>CAJVRC010000863.1:707364-751770 GCA_911456345.1 Penicillium egyptiacum | reverse complement strand
TGCAGGAGATATCCACCCCCAAGACCACCTGAAAGCCTCCCAAGCCCCAAATATTCTAGGCTAAATAAAAAAAAGAGAAGTCAAAAAAAAAAAGATCCACAATTTTCCCCCAAGCCATCAAGGACAACCTTGGAACACCCCCACATCGATGCGCACGGGATCAGGATGCGCCCTTGCCTTGGTCGCGCTGCTCCCCTTTAGTTCTTACTAGCGTGGAGGTGAATGCGTCTAGAACAATGGTTTCCCGTTTAGCGAGCGGATATATGACTCTTTCCTTTTTTCCTTTCATTATTATTTTCTATGGATGTCTTGCCCATGTGTTTATGTGTGGGATACATTTCCATTAGGGCGCTACTGGAGGTCCTCATACTAGGGATTCTTTCGCTGGGAAGTGAGGCTTTTTATTTTCCTTCTTTCGTGTTCTTTCCCTTGCTTTTTCTTTTTTCTTTTTTCTTTTTTTCCCTTAGTTTTTAATGCACTCCGGTTCCTTTTTGTGGACAGCTTGTGGCACATACATCCATAGATATATCTACAGATAACTTCAAGGATTGTCACCAGGATGTTGATGTAGTACAAGATATGTCCGTTTTTGGCCAGAATAAGGGGGTGTAGGGGTGTGACGGTTAGTGACTGCATTGACGCCCACATTAATACCTGCACAATCCCTGACGATAATGCTATCCATGGATCAACCTCAGTATCTTAGCTAGTTTGTTATACACAAGGTTCTCGCTATTTCTTGCTCCAGCCGATAGCATCTGTATGTCCGCAATTGGTTAATGTATTCAATAGAGTTAACTAGCTAATAGTAATATTTACGTCGTACGACATAGTAAAAGCAAAGTGATAGATAGCCAAGCTATAGTCAAACAGTCAAGCAAGGAGAAAGCATAAGCAACATGCCCCCGGATCTACCCCCTGAAACCTTCAACTTTGGCCTGTAATATGTCTCAATGGTGTGATGATGTGCAGCAGACTAGAATGGAGTCATGACAGGGATAAAAGTTGCCGAGAAGTATTATAACACTCGAGCCAGTGAGGAAGAAAGTACATAGCATCCAAGAAATTGCCGATCCGCACGGGATGATCATGATTCGGAGAAACAAGATATAACCTTCCCCACAGCCCCTTCTAGGTTGTCTGAACAAGACATTGGAAGATAAACGGAACGAACAGAACTAAGTAGAATACAAGGAAAAGTCACTCGACCCAAAACCTAAAACAGCACAGCGCCGATCAGACGGAAGATGCCGCGAATGACCTCACTTTTCTCCACTGTTTCAACTGCAATCTTGCTTTTAGACAAAGTCTAAGGGGGAAAAAAAAAAAGAGATAAGAACGTATGATCATCTAATAATGAATTGGCAGGAAAAGAACGATGGGGATCGACTCTAGACTCGTCTCAGATCTGAGCTCGAGTCCTTTGTCTGTTGTGATGATTCTGGGCTCTCGGGATATACTCGGCTCCTGGCGCTACGTGAAACGCTCAGCCTTGAATATTGTAGGGTAATTTATGGTTCGATATGGGAATGTATTCTCTCATTTGGCTTTAGTCTAGACTAGCCTTATCACTTTGGGCGCCAAATATCAATTTTCTCTGATTCGGGGCTTTTTTAGGCTCTCACTGACAGCTCCGACTCTGTTAGTCATTGACACTATAATGTAACTAGCTAACTCAGCGACCTGATATACGGAGTACAATTCACGGAGTATTCGGATGCTATCCCGCTTGATCTGCACGGTCTCCGGAATGTGCGGAGTCCGGACCTCGGTATGCTGTGCTTACTACGGAGTACTGTGTAGGGAATCCATTGGAAACTGTTTCATGTTACGCGCCTGGACAAGGGACCAATTGCGTGAGTAGCCAATTTAAGTGTCTGCAGTTAGATTTGGCTTACGTCAATTTACTCTGTATGGAGTACTCCGTACAGAGTATAGAATATATAGAATACAGAGATGATGTGTTGCGTGTTATAGGCAAGTCGATCCCGTCAGCATCGGTATTTTCCCCGAACCTAATTGCTCGAAAGACATAAAGATATTCAGCATCACGCACAAGAATCCAATAGCTCAAGCCATACGGAGTATATATCAGCATAATAATGTGCAATTAAACCCTAATTATACTAAAGTACCAACCTGTCCCCTTATCACATATATGGCGGGATGATGGGAAGTCCAATATCGAACACAAAAGCAAATCCCTGTCAATTACCCAGCCTTGGAAGCCCAAGCTCAAACTCAAGCTCAGCTTCAAACCAATAACAGCAACTTCTTACCAGCCCAGCACCCAATCCCAAACAGCCAATCCACAAGAACCAGCCCATCCCCGCAGAAAGCCCTCAGCCCACGCGCACCCATGCACAAAAAGCAAACAGGAAGCGAAAAGAAAAAAGAAAAAGAACGAAACTCCTCTGCCTGGCTCCAGCCACGCCAAGACTAAATCGCCAAGCGGGGAAGGAGATAAATGCGGGGGAA
The DNA here is from genome assembly GCA_911456345.1 of Penicillium egyptiacum. Taxonomy (NCBI): domain Eukaryota; kingdom Fungi; phylum Ascomycota; class Eurotiomycetes; order Eurotiales; family Aspergillaceae; genus Penicillium; species Penicillium egyptiacum. The sequence goes on along the minus strand of CAJVRC010000863.1, from coordinate 749,292 downwards.
ATATGTATCCATTGGCACTAATGCTAAAGACATCCCATTACACGACCTAAGTAATCTGTACACATTACACATTACAAGGAGCTTATGAACCTACAATCTGTTCTAACTGGCTGCCCTATCCGGGGTCTGAATTACTCTGCAAGGTGAACTGAAAGTAGATCCCAAGCGGGGTTGGTGTCTATCCTACTGGATACAACATAGGCAACATTGGGTATGGAGCGGGATTCTGTGGATGCTCTTGGGTCTTGGCTGGGTGGTTGGGTGGCTGGTGCATATCCGTATTCACTGCTATCCACGGCGCATGCAGGTGCATTCCGTGGGCGTTATTGGTGGGCTACTGCGCCATAATATAACGACTTCTCGGTGGTCATATTCGATTGTTATTGGTAGATAAAGTACAGTGGATATGTATATCCGTGAGTGTGTGTGTGGGAAAAGGCTTGCTTATTGGGTTATGGGGTTGATTTCTGTGTCTATGCTTTAGGACAAGGGATACTCCGTACAAGTTTGTGTCATTTGGACATAGAGTTTGTGTTTGTTTCTGCAGAGTCTGGGGATGATGATCGATGATCGACGGTTACCTATCTTGAACGGAGTACTTACTCCATACGGAGTAGTTTTGGTCGAAATCATATGGTTATCGACGCATTCTTGCTAGTCTTAAGATAGACATGCCGGAGGTTGAGGTTGCTTTGCTTTAAATTCCCCATGCACATATTCTGCACTACTAGATTGGGCAAGGGCTGTATTTGAGACATACTACTTTGAGCATATAATGGAGAAATGTCATATCCCCAGATTACTCCACCCTGTTTAAGAAGGGTACTGTGTCGGGTGACCTATGTCATGGTACAACATGCCACGGACTGACGATCCTTGCATTAGCGTATCATGTAGAGCTGCAAAATGGTTACGGGGCAGTGTGGCTGCACACAATGTTGTCAGTGGTGTCACCCGAAAGCTTGTGATTGGGAGAGCGAGTAGAGAAGTGGCAAATTGTAGAAGTCGATAAAAGACCAGTAGTATTGAAAGTGTGATAATAGAACTGATATAGCTTAACCTGGAAGGGAGTGGATGGAAATTCAATGCTGCTACTTCCTCTTGTTCGGGTAGTACTTCCAATTACTCGACTACACATATGGTTCTATTCTCTACCTGATTCGTGTGGAACTATATCTTTTTCTAATACTAGCAAGGCAATTGACAATGCCTTCTAAACCCTTGTTTGCTCTTGACTGTTCTGGAGAAACATATCCATCAGTTCTGCAGTGTCAACATGATATGAGAGGATCGGTGGAAATTGATTCATTACACAAGCCCACAGAAGACACTTTCCCCATCTAGTTTAGGTCCATAGAATATAAGACAATGGAAATGACAAAGGATGTAAACCGATTTGATTCCCAAGCCGTGTGCCAGCACCTAGGAGGCATATCCACCAGGCCAACGAATACAAAGCGAATGACACCACGCAACCATGTACGTATGTTGTTGGACTAGATCAAGAAGAGAGGATATAAAAATGCAATAGCTCTTATTACAGGGATTATTTATATACGCCATACGAATAACTGCAGAAGCCTTGTAAGAACAAACCAAATGGAAAAAAAGAAGAATGCTATCTTATGCCTACCAGTAACAAGAACTCGCTTCTGAAACAGAGCAAGAAAAGAAAAAACAACAAAAGACGATTATAGACATGGACGATAGATCTTTGGAACAATCAAAAGGGCAGAGCAGGCGGTTGGTGGGAAGGGGGAACGGGAAAGGGAAAGGGAAGGGGATATATGCAACATGCTCTTCCTCTAGGTTCTGCATGCAATAATGAAGACCACGCATCTTTTTCCCCGGATGCGCACAGGATGGGAGGAAATAACAAGAATGACAAGACCATGGTAGACAGACCAGGGGAAACAAAGCACCCAAATAGAAACGAGAGTTGTCTGGTGTGCTTGTCCAGTTGATGAAGAGGATGAAATGAGACCGAGGGATGTATACCAGAGACACAGACAAGCATGGCCCAAGACCAATCGATTCAGATTGCCATCTCTCGCAGCTCGGTTCATCGGGGCGTATTTGTGTCATTGAGCCTTGCCAATTCTCGTGCGGGGGTTGAAGCCATTGATCCAAGTTGTTTGTCTCCCGAGCCAGCGCAAGAAACAAGGTCCCCCGGCGGCGTGCCGCAAATCAATGGCATTGGAGGATCAACCGATGAGTACCTGCCCATTTGAGAGACCAAGGGTTGATATTAAATGGCGCACGTCGGATATAGTGACGAGACGAGGAAGCGAAATCGAAAACAAAAGACAAAACTCTCACAAGTTCGCCGTTCCGAGTCGTAGCACCATGAAAGAGTGATGAGACGTAACATCAATGAGAGAAAGGTTGTTCCTACCCACAGTCAAATGTATAGGCTGAAGGATCGAATGGGACAAAAAGAGAATGGCCAGAAGGTGATATAGGCCGAGAAGCACGATTCTTGCTCGGCGAAGCGGCGATAACCACTTGAACACAAGGCAAGAAAGGAGCGAGAGGTGAAAGTAAACAAGAAGAAAAGAAAAGAAATCCCATGCAGACCTCCTTAGGCCATTTTCTGACATGAAGGGCAGGACGCAGAGGTGAAAGCGTGGCGCGGTAGGTCTAAGTGCGCCATCGCTTCATTTGACTGGAATTCAACCTGGATCCTGAGATGAGCTGGGCGCTCAGGTGATGCAGCACAGGCGAATCACCTACCGCAGCACAGAGCCTTCATCAACTTCTGGGTGAAAGTGGGCGGCGATTCAGGGGTACCCGGGCCACCAAGGGGCTGTTGGTTACTCAATCCCGGGTTCCCTGGACTTCCGTTCCGACCGGGGAGGTGGGCATTCGAGTTTTGAAACTGTGCCTGGGTTGACGCGGCCGGAGTCGATGCTTCCACCCCCGCGCTCTGGCGTTTGGGAGGCATGCCGCCGGCGCTTTGGCGCTCGCGCGTCTTTCCAGCTCCAACTTTGGCTGGAGAAGGAGGCGGGGGCTGCGCGGCGTTTAAACGGTCGGCTGTCACTCCGGGACGTTGGCTGTTGCGGAGCTCCCTTGCATGTTGGTCGCGACCGGACGAGCTCTGGTGCTGATTGTGCAGATGTGCCTGAGATGAGTAGGACTTATAGTCCCAGCCCCGTCCGTTGTTGAGCTTCATCCAGTCGTACTCGCCATCCTCCACCTCGCCGGCGTTCTTAAGAGCTTGTGTCAAGATATCACGGAGATAATCGTAGTCAGGTGTGTCCTCGAAACCAAGGTTACGCACGTAGCTCAGGTACTTGTTGAATTCTTCTGGCGGAATGATTAGCAGATGAATATGGATACGGATAAGAGTTGAGATAACATACCTGGATAACTATCGCAGAGGTCCTTGATTGCCGTCGTTTGCTTCTTTTCGCCAATCTTCTCGTACTTTTGCTTGTTGGTAGCAGCCTTTAGGCCCTGCCAGGGAAGGCCACCCCTCAAGAAGTACATGAAGACGTGACCGAGAGCTTCCAGGTCATCACGCCGAGATTGCTCACGGCCCAGATGTGTGTTGATACTCATATAACGAGCAGTGCCAGACAAAGACTTACGCTCGCGGTAAGGGATGTGTTGCTTGGTCTTGGGGTCGCGGTATTGCTTGGCCATACCGAAATCAACCACGTGGATAACGTTGGCAGCCTTAGTTGATGGCCGGCCAATAAGGAAGTTGTCTGGCTTGATATCGCGGTAGATGAGGTTCTTCTCGTGAATCGTTTGAACGCGCGAAAGCTAGTCACAGTTAGCCATGATTCATGTTGTAATTTCAAACAGGAAAAGACGCACCATCTGCTTGGCTACCATCACAACAGTCTTTGTGGAGAAGCGGCGGTTACAGTGATCGAAAAGATCTTCTAGAGAAGGACCGAGAAGATCGATAACGAGGATGTTGTGCAGACCCTCCTGTCCGAAATAGTAGACATTGGGAATGCCAGCTGATATGAAGTTAGAAGAGGGTACCACACCACATCTCCTTGCATTTGGAATACTTACGGCATCCAACCAGAATCTTGTATGTCCGGTACTCATCGCGGAGCTGGGGTGCATCGCTTTTCCGGGGTTCCTGATTTCGGGTCAGCCAGGAGGCTCGCCGCGACGAAGGGGAAAGGGAACATACGAATTTGATGGCAACCTGTTGGTTGTTCAGGAGGTTGGTGCCTTCAAAGATGACACCGAAGGAGCCTTCACCGATCTTTTTGCCCACACGGTAGTGGACACCCACTACGTTTGACGACGAGGAGGCCATGGATTCAGGAGCAAGGATTGTAACCCGCGGAAAGGGAACTTTGGATTACGGGGAATGGCTTCAGGGACGTAGACACGTGATTGATACTGTCACTGAGCGCAGTCAGCACATACGAAGTCGAACAACGATGAAAGCGATATCGAAGAGTCTGGGCACATACATCACAATGACCTCTGTTTTTTTTTTTCGACCGAAGCAGTTCTAACAGACTCAATGGAATCTATTTGCCTAATAGCCGATGTACCGGTGACGGCGATGAAAGGAGACGGAGCGGCGGACGGAATGCACAATCGGGACAAGATCAAAGGGACGCGGGACGTATAAAGCCGGAACAAGCAAATACCGGCGGAACTGGCAGTGCTGAACAAGAATTAAGGCGTTCGTGGGTCCTTTTTTCGACGGTCGGAAGTGAGGAGCTGTTGAACTCGGGGGAGGTTGTAGACCAGCCAAAGAAAAGGGAAAAGAGAAGAAAGCAAAACACAGATGGTACTTCGACCTACTGCGAGTACGAACCGCACTGAGCAGTGGTTCAAAGATAGACCAGAGGACCTGAGAAGGGGGGAGATGGAGAAGAGAAAGGGAAGGTGCAACACTCTAGGAGAGAGAGACAGGGAGCGGAGGGTATTGGGTGCGTATTGGTAAGAGACACCCTGGGGGTGGGCGCAGGAACTGGCGGTCACGGGTGTACAGTGACTGTATGGTAACTTTGGGGGAAATCTTCTCTGAGACCTATCAGAGGCCATCGTCTTCATTGTTCTCTCCATACTCATATTTAAAGCCTTACCCTTGTTCAAATGAAATTTTGAGATTACTGAGGAAAGCCACCAAATTGGCCTTGAATATTTCCTATCTTGTAAGCTACTCCGTACGGAGTACTTAGCTCAGACCTCCTCGGCGCTTCCGCAGCGGATCAACCTGCATTAACCAGGCACCGAAAATATCAGGGGAAGTATGCATTGGCTATGTCCACGGGTAGAGGCACTTAATTGTCCTTTTTTAAGGAAACAGAACCAGGGTCTGAGCCCGAATAGCATAGATACATATACAACATAGGCCGATTCGTTTTTTTTCCTTTCAGGGGAGTTCCCGTCTGGAATCGGTCTGGAATGCGGTTGATCGGTAATATTACCGTCTTGGCAGGAACACTGGTCAGTCGTCGATCACTGCAAATTGACTCTTATAAAGTACGTATTGTACGAATGTGCAAGTTTAGGTTGTGATATATGACTACATGTAGGTCTGGAGCCTTCAATATGACATGTCCACCAGGTAACCCGACTATGCGAATCGCAATTCATGGAATCTAGTACTAGTATCGGTACATTATAGCAGATATCGTCACAAACGGCTCCGTATCGATTGCGTCCTAATGGTCTTTGGGAATATCCTCAGCTTCGCTTCCAAGTTCATTTTCAACCATGTCTTCATCACTGTCCTGGCCGGCATCCTCGTCTTCCTCATCATCTTCTTCACTGCTGGACCCGCTGCCTTCACTATCGTCACTGTCGGGGTTGTAGTCTTCCTCTTCTTCATCCTCTTGATCTTCAAGCTCCCGCTGGGCTTTCTGGAGCTCGCTTTCATCTTCACCGGCTGCCTCAGCGGTGGGTGCCGCTGCGTCCTCTCCGGCGGATTTATTGACATTGTAGACCTTGGCGCGCCGCGCCTCTGCGAGACTAGCATCTTGGAGACCATGCCGTTTGATGTAAGTATCGATCCCGGAGAAATTGTCCTGGTCAATCATCGAAAATTCGAATTCCTGTATATCTTCTTCAGAGCCATTCTCGGGGCGAGCCATGACATTGAGATTGAATGTCCGCTGGAGGACGGATGTATACGAGACGGAGTCAATGGTAGCAAACGAAAAGAACAGAAGCGGTTTCTTGAATGCAAATAAGATACCCGTAGAAAGAAGGAAGAGGTAGCCTGCCGCAAGCCAAAGTATGTTAGAATGATCAAGACTAAAACCAAGATTAGGTTAAACGGAGATAGGAATATAACATACCTTCTTTACTACCGCGGAATGCCTTAACATGGTATGCTTTCTCGCCCTTCCGGTGCGCCTCAGGCATGGCACTAACGAACTGTTTATCATCAGGGCGCACAACATTGGTGTGAGACATGTTCTCATTCAGAATTTTGCGAATAAATGCCTCGGCCGATTCACCGGGACCGTGGCCAAGTTGTTCCCCATTTCCTGAGAATGCAGCCTTGGCTGGTCCATCGGCTATCGTAAACACCATAGCTTCGGAGGCTGTTGTTCCCTCGGGCGGGGGTGTGATGCCATCGGCATACTCGGGAATGATACAAAAATTGAACTGTTTCTGTGTCTTCTCCGGGACAGGAAGACAGAGAGCGTGTCCTAATTGAGCAACAGGTCATGTTAGCAATTCCTAAAATAATATTTTGGGAAAGAATAATTATTTTTCTGGTTCAACTCACGAATCTTATCCATAGAGACGCCGAATTCGATCTCTTTCGTAGCTTGATTCCTTGCCCGAAGATACTTATGCCCAGCAGTGATCTCGAGCGTAAGCTTCTTCCTCTGCGGTGTAGAGAATGAAACATCTTGAACATAGTACTGAACTGGCGCGTTGCTATCTTTCAGGTCGACTGACGCCTGCGCAGTCTCCCCCGAGTCTCCATTCTGAAGCTTGCGCTTTTTAGCGGCAGGCCCATCAACGACTGGGGGCCGCGAAGGGAGGGTAGTGTTGGCAGTCCTGGCCAGCAGGCTGGAGGTATATTTCGCAAGATCTTCGAGCAGAGGTTTGTGCTGCGGTGTTGCGCCTAAAGGATGAAGCCCATTGGCGACGGTCAGCAGAAGGTCGATGGGGTCATCGAATGGGGACGTGGGTGCGCTGTTGGCTACGCACCGATCGCGTCGTAGACTCGCTTCTTTAGCAAGGGTTCCGTCGCAAATGCCTCCTCGATGGCGGCGATGGGCGCGCCTGTAGAATTGATTGAGGCAAATGCCATGATTTTTGCGACTGCTTTGATTCAGAGAACAGCAGTGCAGGGAGATGCAGGTTAGTCGGAGAATTGGCGGATGAACGTAAGGGTGGGCCCGAAGTATCCGCATTGACTAGAACCCTAACTTGAGATCACGTACGGATATCTACATACTCTATGAATTCAAAAGATACAAATCCGAAATAAATTTATCAAGAAATAGATATATGAGTGAATGCAAAGCTCCATACTAGAATACAGTAGTGTGTGTACACGAAATGTTACGCGGAAAATAACCTTCTCCTCCGACTTCCATCTTCTTCCCCCAATCAAGCAGCCTGCTTGGATTTTGACTTCTTGGTCTTCGTGGACTTGCTTGCCTTTCCGTTTTGGATATGGTTGTTAATGAAGTTGATGGCATCCGGTGTCAATATCCCATTCCCTTCGGCATCAAAGTTCGCTTTCCTCGCTTCCGCAAGTCGAGCAATCCGCATGTTTTTGGCATCTGTCTTCGGTGTCATCATGGAGATAGTGTTTCTGTATTCCTTGCGATAGTCCTCCTTCATCTTCTCTTTCAGGTATTCCGGATCGTGTCGAGTGCGGAATCTGGAGTATTTGTTGCGCAGCTCATCAATGACGGTTGAGGGCATAGGTGGCTGCTCTAGTGTGGGTACGAATGTGCTGGTCTCAACCGCCATTCGCGTTGTGTCCATCTCGCCGTCGGTGATGACAGGCTCTTCCTCCAATGGCCAAGGGATTTCGATGTCCAAGCCGGAGACATAGCGAGTGTAGTCTGGGAGCTTGCTGTGTTCACCTCGGTCGATGTACGGCCCAGCGGCATAAGCGTGCTGAACAATGACGTTCTGCAGTTTTCCAGTCTTTGTGTCTTCCAGCGGAATGACGTGTCGGATGTCGTCGAAGGACACGGGGAAGGACTGTGGTTGGGTATCACCTGCGTGTCCCATTCGGTCTTTGGCCCATTCAGGAATGATAACGTCGGCCTAATTGAGAAATACCAGTGAGCCATTTGTTTTAGTAACCAACGGGTTAATGACTTGGATGACTGGTCCGTCGGAGACATACCATGTTGATATCCTTGATAAGGACAGTCTCACTGTCCCGGTTGACCTGCTGAATCACATTGATCTTTCCCTGGTCCCGTCCTCGTATAACGCAGACCCGGTCACCTTCGGCGAAGAGAACATGTCTCCGTTGTTCGTGCTTAGGGAGGCGCGGCGGATGCAAGACGGAAGCATCCTGACCACCATATGTAGTGCGCTGCAGTCCAGAGTCTCGCATGGGGGCAAGAGGCCCTTTTTCCCAATCTTCCCAGCGGTTCTTTCGTGCTGCTTGGAATTGACTAGACATCGCGCTGCCGAAGTCCTTCCGCGCCCGCCGAATGCTAACACGTTCCAACAATTCCTGTCGTTCATGAGCTTTCTGGGTTTTTTTGAGCGCCTGCCTCCGGGCTGAAGCTGTCCGCTGGATAACTCTCTGCATATTGGGCGTTGTGGTCCAGCAATGGCCGAACGTTGTCTCTGCCTCAGAATCCCCGGCGGATCGAAAATTGAGGGTGTCGGATGGGCCACGTGATCAATATCAATGTGTATTATGTCAGCAACAGCCGCTGGCGCCGCCTGCAATCAAGTATTCGGAGACCAGCCCTCAATCTGCATCGTAACTACATGCTAGTTGGTGATTCAAACGACTTTTTGCTATTTTCTATGGAATTTAGCTATGGCCCTAATTTTCTCAATTTGCGGCAGGAAGATACTCCCTATGGAAAACTGACGATGAAGGCCGGCAACGATCGACAGGCCTCGTTAAGGCCAACCGACACAAAATCTCAATAAAAACTCAGAGTTTATGATATGTTCCTATAAGCAGCTCTACCTCATCAGTCCACTGGTCACACTAGAAATTCCAGGGCCATAACACACATAGAAACTATATCGAGGTGAAATGGTGCCATTGTGATATCATAAAGACATTCGGGCAACACTATGATTAAAGGTCTCTATACCTGAGGATTTGGAGATTACCGATGGGCGTTGAACAGTGTTGCTCGACAATGCGTAAAATCATCTATGTTTGGGACCTTCTGATTCCCCGTACGCGTCCACGATCATGCCATGTAGTTTGAGATTATTGTTGGACATAGCTTCATTATGGAACTCTAGGGGACCATAGAAAAGAGGTACTGGCGCGGCATTGCCGCGCGAAGCCCACAGGATGACCATAGGAAACACATGAAAGGCCGAAGGCGAGCGTGAAGAACAAACATATTGATTTCCAATTTTTGTTGGGCGCAAGAGAAGTCGGGTCAAAAAGTAGAGACCGGGTACTCCGTACAAACTGGTATGTTGTGTGGTCCACGGGTATCAAGACTCCGAGATAAACGATCAAGACATGGAAGTGGATTGAAAAGTCCTTTTTATGAGCAGCATTTGCTCGTGCATGTTTTGCTCTTGATTGACTTGTTCCCGAGTTCTGGGCGTGCTTCGATCTCGTCTTTAGTCAAAACCTGGGGTTTGAGATGAGGAAGGAAATCTGCCATGGGGTTGTATATCAAGGATTGTATGTGAGGTCGCTCGTTAAGTCCACCACCGTACCACGCCCATTGAAATTGTGACATTAATCCATTTTTAGCGGCAAATGAACCAAAATTGATAAATGTTCTAAGTGTGTAGATTCGGTTGGCACTGACCCAATGAAGCGCTACGGAGTCCGGAGTAAAGCGTTGACATTTCCTCCGTGCCTCGAAAGGATTATGCTCTCCTATTTTTGTTTCCGAAAAACGACTTAACGGCTTGTGGCTTGTGGCCGCAGGACTTGGCCCCTGTTTGCTATTTTTAGCCGGCACAACACAATCATTGGAGCTGGCATAGGTCCACTCCACTTTCAAAACAGCAGCCTCAAGAATGTCGTGAAGTCATGTAAGCTCCGAAGCAAAGGGGTAAATTTTGAAAAGTCTGGTTGAATAAAAGATCGAAAATTCTATGATTTCATTTCTGATTTGACAACACACTCAAGTTAGTCGGGACCACCACTGGATGCGGTAGCAAATAAGACGGGTTTGCCAGTAGAGAGATCGTTGGAAACCTCCACCCACAACGTAGTCAGTACATGCCGAGAGCTCCCGGGGAGCAGATCAACGTAGAAGGAACTGAGATGCAGGGAACTATCGGAGCGATCTTCGCTGGCCGAGTCGAGCATTTTGGGTAAAAGTTACCAGTGTACTCCCGTAGCCCTGGGAACATCCATGTAGGAACACTGCGTGTAGAAGCTTGCGCAGTTGTACATTGTACGTGAAAATGAGGACGTGGAGCTGAAAATTGTCATAGTAGCCCTTCGTTATTTTTTTATGCGGTGAGTTCCGCTGGATATGTAGGTACCTTGGGATTTCTCCACAAATGTCGGTTTTAGGTGATGATTGAATGGACCTTGGGCTTCTTTCGCAAAGAGACGTAGCCACTCACTCCATAGCGAAAGCCAGATAGTAACAATAACTGTTAGTGAAAGCAGTAGAACCCTAAGAGGGCTGATATCACATTTTGGTCATATCAGATACCACGGGCGGCTGTGGCTGTGCAAGACCAAGTGGGCCGGGTGATGTGGATGGTGCGGGTTTTTTTAGGCCTCAGCCACACATATTTAGGGCTGTGTATCCATTAAGTTCTTTTCCTCTCTTCTTAACCCTGGAAAAGGGGAGAGCGTATAAGCCACAGTATGTTATATGTAAGGAAAAAAAAGGAAGCCTAAAAACCTCAGGGGGGTGATCATTGTAGAGTGCTAGCACGACAGTATGTACGGAGTACTCCGTAAAGGTAACGTACATAGTTATGTACACATGCATACCGATACAAAAGGCTGTATAACGTACTGAGGTAGTACCTCTAAGACGGCCACATGCGCAAGTCGATACTTACTCTAAACCTTTGCAACGAAGGAACTTCTCCAGGGGGAAAAGCCACAATACCGATACACCAACTGGCAACAACAAATACCGTATACTGCCACCGCCCTCCGTTGTCTGGCCTGGTCTTCTATCTTTCTCTCCTCCACCTCCAAATCATCATTCCATCGTCTTTTTTTCATCGCTTCCCATCGGAAATACCTACTTCATCTTCCTCATTTCTCTAGAGCTATTGCTGCTGGCACTAGCTGACTTACTGCATTAAATCTACCACATCGTTGCGCCTTTGAACACTGTATGGGATCACCCTTTTCCTTTCCCCCTCCTCGGGAGCCTGACTTCGCCCTTTCTTTTGGATCATCTTGGCTATGTCACCCCCTCATGGCTGTAGAAATTCTTCATTCTTGAAACTTTGGGACTTGCAGGGCTTCCTGGTCTTTTCCTGCTCATTTGCCCCTATACTGACTTGTTCCTTATCAAGATGGCCGAGATCCGTCGCAAGCTCGTCATCGTCGGCGATGGTGCCTGCGGTAAGACCTGTCTGCTCATGTGAGTATTGAAAGTGGTTCCCTTACGGAGGGCCCTTCCCCCAACCTCGGCGTTTGGTTTTTTGGTTTGGCCGCCTGACTGAAGTTCACAGTGTTTTCTCTAAGGGCACCTTCCCCGAGGTAAGCTCCACACTCGAAACTCCGATTCCTAAGCACATTCCTGTCGCCAGGGATATAAGCCGGAGAAGCATAGTTCATGAAGGGATAATCTGACTTTGTTTCCGTTAGGTCTACGTCCCCACAGTCTTCGAGAACTACGTCGCCGATGTCGAGGTTGATAACAAGCACGTCGAGCTCGCTCTTTGGGATACTGCTGGCCAGGAAGATTACGACCGTCTCCGTCCTCTCTCATACCCCGACTCACATGTGATCTTGATCTGTTTCGCTGTGGACTCCCCCGATTCGCTCGACAATGTCCAGGAGAAGGTGGGTGTCTCATCTCTAATCGATTGCACATCCGAAGCAAACAAGTGTTCGGGTGCGAACTGCCAGCTGGACCGAATATGCTGACGTACTACGATAGTGGATCTCCGAGGTTCTGCACTTCTGCCAGGGTCTCCCTATTATCCTTGTCGGCTGTAAGAAGGATCTTCGCGACGACCGCAAGACCATTGACGAGCTTGCCAAGACATCCCAGCGCCCTGTCTCGCAAGACCAGGTACGCTTTTCCTACTCCACGTTGGATCCGTTACAAACTAATGTATAACTACAGGGCGAGGAAGTCCGCAAGAAGATTGGCGCCTACAAGTACCTCGAGTGCTCGGCCCGCACCAACGAGGGTGTCCGTGAAGTCTTCGAGGCTGCCACTCGTGCTGCTCTCCTGAAGGCCGGCAAACCTGGCAAGGGAGGCCGCAAGGCTGGCAAGGGTTGCCTGATTCTCTAAACGAACCAATTGTTCAGGTGGTCTGGTTCGAGCAGAGATCATATGTATGAGAGCCTCCACGAAAAAAACAATTGGTGACATTGTTCTCGGAAAGGAGGATGGCTTCACGGCCTGCATGCGAAATTGTGGATAATATCGAATCCGGGCACCCGAGTCGTGGAGGTTTCCCCCCACAATTCAGCTGGTCGACCTTGTGTTTTTCTTTTGCCTTTATTTGCAGAATTTGTCTAGGGAGGCGTTGTCTTCATCATAACCCTTGTGGGCTTTTCTTTTTCTTTTCTCCTCGTTCCGCCAAGCCGCCGCGTTGAGGTGGCAATTATAAACCAACCGAAATGCATCGAAAAAAAAAGAACCCAGAATTGGAACACTCAGGAGATGAAAAGGGGAAGCCATTCAGTGTAGCACCGGTTGTGCAATTTGGTCAATGCCATGACTCGCCTTCCCTGGTCGAGTTCCCCCTGTGTCATAGATTCTTGTCCCTGCGGTTATCTCCCCATACGCGAAGAGCTTGATTCGGCTTTTACTGTTTTCTCTCCCTCCTTTACTACATTTGTTTTATTTTACAGCTTATGCATGGTACTGTCTATTTCCATCTGATATGTGTACCATTCCATGCGTAATCTTGCGTAGTCCTTAATGGTGTAAATATTTCAGTGCTTTCAACCACTAGATTGTGTATTTCAACAAGTTCCATATCCACGTTCGAAGATCGTTGTTTATAGCGACATTTATATACATATTCCTGCAAACACGCATAGAAGAGATCCCACAACTCCACACTCCACTCCAGCAAGCCCCATCTCAACTACCGATTCAAACTCAGCAGTCCCTCAATATAACGCCTAGCATCCATTCCAAGCCCCTCAACCAGCTTTGACGGCGCCATATCCGCAGCACGGGAAGAGCCCGTCAAGCCAGTAGAAGAAGACGCACCGCCTAGATCCCGGAAGAAGCGAGCCCCACTGCTGACACGGCCATGGCTTGCCGGGGAGGTGTAGTCACTCGCTTTGCGGACGAGGAAGGCCTCCTGTGGCAGAGGAGTAGACTGTGCTTGGGACTGATTTGCGGGGAAGGAGTCACGATTGTTGGCTATGGATGAGAGGGCGGCGGATGAAGAAGTGGCAGATAGCGCGGTTGGAGTTTGGGTTGTGCTGTGTGGGATGCGGACCCAGACGACCCACCATCCGCGGTGGGTTTTGCTTGTGCGTTCGAGCTCTTGCGGGCGAGACCGCGTGTCTACGTGTGTTGATAGGAGGCGGTGGTGGATTGCTAGGCTCTCAACGCGGGACCAGGGTGGTGGTGTTGTTGATGCTTGGGAGGTGGAGGGGGATGGGGAGCGGGCTGGTGAGTTGGTTGGTTGGGTGGAGGAGGTGGTGTTCGTGCTGGGGATGTTGGGGATGGAGGAGCGGATGGTTAGGTTAGATGGGTCGTAAACTAGGTCGTAAACTGGCTGGGTTCGAATGGAGAACCGCTTATTGGGGTCCGGCGAGGTTTTGGACATGGCGATTCGAGAGGCTGCCATTGTTGGGGATGTTGAGGATAGAAGGGGTTTCTGAAGAGGACCAAGTTGGTGGTGCATGCTTGAGTATAGTGACGGTGAGGATAACGCTGGTGTTTCAGGATCAAAGAGGAATGAGAACATGAATGGTTGATGCTGGAATGGGGTATTAGCGGGCTGATTTGCATAGAATGATACGGAACGCACATACCACATATATCACGACTTGGAGCCTTGTCGGAGTAGTATTTGACCCATTTGCCAGGTGGACATGGAGTGTTCTATGCACTATCCTAGTCTTAGGCTTTCCGTTTTCCGACTCGGGCTCTGGGCTTCCCTCTTCTAAATCATCCAATGTTTCTAGATCATCACGAGGCCCAAGAACGAAATGACCCGAAGCACTGTTCCTTGTGCTATTTCGATGTTTTATGCCGGCCTGGGGCGATTGTCCAGCACTAATCGGCTGATTCGTCGGGATTGAGACGTTTGAATGGGATTCATCTCGCATTGGAGTAGAACTTTCAGACCGCGTAGATGTCGACTTTGGAGAGAAACTCCAAGAGGAGCCATATCCAAGAGTGAGGTATTTCATGACCGCCTCTGTTGGAAACCCTGGGTTCCCGCTTACTTGCTCGGTGCGAAGTGGCGATGGCTCGTTTTTTGTTCCTGCTTGATTCTCCTCAACGACTTCCGGGGGTGGCTGCGGTGCTGCTGTGATAAGCGGACGAGGTATACCTGGCGTAAAACTGCGGTCCGGCGTGGAGGGTTGAGGGGCATCTTCCGAAATTTGCCTTCCACGCTGCTTTCGTGGTTTACGGCGACGCAGCGAAGTTGGGTCCCGCCCAACTCCATACGCAGCATCCCCAAAGCGATAAATGCATTGCATCCAATGTGATACTTGCGCCAATGAGTGCCGAGACAGAGCACCAACACCAGTAAATACAACACCATCGGATGGTCGAGGATCATTATCTGCCCCCAGCCATCGACTTTCGCCAGTTGACCCTGCCAAAGCCGGAGACCCCTCGAACTGTGGGGATGGATCACCAAACCTGGAAACAATCAAATCCACCAAGCCGTCGGTCCTTGTCACAAAGTCTTCAAGTACTTCTCTTTCCCCGCTGCCCCACTCTTCCTCCCCGACGCCGATCCCCAGCTCTCCTCCCGCAGAGAGTTTGATGCCATTATAGATATCGACAATTGGGTTTCCGGTCAACAGAAGTTCCCAATTCCACGCAAACTTCTCCCAGAAGCGCTCAAGGAATAGACAAAATGTGGACCTGCCGACTCGATGAAGGATGTCATCCAATGTGAAGTCATGGTGCAGGAGGAATTCCGAATGGGCGCGACGTAATTGCTGGATCAGTAGAGGCGGCGGTCCCATCTCCCGCGACGAATAATGAAATGCCCGGGAGTCGGATGCCTCGAAGGATTTCTGGGCTGGATCGCCGGGAATTCGAGTCAGGTCGATAGACTGGCATAACGTGAGCTTTGTGATCTGTGCGGTCGTCTCAACTACCTACGGCAACAATCCACCAGTCCTTTTCCAACTCAAGTAGAACGACCCGCACTTTATCTGTTTCAACGTATTCCAGTGCCTTTCCACTCGAGAAGTTACTGCAGACTCAAGCACGATTAGATTGGTGCATCTGCGGGGTTTGCGGGGATGCTCACCTAGCAAAGTTGACCATACCCTGCGCCAGACCTATCTGGCGCAATCTCTCATTCCCTTCATCTTCAAGACATTTGTTTGCCTCATCTTCAGCAGCGGAGCTATCGATGCGCCGTGCATAGCTCGATTTCGAAGTATAGAACACGATCTGGTCTGCTAGCGTCTCGTCGGTAGGTCCGAGGGTCGGGTTATAGATGGCAAGGTAGGAAAGTTGGGCTGGAATCACCGAATCATGATCGCTTCCAGGCATCTCATCATTAGATGGCGTCTGCAGGTAGCACCGGACAGGCAACAACGGTAATGGTTGAAAGACAGATGGATCCGAAGTGCGATCTGGGGTGGATGTTGATATCACGTGGTTTATCGATAATGGCAGCTTCAACTGTCTCCTTTCATGGCTTTTCAGTTTCTGGCAATTACCTACCGGAATTATGTGGATCATTCCAGGCCCAGGCAGCCTACGTCTCTGCAAGAGACCGTTGGTCCTTCGAGGGCTTGTCTTCAGGTCATATGCTACCAAGAACTCGGATCCGCTCCGCATTCTTTTTTGCGGCTCTGATGAATTCAGTATCGCCCACTTAAAAGCTCTTCATGCCTATCATTTAAAACAGCCGGAGCGTATTTCCTCCATTGATGTCGTCTGTAGACCTGGAAAGAGAGTTGGAAGAGGACTGAAGCAATTCCGGGAAGGTTAGCTTCAATTTACGCTTCCTTGAATGGCCGTGATTCCTGATTCAATTTCCCTCAGTACCGCTCAAAGCGGCCGCATCTGCTCTCTCCCTTCCGATCCATGAGATCGATACCTTCACTGGATGGACGGTGCATAATACCAAAACTCAACCCAATTGGTATCTTCGCTGACTGTGCTAGCCCCCAACTTCCCCGAACGGTCACATAAACTTGGTGATTGCAGTATCATTCGGACTTTTTGTTCCGCCGCGCATATTGAATGGTGCCAAGTATGGAGGCTTGAATGTGCACCCCTCGTTACTACCAAAGTATGTGGTTGTTATATGTTCAGAATCGAAGCGTAAGACAATTGACCTGATTGATTAGCTTTCGTGGTCCTGCACCGCTTCATCATACTCTTCTCGCCGGCGAGACTACCACCGGCGTGACTGTTCAGACATTGCATTTAAAACACTTTGATCGCGGAGCGATATTATCACAAACGCCAGCTCCGGGGCTCGACATTCCCAATCCGGAGTCCTGCACAGTCCCCGACTTGGTGGATTTCATGGCGCCTAAAGGAGCAGAAATGCTCTTGGAAACCATTGAAAAGGGACTATTTGTCCCTCCCATTGAAAATACTGGTGCTGAACCGGCTGGACAGTTGAAACACGCCCCAAAAATCATACCAAAGGACAGACATATCAACTGGGCAAACTGGACCTTGGCAGATATCAACAGACGCAACCGAGTGATTGGACCTCTCTGGAGCAAGGCCCTCTGTGCAAGCAATCCTGCAGATGGACCTCTGTCATTCCAACATAAACGAGTCATTATCACAGATACTGAGGAGGTTGACCCACCTAAGGGATGCGATTCGTTCTCAATCCTCCCAGGTCTGCCATTTACAAATGCGCCCCACCCCGTCGAGCCAAAAAAGACACGCCACCTGTACGTTTTTACTGCCGATGGCAAGGTCCTACGCATCAACCGGATGAAAGTGGAAGGCGAACAAGATGCAGAGGGTCTGCGAGCTGCTATCAAAGCTCGCATGTTCGGTGACCGAGCATTCCAATATGAAGGCCTGGAGCTGACTCCCTTCCGCAACTCCCTTGTATAAATATGATAAAGTTCTGTATACTATCACCTCTGTTCTAACTAATACGATTCCGTTTCCTCATTTCTATCAGATCGCGAAGCCAGAATCTAAAAAGAATTGTCAGTTTCAACCCGACACGCTGGACCTGAGACTCATACCAATTTGGACCGTCTGACCGGTTATGGAGGCATTCTTGGCCAATGTAATGAACATGTCCGCGCAGTCTTCAACCTCGGGCTATAGCGGGATTGATTAGCCCACAAGGTCTTTTTCGAGATTGAGGGAGACCAGAATTGCTTACCGCTCTCTTGAGGGTCGTCGCATTTGTCCAGCTCTCGATTGTATCGGACGGGAAGCGTTGACCCTGGGATATTCTCAGTATTCATCAATGCTAGCGTCGAGCATGTGCTACTTACCCATTCAGTGAGCAACAGACCAGGAAGAATAGCATTGACGCGAATTTTCGCGCCTTGGCTCTTAGCAAGACACTTCATGAGATGGATAGCTGGGCGATACAGAGTCAGTAATCAAAGAGCATGATCTATAGGAACGATACCATACATGCTGCTTTCGAGACAGCATAAGGCAGGCTGCTGCCAGTTGGCGTGGCGCCCTGGAAAAGACCCGGCGATCAGCATCTCAATATTTCCATAGTAGTGGACAGTTCAAGGCCATTTGGCATGTTCTGATAGCTTACCGCAATCGAGGCAGTGATGAGGAAAACACCACCTTCCGGGTTCGCATTGAACGTGGGCAAAGCTGCCTTGAACAGGTAAAAGCTGCTCTTGACATTAACAGACCAGCACTGTTTAATAGTAAGTCAGTCCTAAATCTCCACCACGGAGGATGCATTCAGGTACCTTATCCCAGTCATCGTCGTCCATGGCATCAAGATCACCGAAATTGGTCATCTTTGTCCATCCCTTCTTACATATCAGCATTCCGTGTCTCTCTTGGGATTCACCGTATAACTCACGGCATTCGAAATAATGATATCCAAGCCACCCAGCTTCTCAATCGTGGTTTTGACGGCATTGATACAGTCATCTTTGACTCCGGCGTCCTGTTTCCAGATGCAAGACCATATCAGCGGCTCAATCCTGAACGAAACAGGCCTTGTACATTGGGTTTGAGTGCCTTACGCCTTGAATAACCACTGTCTTTACACCATATTTACTTGCAATGTCCAAGGCAAGCTTATCCGCAAGCTCCTTGTTGGACATATAGTTGATAGCAACGTTGCTTCCCTCGGAGGCGAATTTCTGAGCTGAAAGAGCACCTAGTCCTCTGTTAAACGAGATTAGCTTATTGGCCAGAGCATAGTTTCATGCTCCAATTGGAGATTCCCACCGAGAGCCACCGGTGATCAAAACATTACGACCCGACAAGGAGTAAGGCATGATGAGTAGAATTGTATTCTTTAAGATCAAGCTCAATTGGTTTGTTTCAAGGAGAAGAAACAAGGAGGAAATACGTAAGAGGGGAATTGCCGAGGAACGTCCGACTGCGGGGTAGTACAATTGACATTTGACACTTGACAATTGACAAGCTGAGGGAGAATCATTAGATGACTGGAAGAAGAACATTCAAGTCATATTGAGTTGGCTCTTCCAGCACAGACAACCGTTTATATAGTGACCATTTCCCCGTAACTTTTCCCGGTCGTTAACGACTCTGGGAGTTGCTTTTATATATCCAACCTGTCATCATGAATTGTAGACTCACACTACAGAGTTCGGTCTAAATCCCTACGTTGAGTGTGCGTGGAGAGCGACTAATGCGAAACCGGATCCCAAGTTGCCTGTCAATTGATTCATTTCTTACCTAGGTACCTACCTGGTGAGAACATCGTTTCTTGTGATGTCTGCAACTATCAAATCAAACATACTGCCAAAGCAGCAAGCCGGTGTAAATGCGCAGAGCTTAGATCACAAGCCATCCGGCATATTCCGTTCTCTTCATCCCCCACCAGGCCCGTCGTCCGGCCTGGGCAGGCCATTGAACAAGAAAACGGTCGGCCAGAGGCAACAGCAAGACACCAGAGGTACTGAGCGAGCTCACCCGGGCCCACGATTCGATGTAAATAGCGCGCAGCTTTGGTGCTGATGTAAACGACGAGAGTGTTCGCAGACCCAGACACAAGGCAACACATTTGGCCAAACACAGAAAGAAACGGATGAGTTTTGCGCCTGCGACAACGCAGACTGCTGTAGCGGGACCGTTTGCAAGGATCAAATCAGGGTAAAACGAGCTGTATTCCTTTGGGAGCTTTTGGTCCGGGTGACGTCCGCAAAGAACATTGAGACAAGCCCAGAAGCATTGAAGCGTGGAGAATGGCGCGGTGAGATAGGATTGATGGACCCGTCGGGCACGTGGCACTGTGACAATGGTGTAATTATTGTTATGGGCGTAGCCCTGAGAATTTTGTCCATATTGAGCCTCAAAATCCTTGGCTTTGTCTGCGCTGAAGTTATCTCCGGAGCTCACGAGGTATGTCCGATACGTGTAGATTTGGGGGTCGAAATTCATGTGCTCGAGCATGTAGAGCATCTCAGCTGTATGACCACCACTTCCAAGGACTACCAATAGGTGGGTAGGAGATCCCCGTGAGCGACGTTTGGGGGGAATGATATTCTGCGAGATTGTCAGGGAAAGGAATAAAACCTAGGAGAGATAGACAAGTTAGATTGATTCAATGGTATGGGTAGGGCGTACTCACGATGAGAATCCCAACCCCAAGTGTAATTGCCAGGGCAACACACCATAGGAGCAGGTCCCAGAAGGATAAAGAAGCCAGAAAGAAAGACATCTTGCACCGCTGTTGTATGGTCTCAAGAGTTTGGTGAGACAGCCCGGTGATTTTAGTGTATCATTGTCATAAGAATAGAGCTGAAGAATAATAGAAAGAGAATGAAAAAGCAACAATGGCAATAAGGCAGTCAAGTGTAATTTCTCGTAGATCTTCGTGGTAAAATTGGAGTCGCGGTACTCCATACACGTCCCCCGCACGTGCAAGCTCCGACTTGTTTTATTTTCCTCTTTGGCATCTGGAACCCTCTCCCTTGTTTACGCCGACGCTTTCACTTGTGTTTCTTTCCACGTTACTATGTCATGGCTTCTCTATTTTCTAAGCGTTTGACCTGCTTTTATTGTGGGCAGCGGTCTGCTCGCTCTCATCGCGGGCCTGTTCGCAATTTCCGCTGTGAACATTGTGAGGCTGATAACTTCTTCGACGAGGTAGGTATTTCCTTTCCTCGAATCTATTTGACTTATACTAAAAACCTTTGTCTAAAAAGAAAGGAGAAATCACAGACCCACCAGCCGTGGTCACCAACGCTGAAGTCTACGCGCCTGGCGCATCAGACTCGCTCTTCGAATCCACTGATTTTAGTGGATCTCAGTTATTTTGTGCGAAATGTACTCGGAATCAGCATTTATTTACGAGCTCACTGGCTTCCTATTTCCCTCCCTCGGACGATCCCACCGACAGCGAATACGAACGCGGGTATGAACAGTTCCGCAGAAGCCTGGAGGACCGATACCCCCAGGTTTGCGAGTCTTGCGAACCTGTTGTGAAATCTCGCATCAGAAGAGCTGGCTACGAAGCGAAATCGGATCACCTCAGACGCATGATGGACCAAAGCCGAGCAAACCGAGAATCACGACAGGCGAGGAACCGGAGCTGGAGAAGCTTGCTTCTTCTTGTCGGCGCATTTGCGTATTGGGCTAGTATTGCCGGTCAGCTAGCGTGGGACTTGATTAATGTAGCCACCCTCTCCCAGATCTCGCCAAGTTTCGATTATTTACCCGACACCGAACGACCTCCAATGGCACCCAACTCTGTGATCTCGTGCGTCAACCAGTCCATCGGTTTACAGCGCATCCCCAGCGAATGTTCACCTGACCTAGCACCGACTGCTGGTCTGGCATTGATCGCAGGTGCACTTTCGCTCTGGTGGAATCCAAAACTGCGCATGAAGATAGATGGAATGCCCGGTAAATTCAGCGGCCTTGCCGAGTACTACCAAGCTCAACTCATCGTCATGGTTGCACGATGTGTTTTCTGGGCAGTGGTCAAGGACCCGTCTGCTAGTGGGTTAGAACCCAAATTGATTCCGGCCTTGCATGCTTTGATGATAGTTTTCACTATCCTGGTAAGCATGTTTCTTTCCTTGGACATTCCATGCGCTAACTCTGGTAGTCGGTTTTGTTCTCTCGATATGTTGTCAGCTACTCAAGTCGTCCACTGGTCAATTGGTCCGATAACAGCTGGGAAACTCAATTCGAAAGTCCCAAGGGGTCTTCTTCCGCACTGCCTGAGTCACCTGTGCCGACTCGCATCACAAGGTCTGGCGGAACACCGAAGGCGAACATGGGGGGATCACAGCAGCGCTTTCCGATTGACAAATTAGCCCAGCCTCAACCTCGGTCAGCCGCTGAGCAGTCGCTCACGGTTACCTCCAATCTTATGGATAATGACGGCATGGACTGGTCTCCTTCTATTACCCATAATCTCCGACCGACTGTGACACGGCGAGATCAGCCGTCTGTGCTTGATGGCCCTCATC
The DNA here is from genome assembly GCA_911456345.1 of Penicillium egyptiacum. NCBI lineage: Eukaryota > Fungi > Ascomycota > Eurotiomycetes > Eurotiales > Aspergillaceae > Penicillium > Penicillium egyptiacum. The sequence goes on along the minus strand of CAJVRC010000863.1, from coordinate 727,211 downwards.
CATTCCAGGGCCAGATTCCAGCAGCCCCGATGCCTCCTGCTTGGAAGCTTCGCACCCAGACTTCAACAAAGCCCATCGAACAAGTGATTCAGCCGAATCCGTTCCATCGCAGTCCTGTCCAACCACAAGGCCAATGGCAGCAAAGGCGTGCCGATGCTGAACCAGTGTTCAAGGAACCAAAATTCTTTCCTCCTCATGATCATGATACATCTACTGGGCTGGAAACACTGTTTGACCGTGCCTTTAATTTCCAGTCCGATGCTGCCCAAGGAGCTCGCTGGGCTCAGCCACCGCGGAACAAGGGCTCGCTCGTCGATGAGGCGCAAAGTTATCTCTTCTATGGGTGTCTCCGACTAGGTCTGCTAGTCAGCTTTATCAGCGCATGGACTATCTCTCAGAATCATGAGGTCTTGATTCCAGGAAATTACGTGGAGATCGCTGCCCTAGGCGCGGCAAGCCTTGTCGCGGGGTTCGCTTTGATCACCATGGTAAAAAGGCCTCTTGTGCAATGGAATGGCATGGAGATTCTGATTTCTATTACCGAACTTGCCGCCGCCGTTCATATGGGGGCACATTTACCTACAGTTTCACTTAATCGGGACTACTTCGATCGCTACGGCAAACTGCTCCTAATTTTTATGGCTGCGCAGGAAACTATGAATGTATTGTCCTGCTACAATAAGGCCAGGTTAGAAAGCCAGCAGCACTCAGGATCTGTATCACCGCAGCCGCAGCCACAGTCACCGCATCAGAGTCAATCAGGCGCCCTTGACTGGCCCGCAAGTCAATCTTCATCCAAGTCCACACCTGAGCCTCGAGTCAGCAGTCCGCCTATTCACCAATCATTCGAGTCACAACCATCCGCTCCTCCACTTTCATTTGGAGATACCGAGGCGGCCTCCAGTTTCTCTTCAGCATTGCCTTCCGTGCCACAGTATGGGCTTACCTCGTCTCGAACTGTCCACTCGTTCCCCGCTGCCAACCAGAACACCTTCAACCAAAACAGAAACCCACATAGTTTCACCATGGAATCTCTAAAGCAAATCGACCCCGTGTCTGATTATGAGCGAGACTCGGACACCGAGACTGTAGCCACAACTACAACCGCCGCCACAAATTTCACTAACCGCAACATTCGGTATGGGAATGACTCCGGTCTGGGTTCCAACCCTTTTTACTCACCCCGGCGGAATGGTCTCGGATCAGGCATGGGCGGTTTGAGCTTGGACGATGATCCTACTCCCCGCCGCATGACTCGCAGCCAGACCCAGCATGGTCTACTTGGTCGGCGTCAGACCAACTATGTCCGATGATTTTGTCTATTTCCTTTCGTATTCGTCTTTCCCTTCTTTTTTAAAAATTTCGTTCTGTTTATTCTGTACGCCACTGGACATTCTATGCCCCTATCTGTTGCTCATCAGGTGGCTCTATGTCACTGGGCCCCTGTCATTACTTGCAGACTGGATGGGCCCTCGCCACGGCCTTGGTCGATTGAGGCAGGCGGTTTCTTTCTTTTCTTTTACTCTTTTTACTTTAGGTCTCCCGGGTTTGATTCAAGTGAAGGCCGTGGGTTCATAGCGCAGGCGAATGTTTCTTCTTGTTCTATATTGACGGGTTTAGCGGTCCTCGGAGGTGTTGGGACCGCTGTACATATCTTTTGAGAAGGTTGGACTACCCGGATACTCTGACGATGTCTATGAAATTACGATAACAGATGTAAATACTCTTCGAAACTCAAATATTGATTTCTTGAATTTGATCGCTTTCAATATTCGTCCATTGACATTCCACAAGACATAGACCTAAACTAGTAGGCCCTTACTGATTCACCCTCTCGACATGCACCTGGGACGCCTTGTCCCCTCTATCGCCAATAGAAGCCCGCTCCGCGTCGGCATTCTTATGCTCAACCAGCTGCGTAACACCAAAGAGCTCATCCATCTTCTCGAGGGACAAGCCTATACGCACACCAAAGTTAGCAAAAGGACCGTCATATACTATCAGAGGGATCGACTCACCCTTCGTCTCCGGGATAAAGAACCACACAAAGACACACATTGAGAAACAGAAGCAGGAGAAGATAATATACGTTCTGTAAAGCCGAAAGTCAGCAAACAACCCAAAGTACTAGCCAACCAGCCAAACTCACCCATAACCATTGGCACCAACAGTAGCCAACATATTTGGCACAGCCCTGGCAACAACAAAGTTAAACAGCCACTGCGTAGCCGCTCCAAAAGAAACATTCAGTGAGCGCAGCCTGGCAGTCGGGATCTCAGAGACGTAAATCCAGCAGACAGGCCCCCATCCGAATTGGAAGAATGCAGCGAACAGGAAAATGCACACCAGCGCAAAATACCCAGCTGGGATGACTGGTGCGCCCTCAACTGGCGGCGCAATGCGCACGTACAGTCCAATGTACATCATTGCCATGCCCTGCGCGATCGAGGTCCATAGGAGGGAGCGACGTCGGCCTAGCGAGTCCGCCACGAAGATTAAGAACACGCCACAGCTGACCATCTTTACGATGCCGTAGACGCCGGTTGCGAAGAGGTTGGTCGCGTTACCCGTTAGGCCGAGCTGTAGATGGGGTGTAGTTAGCATCTTGATTGTGTTTTCGCTTTTGGGGGTTATAGATAAAAGTGCGTGCTCACGTTCTCGACTGCGACTTGTTAGCTAGACAATTTCCCAGAGGTTATTGGGAGTGGGAGCAACATACAAAGTTGGGGCGCATAGTAGTTAATGGCATTAGTTCCAGTCATTTGCTGGCAAATCATCAAGAAGACAGAGATAATCGCGCGCTTGCGATTACCCGGAACGAGCCACATTTCTTTCATCAAGTCCCAAAAGCCGGACCCAGCGATAAGTGCGCGCTCTTGTTCCAACTGGGTGGCAATGGCCGCAAACTCCTCTTCCACGTACGGGTGGTCAGAGGGCAGATTGCGCACTTGGCAGAGAGTCGCGCGGGCTTCTTCCCATCGGTCTTGTTTCGCCAACCAGCGGGGGGACTCATTGCACATTAACATGCCGAAGAACAGGAGTACTGCGGGAAGACCTTGCATTGCCAGTGGAACGAGGTACATTGCGGGGCCGTCGATGTTGAGCAGCGAGCCGTAGTTGATCCAGAATGCGAGCATGATGCCCATTGTAATGAAGAGCTGGTATAGACCTGTTAGACCGCCGCGGATTGCGCGCGGCGCGTTTTCGGAGACATAGAGTGGGTTTATCATGGATGCGGCGCCGACTCCGAAGCCAGTGATTAGCCTAGAGGGGAGGTGTTAGCTTGAAATGATGGGTGGAGGACTGGATGTGGGATGTGGGAATATATGCCTTACCGTCCGATGTACATGGCTTCGATCTTACCACTGGCTGCAGTTTGCATGACAATTCCGAGTACAGCCACCACCGCTGAGCCGATTAGGGCCATTCGTCTACCCCATTTCTCGGCTATCGGGGAGGCAGCCAGAGCTCCAAAGAAGCATCCTGCTTGAAGGGTGGAGACGATATTGGCCGATAGATTTGCTGCGTCGACTTTGGAGATGTTCTCCAGGCGGTATGTCCTGCAGTAATGACACAGGTCAGAATAGTTAGACAGCAGGGAGCGGAGAGAAAGCTCACTTCTTGAATCCTGGCATGACCAGAACTCCGCCAATAATACCAGAGTCCATGCCAAAAAGCATTCCGCCGAAACAGGCCTGGGAAGCATTAGCTCTGTAATTCCAGCATTGTTGTCATTGTCATCGTGAAGTAGAGACTGACCGAACAGGCAAGCATAAAGACCCTCCACCCATAGATCTCCTTAGGATCCGACTTCATCGCCTCATTGTGAACGATCTTCTTTAGAAGCCACGACATCTTGGATAGTAGCAAAAGGGGTTAAGTCAAGATGATCGCAGTGACTTCAGTCGAGGAGGGGACCGGCTAGCTTAAAAGTAATTCTCTGAGACCAGCTCATGAAGAAGCTACACTTGAAATGCCGGTCGGCTATTGATATACCGTATAGACGAAGGAAACAGACTATGACTGCAAGCCTATGGGAGGTGTCATTCTAAGCCCAGTTGTGTTGGCTGGCCACCGAGCCTATGGGACAAACACAGGGACACGAAACAAGGCGAGCGGAGATGGATAAAAACATCCACGAATCCGAAGAAAGACCGACACGGCTTGCAAGAAGCTACTACTGCTCACATGGCTAGGGTGTTTGGGTTGTGCTTACGGCTGATTCACGTGCAGCTCTCGGATAGGGAGGCGTGTGGGGGTAAAGTTCTAGGGTAGTACTTTGGATGGGCTGATTTCCGGTAATCATTTGAGCCTGGCGAATTACAAGAGAACAGGTAGATTTAGCCGAAGAGAGAGGAGAAGTTAGGCTTGAAGTTCCAAGGTTTCAGGGTTGTTGATTTTACCCCAGACTGCGGGGAAACTCAAAATTAGGGCTAATCCGAATACAGTAAAACTTTCCAGAATAGGATTAGCGTTCCGCGGTGTGTACTTTCCTTGTAAACCAGACTCATTGTATTGCACAATATCAAATTGCAACGTCCACGAGAATCAACTTTGATCTGTACTCTCCATCCTCTTCTGTAGCCACTCTGGAATAACTGGCTTCTTCTCCCAACCTGCCTTCCAATCCCGTTGACGGTCTGCCACAGCATAAACGGCCGTGACAAACCAGCAATCCTGGCCCGCTACCAAGTCTACCGAAAGCGACGGCAAAAGTGTGCGTCCGTGAATGATATTGGAGTTTGGATCAGCCAAGACGATCCGACCAGCGCGCCCAACGGCCGAATGAAGCTCGGCGATGCCAACAGCTCCAGCCGATGAGACCACTAGTCCACTCCGGCTGTCATACATCGTCCCCTCAGAATCATCCCCAGCCATATGCCCTAAGGTACGGCCATTATCGCTGCGACATCCGTAAATAGCAAAGGCACCTTCAGATGTCTGCAAAGCGCGACCAGTGCGCACATGGTGAGCGCGGAGATGCCAGTTCTCAGTTTCCTCCGTCGGCGGAATGAGAATACTCTCTATATCAACATCTGGCCACGGTTTCCAGCCAGACACAAGAATAGGCTGACCACTGGGCTCGGGTTCTTCGAAGCGCGCATCGAGCGCCAGCCGCCTAGTCTGCCAGATATCGCCGCCGTCGTCTGACAACGCAAGCATGCTGTCTGGGGCGTGCTGCTCCAGCTGGTAGCCACCCGTCGGAACCGAGTATCCAAAGGCAGAACTGTATGCGAACTTGCCATACTTGGCCTGTGTCGCTTTGAGGGGGTAGTGGCATGCTTGGCCAGATGACAGCAAGAACGAGTGTCCACCACGACGGATGGCAATATGTTTGGGATATTTTAGGGCCACCACTTCGGGCAAAGAGGAATTTGGGTACGGCTCCTCTTGTGCGGACCAAAAGGGATGTGTTTCCGGTAGTGCCAATGGGGTGAAAGAGAGACAGCACCAGTACGGTGACCCGGGGGAATTGTAGTTCTCCGTTAGGTACATGTTAGCATATGAGTAGCCGAGACTCAAGGTGCCATCGTTGTTGAATATGTCATCCTGCGTAGACCACCATCGGAAATGGCGAAGGATAATTCCCCTAACCACGCCCCATGTCAGTGGTTCCGGTAGTTCGACATCTGCGAAGCCTAATGCACCCCAGAATCCAACCATGGCAAATCGGTAGGTCATGGAACGTCCGAATGGGATGGCACTACCTATTTGATAGTGGTTCCAGTCAGGATCAAGTCACCTCTCAAAAGGAAGAGGGAGAATCATATCAGAAAGACCCGCTGAGACATACCGTTAGGATCGAAGTAGTGCACAAAATCTTTAGCATACTCCCGAGCCCGCTGACGATAGCGCTCAGCACGTTCAGGATCAAAGTCACCCGCCAGCTTCGAATAAAGAAGCTGCAAAAACTGAATGGCGAATGAGCCCGAGTAGTAATCCATCTGATGATGACTCTTAGGACCATCGTTGCTCCATCCTCCGCCAATATGGAAGGTATCAAGATGGTCCATATCAGCCTCTATACGAGACAAAGAGTACTCAGCGCCATTCTTTCTGAGGCCCAGGTTTGCAAAGACGCGGAACCACAGCCTACAATCGTCCCAGCCATAATTAGCCCACTCCTTCAATCCACACCAGAAAAAGACCATCCTGGACAGGTCAAGTAATAACATACCAATTCGTATTTGGCATCTCGCGCGCATTGATACTCGCCAACCAACTACCAACATTCCCCCTCTGCTTCTCCGTCAATGGATCCCAAAAGACATGAGGCGCAACAGCAAGCGTAAACCCAATTGGACACATCTCTACCATGCGCTGGTCCATATCCTCGATGTTGCCCCAGAACTCCGGGTGTGCGGGATCAGTGCCGTTGATGATTCCCTGACGCCAGCGCTCAGCCTCGGCATATTCATATCCGCCGCCTAGCAGCGAGGCCAGACCCCATAGCGGGCGTGCGTATCCCTCTATCTGGGCCCCGCCTTCGTCGAATCGTGTCGTCGATGTGCCAACTTTGACACGCGTACCGCCTACTGTAAAGAGGGGTACTAGCGGGTCGAGAATGGCGCGGCATGCTTCTTGTAGGTCGGATCTGGTGCGGAAGGGGGATTTACTGAAGGCCTGTGAGGGCGTTCGGCCGTTAGCGTGGATAGACATCGTAAGTCTATAGGCCTTGAGGCTATGATGAGTTTGCGCTGTTATGGTAGCTTTCGCTTGTTTGATAGGGTGTTTGTAGGTTTTATGAAGAATGGCACCAGGTTAATCGCCGATTATAAGTTTCTTGATAACCATTTGATATCGGGGTTCGCGTGACTATGCCGACCTATAGAACACCTGAGGTCATTTTATTGCGAATCGGATTTCGCTGAGAATGCCGATTCAGCCAGTTGGATCCGTGCGCAGTTCTGGCGGAACCTGGCGCTGGCGTGGGGTTTGGATTTAGCCGGTCGACGTAACGTGGGGAGATCGTCAGTGACAAGAGGCTAGTCTGTTCGAAATAGGCTGTGAGGATCTGATAAGTGGGGAAATTATCGTCCACCAATGAAGGAGACGGGCAAAGGAACCAATAATGTGGCTCTTGTCATATAGGATATCATAGTATTATTTTTTTGTACAAAGGGCCCAAGAGCATTCAATATATACACATCAGCCATTGCACGGCACCGATGCAATTGGACAACTAACCACCCAAAAGGCCACCCAAGAATCGGGCCAGCTCTTCCACAAGAGCATCACCGACTCCCTCGGTTTCACCAAGACCCTGCTTTAGGATTTCGGTCCACCGGGCTAGGGTAATCTCATGCAGCTTCTGTCCATTTAGCGCTGAATGGACACGAATGGCTTGGTCAGATGCGGTGGACTCATCTGGTGAGACAGAGATGTGGCTTTCGACGACAGCGCCGTGCTGCAGACGGAGGAATGCACGAGTACTTGAGGGGAGCGAGGAGGGCAGTGGCGGCCGTTCACGAGGATCTTCCTCGATGGGATACGTTGAGAAAATAAACCGCGGTGTTTGAGTGTACTTCCACTCCAACGAGCGCAACTCGGCAATTCCTTTCCCAATGGCAGGCACCTGCTCGCCTTGCACTTCTCCCACTGTACCAGCTACCCAAGAATCTCCAGCAAAGACTTCAGGCTCATTGGCATGAGCACGCTGAGCCCTGAGAACAGCATCGGGATGTACCTGGTAGAGCCGAGCAAACTGCTCGATCACACTCGCAACCACGCCCTGCATGGAAAAGAACGAGTCGGCCAACGCAGCCGACACATTCCCGACTGGGGAACGAACGCTTTCAACGCCCTTGGCCTGGATATACTGGCGGGCGGATGATCGCAGGTACCGGCCAAGATCATGAATATTCGGGGAAGCGAGCAAGCAAGTACCGTGATGGAGGGCTCGGAATCGAGTGAGCTTAAACGCAGAGCCAGAGACCTTTCGCGTTAGAGGCTCGTTGGGATCATTTTGCATTCCCTGTGCTCGGGCCATGACAATATCGTGCCGCTCATTGACACTGGTGTTGGTAGCTCCGACCTGATGAAGTGCGCGCACCACCATCTCGGCGTGTTTGTCGCGCGTAAACGAGGTACGCGGACATATAACGCTGTAATTTAAGTTGCCCTCGTCGTGGAAGACAGCGCCCCCACCTGATCGCCGGCGAACGAATACTGCAGCTTCGTCTTCTCCAGCCGTGCCGTTCCTGCGGTCATTATGAAGTGCGCGGAGATCTGTCTCAAGCCATGGGTTCTGGTTGCGACCAATGACTACACACGGTCGATTGGCATAAAGAAACAAAATGCTGGACTCTGCCGGGGCATTTTCTAGCAGAAAGTGCTCGATCGAAAGGTTCACGTAGGGATCTGTTGATAGCGATTGGTAGATCTGGTGTAAAGAGGAGGGACGGCTGGCGAGCTCGGCGAATTCGTGAGCGGGATATGATGAATTATGGCGGATCCAGATATGCTTCAGTGGATTAGTCCGAAGTGCCAAAGACGAGGAACATCCTCGAACGGCGAGCATTGGAGCAAAGGGTGAACGAAGTTATTGATCGCATCACGAAGGTTATACGCCGATAGTCGGTTGCGCTAGTCCCAGATAGGAATCTCAGCGATGAGTCGATTTCCAATTTCCTTTTTTCTACTTGCGGTCAACCGACCTTGTTCTCTCTTCCTATTCTACTGTTTTTATTGATCTCGGGGTTTTTGGACTTGTAACTGTCCTTCAATACCTTGCGACCATCTTTGAACGCCCATCATGTCGACGTGGGGTCAATATTTCCGTGTCACCACGTAAGTTGCCCACTTCTCATCACACGCATCGCTGCTGACACCCACGATTTAGTTATGGCGAGTCCCACTGTCGCTCCGTCGGCTGCATCGTCGACGGATGTCCTCCGGGCCTAGAACTCACCGAGGCCGATATTCAGCCCCAAATGACCCGGCGCCGTCCCGGCCAAAGCGCCCTCACTACCCCGCGGGACGAGAAGGACCGAGTCGAGATCCAGTCAGGCACAGAGTTCGGCATCACTCTGGGCACACCAATTGCCATGGTCGTCCGCAATGAGGACCAGCGTCCCAAGGATTACGGCAACAGCACAATGGACCTGTACCCCCGCCCTAGCCATGCCGACTTCACCTATCTTGAGAAGTACGGCGTCAAGGCCAGCAGCGGTGGTGGTCGCAGCAGTGCCCGTGAGACTATTGGTACGTTATGTGTAACAATCAAAATCAGAAACAACTACTCTCGCTAACCCAATTCGTACAGGCCGTGTCGCTGCCGGCGCCATCGCCGAGAAGTTCCTCAGCCTGGCGCATAACATCGAAATCGTCGCCTTCGTCTCCTCCGTCGGCAACGAGCACCTCTTCCCCCCAACCCCCGAACACCCCTCCCCCTCCACGAACCCGGAGTTCCTTAAGCTGATCGAGACGATCGACCGCAAGACCGTCGACTCCTTCGCTCCTATCCGATGCCCGGAAACCGCCGCGGCGGAGCGCATGACCAAAGTCATCGAGAAGTTCCGCGACAACCACGACAGCATCGGTGGAACCGTAACATGTGTGATCCGCAACGTGCCTGTGGGACTGGGCGAGCCCTGCTTCGATAAGCTTGAAGCCAAGCTCGGCCACGCGATGCTCAGCATCCCCGCAACCAAGGGCTTCGAGATCGGCTCCGGCTTCGGCGGCTGCGAGGTGCCTGGCTCAATCCACAACGACCCCTTCGTCGCCAACTCGTCCACGTCTGAGGCCGGCGGCCCCCGCCTCGCTACCAAGACTAACAACTCTGGCGGTATCCAGGGTGGTATCTCCAACGGCGCGTCCATCTACTTCCGCGTCGCGTTCAAGCCCGCTGCTACTATCGGCCAGGCGCAGACCACTACTTCTTACAACGGCGAGGAGGGTATCCTGGAGGCTAAGGGTCGCCACGATCCTTGCGTTACCCCCCGTGCTGTCCCTATTGTTGAGGCTATGTCGTCGCTGGTTGTCATGGATGCACTCATGGCTCAGTATGCCCGTGAAGGCGCCAAGAACCTGCTTCCACGTAAGCCTCAGACTATTCCTACTCATCCTGCTACCGCGCCCAATGGTGCTCCTTCGTCGTAGGCTGGAGGAAACCTGACGAGTTATATTAAAAATGTTATACGCAAGCGTCATTAAGGAGGGTCATGTCTGAGTCTATATGTCTGATGATCATGGAGCTACAAAAGCGTTATATAGATGCCGTATTCATGCATTTAGCAATTTTGGGAGAAACTACATCCTTGTCTTCTACAGAATGTCCAGCATACGAGATTGTTTAAGAATTGCAGTTACTTCCGAAGGCTCAATAAACCTCAAAAGACATCAATTTCGGACTCGCTACCTAATCCAACAAGTGCTCACTCTGCAGGAAGAATCACGTAAGAAAAGGAAACGTCGATTCATCAGGACAATGATCTCATCTCGGAATGGCATCAAAACATCGCTGTGGATATCAAAACGACAGAAAACAGCACCCACCCGCAAAACACAGTGTGACAGAAAGACTCCAAGCGAGAAAATGGCAAACGAAAAATCGTACGCCGAAGTTGTGTAGAAACGACGCAATGCAATGCAACACAACATATCTCTAGGGTCTCATAAATGCAGACACCAGACCAGGCTCACCTAACCCAAAAAAGGCAAATGCAAAAGTACAAGTGAGAAGATAAAACAAAAAAAGAAGAACACAATCAGTAGAAGAGGCAAAAACCCCAGATCTCAGATCTAGGTACTAACTCTCCGAATCCCAGTGCCCCAACTAACAGAGCGCTCAGACATACTATCAATATCGCCATCGGCAGCATTAACAACGCGGAGTTTCTCCCGAGGAACAGTAAAAGTCGTCTGAACTCGTCGGCCCTCGGCAGCACCCTCCAGGTCCCAATCATGGACATCTTCCTCGTCATCGCCGAAGCCAGCTTCGTTACCCAGGTATCCAGGCGCGCCAATGAAAAGATCGTCGCGTGTAGACCGAGCAGTGTTGAAAACATCGTCTGAGACTCGCTTGCGCGCGTTCCAGTCCTTGGCACCCTGCTTGCGGCGGAATAACTCTGCTGAAGCGCTGACTGCTCGGCGGGGCGAACTGACCCCCGAGCCTGTAGATTGTTGGCCGGATCCGAGCGTGCTGCGGCGATCAATGCCGGAGGCGCGGGGCGCTGTGCTAGTGGTACTAGAACCGGAGTCTAGCTGGCTGTCGGGGCTGCGGCGGGTCATTGTTAGGGCTCGGCGCATGGTGTTCATTACCCAATCGGAGGCTTTTGGCTTGGATTCTCGTGGCAGTTTTGAGGGGGATGAGGGCGTCATGGGGTCGAGGGCGTCAAAGAGGAGGGACTCGTTCTCTGACTGGCGGTGGGATATGTTTGTCTGGGCAGTAGAGTAGGAATCCGCTGACACTGATTTCTCCGAGGGGGCTACGCCGTCTGGGTCGCTGTGTGCTGAGGCTTCGGCGAGGTATTCTAGTGACTGGCGCCCACTGCCCCAGCTCAGAGGTCGATCAACGAGGATGCCTCGTGCTTGGTTGACCTTGCCTATAGGCTGGGAGGACGCAAAAGAGAAGGCTGAGTTATCTGACAGGTTGGTGGCTGTCCGTTCGCTTTTTGTCGGGGACTCGACATCCACAGATCCAATATCCTTTCGCCGGCTGTAGAAAGGACCTAGGCCGACGCCGAAGATGGTGCTCCGAGGAGTTGCGTAGGGTGTATCTGAGAAGGGGTCTTCCGGCTCCGTCGTCCTCACCGTGGGTATGGTTCCAGCTGGGATGGTTGCCATGAGATTTTCTCGGAAGACCGCTTCATCTTCTTCGCGTTCATCAATGGGGTGGATATCGCCAGTAGTATCACTGCGCCTGTATTCACTGTTTCGATATGAGAATGGCCTATTGCTCACTGGAGGTATCACAGGGGGCCGGTTATTCTTGGCTGGACTAGGAGGGTCCTTTAGCAGCCCAGTCCTCTCCGCTGTGCCTTCACCCTGGTCTTTCCAGTTGGGTCGTGTCGCCTGGCTGCGATTTGACGACCAAGGATACAAGGGGGCATCCCTTTTTTCGCTCGTTCCAGAACTCCGAATACTGCTTGCTTGTGTTGGACAATCTCGATCCCAAAAGTGAGCTCGCTCTGCCCCCAAAGCAAGTTCCCGTAGCTGCGAGTCTCGTTTGTTCTTTACGCGGCGCTTTCGGTGGTAGTTCCATCCACACAAAACGATGGCCATAGCAGCGGGGCATCCAACGCCCAGTCCAACACCTAAGCCGGCCTTTTGGGATGATGAAAGCTTACTGGAACGGGGGGAAGCCTTCGAGGAACTGGCTGCAGGATTGCTGTAAGAAGTGACCCAGCTGCTCGAAGTCACGTTATAGAGATAGACCCGCGGGTTGGGCTGTGCAGTCGCTGAGGCCCGTTTCGAAGATTGTTTCGGAATATTGTAGCCTCCAGAGATCATCATCACGCCCCCAGGGAGCATTGCCGCTCCATGTCCGAAGATGCCAGCACCCTCGGCGATCCCTGATCCTTCGGAGGAGGGTGCTGTCCAAATCCATTCGGTGGTTCCGCCAAACCCTTCCGCGAGATCCAGGACTGCGAATTGCGGCTCAGCAGGGACAGTCATATCCCCAACCCAACCTCCAAATACGAATACTTTATTGCCATCTTCCGAGAGAACCGCAGTGTGGCCGGAGCGTGGCTCGATAGAAATCCCATCCCGAACAGTCAGTTCAGTCTCTGTCTCTGGCGTCGCATTCGAGATGGCAGTGACAAAGCTCCAGCTTTGCTGCGGCAGCGAGAAAATTGCAAGTTGCGACATGTTAAGAAACGCTTGCTGGGTGTGACCACCAATGAACAAAAAGTCCTGTTGTTTACCCGTAGAGCCGGCAGCATAAGTAGGCTGAAGCGGCACGACGGCCATTCCAGCTTCAGCGACGGGCGGTGCGCGCTTGCCGGTAGTGGCGGCGGTGAACTTGGTGTTGTAATAGGGACTCGGCCCTAACACGACCGTTGACCGGGAGTAGTCGGCTTCCGAGACCCATGTCTCGTCCGTGCTGTTCGCGAATGGACACATCCCACCAAAAGCGTACATGGAGCTCTCATTTTCGTGGCGGGATACCGAATACGTGAACCCCGCCGCCAAATAGTTCGGTGCGGTTTTTGCGTCGCTGGTGATAACTGGGAGTCTATCCCAAGTCCCATTGCCGATTGGGCTTTTGCTATTTGGGTGGAACTGCCATAGTACTGGGCTATCGGATGCACTGTGGCAGTTTCCCGAGTAGACCGTGATGAGCCCTTGGTCATTGATGGCAGAGATGAAACTCGAGTTCTGATCAGAACTGTAGAACGGCGTGCTCTTCAGCAAGGTTTGATATGATAGATTCTTGGCATCCACGCTGGACAGGTTGAGCGAGACGAACTCGGTTGCACCGATGGAGCTGGGCCGGAGGATGTATGCGATGGAGTCATTGTGTTGTGGGGAAAGGAAGATGGAGGATGGGGTGTATGGAATTGCAGTAGAGGGGCCAACTAGCGCAAGAAGCGCAAGTGCCTTTGCCTTGCGATTCTTCATGCTGTTTCCGATCTGAGACAATCAGAAGCAAGGATACATTCCAGGATCGGCGAGCATGGCCACGTGAAGGTCTATTTTCGGAGTGTGCAATGTAGATATTAAATTTGACAGGTGTTAATGTCAACGTCAATGTTAACGTCAATGTCAACGTCAATGTCAACGGAAAGGTAGAAAGGCAAAGAGATATTGAAGGGGGTACCATTGTAGAACTTCAGTAAACAAGTTTACGATCCAAACCTTCAGGGCTGGGTCTCGCCGCCTTTGTATATTACCAGACCAATCATTAAGAGTACCAAAGAGTCACATTTATTAACCCGACTTTATTTGCTCACAAACAAAGAAAGAGGGTAATGTACGAGACTCTGATCGACGCTGAACCTCGTTGCCGGGCAACGGGTGATTGCGCGTTCCCATGTTTTCGGCTATGCAGGTTATCATGCCATAGACAACAGGCAGTAGCATTAATGGTTGTGGATTTCCTTGATTTCTTCGATTAGCTTATTAGGTTATAGATTACCTTAATCTTAAGGATCCTTTTTATAATGTTAAGATTCTATGTGGGCCTTTAGTAGAGCGGGTATCAGATGTGTTTCAAGAGCATAAAATGTTGGCTGCCTTTCAAGTAAACAAGTTTATTGATTACTACCTATCCGACCGAATACGCATGCTCGCCTATTCGGAATTCTACAATACCAAAGAAAAGGTTGGGCAACAGAACGGCTAATTCATTTGATTCATATTTACAACCTAAGGATAGCTGGGCTAGCTTGCCAGCCTGCGAACCCCGTGCCTCGCGATAAAGTGATCACCTTATTCCTCAGGCCCTTGCTCCTGCTCCTGCTCCTGCTGGTGGTGGACGGCTTTACCTCCCCTCCGGCCTGCTTCCCTGGCTCTCGGACTTCCTGGCTCGAACTTTCCACGTGAAGCGTGGCCACCTTTCGAGGCGATGCTCCTCTGGAGAATTGTTAGTTATGAGTTTGCTACATTAGAACGCTGTTTGTACTAACCTGCTTCCCGGGATCCATAGAAGCGAATCCGCTGTGGTGGCTAGACTGTCCACCCTTTCGAGCAATATTCTCGACCTGTTCGTGAGGTCGGTTGCGGAAATTACCGGGGTTCTGGTTGACAGGGTTCTGGTCGTCAACCATTGTGATATGTGGCAATATGTACAAAGTAGTAAAATATGTCCTTGCGGATAGTTTGGATTATTGACATGTATGATCCTAGGCCAAATTCACCACTTATTTATATGCAATATGCAACGCCACGGGGTCTCGATGGAGTCACCTTGACGTCTACCTAACCCCAGATTGCTATATTTGCCTCCACTGGAAGCTTTGCCATGGCCTCACGACAATCCACGACAATCCATCTGGGGCAGTTTCAAGGAACCTTCCAAGGTTATTACCTAGGTACCCAACGCCACGAGGTGTCCTTTGACGTCTATCCGACCTAGGTATAGTTGCCTCCACTGAAAGCTTTCCCATGGCCCTCACGTCGATCCATCCCGGGGAATTTCAAAGAATATTACTAGCGCCATAAGAAGGGAATGTCAGCGCCAAGTTCGAGTGGTCTCTAGAGTCTATGCAGGCTCAAGAGCATATATTGATTCATGTGGCAAGGTAGACCCCGAGAGAACTGCTGATGAGGCCGGGCTCGTGCCACCCAATATTTGTGTCCACCACGTCACATCGCCATAATTGTGGATTGTATATCTTGAACCAAATTCGTGGATCACAGCCTCAATCCAAATTAATGAACCAGCCTTAACATATAGAATATACGATAGTATAAACCAATGAACAGCATTTTAAGTATACAATGTCCAGGAAAGAGTTCCAATATAATGCACACAGCCTGCAAGGCTCACACCGGCGAATTTTATTTGGTAGTGGGATTAGGCATCCCCGAAGTATCAGGCCACTTACGGAAGAGGTCGGCGAGATGATCGATAGGCGCCGTTAGAAGCCCCACGGCCGTCTCGTACGGAGGCTTGTCTGGTGCACTGGGGTGAGAACGTGAAGGGACGAACATCTTCGTTCGGCCAAATGTCCTAGAACAGTCCTCACTATCCTCTTGAGTCAAGGCTGCCTCCAGTCTAGGCAAGTCGTCACTCTCCTCCTCTTTGATGTGCTCGGAAAGGTGCTCCATCAGGTCCCTGATAGTAGGAATAAACTGCGCCTCTGAAGGTGTCATGTTTTGGAACGCCTTCAGTTGCTTTTTAACCTAACTCATCAGATCACGTTAGCACTATAATAGGTACCTAGGTCGCAGAAGAGCCTAACTCACTTGCATATGCTGGTCGCGGTCCTTATTGGCCATTTGCACGCCATCGGAGAACATTTTCTCAAAGAGAGGATATATAACAAGCTCTTCTCCAATGGAGTGTCGAGCTAGTTCCCAGGTAAACATATTCTGGAAGCGGGTCTGCTCGTCTGGGTCCTTGGAGGTAATTATCTTGCCATAATATGACTCAATCTCCCGGTGGTCCTTTTTGATCGTGTCGATGATGCGGGGTGTCATGGCGATGGGTGAAGTTGCAATTCCACGTCTCTGGGCAAGACGAAACACTAGTTGACTGAAAGAAGAGGCTCTTGATGAACGAAGGGCAAAAATCATTATGGCCTTCGAAGGGGAGATTCGCGGGAGCAACCTCAGCAGGCTGTGGCCTCCTTATACTAGACGTGATTGTAAGAAGTAAATGTAGTGCGACTCCTTATTTGTCTATCTGCGCGCTAGATCATACTGACGTGAAGTAAATGCACGTAGTATAGTAATGGATGACATGATGTTTGCTGGAGTCATTCTAGCATTCCAAGGTTATTCATGTAGATAGGATCTTACGTCTAAGGAGTGTAATGCGTGTGTCACCTTTCTGGAATGGTAGGCTTTTTGACTTGAGACCTTGTGTCTTGAGGCATGGCAGTTTCTACGGATGACTGATCTATCCGTCATATTTGAATCATTGATGGGCTCTCGTAGCCCCTAGGTGTAGAATGCCAGCTTACGAATAAGCGCCTTGTAACTGGTGCTTCAGATATAGAGGCGACTTGGAAGTTTTCCGTCCGCGCCGTGGTCATACATCAATCAGGACCGTGTTTCGCAGTCATGCACGACTGCTGACGGTGCCGTGATGCTTTTTCATACCCACCAACACTTATTGGTATGATAGTTCATGTATACTTCGGCTGGGTTTCGCCAACCTGAACAAGTTATGTTCGGCTTCCAATGCCTGGTAATAGGTACTCACGAGTGAATGTAAGCCGGGCATCTGCCATTAAGCGGTACTTGATTTGGAATTTACTTCGTATAGTAAGTTTATCACTCTCTGGGATGGATTCTTTCATCCTATCAGACAGATGATTAGGTAAAGTAGTTTCATCTGCCCAGGTGTTCTGAGCACTGAGGTCACTGAGCATGCCCTGAGCGTTCACCGAGTAATTCCACACCATCTGACCTTTTATTAACAAAGCATCTCGTGGACGAATAGTAAAGGAGCGAAGTCTCGGACCTCAACCTTGGAGTAACCGAGCTAACATTTGGCTTCTTTGTGTAGCCAGTTCGCAGAAATAAAAATGAGCTGTTTAGCTAGTTCTGTTAGGAGAACTAGAATTTTATAGGACAAAGTGTGAGCACGAAGTGGATATATGTCTGACTATAAATGGGAGATCCATTCTAAGCATAGACTATGTTCAACAGTGCAGATGGAGCTGGAGTGTAAGAAAATAACTATCCCGCTTGTTGAAGGCGCGCAAAAGGAGACCCGTGCATGGACGAATGCTCGGACAGGCTACCCAGGCTCAGCGGCTACCATCGTCACTCATCGGCTTTCGGGGATGTCAAGTCTCAGGAGTACGAGAAGCCAAGGGAAAAAGCAAACATGAGTGGAGAAGTTAGTCGACTTCAGCCAGTCGATCTTACAAGTAACGAGATCGGTGGACAAGTGGTTTAGCCTTGTTCGGCAACGATAGGCAATATCCGATACTTTGTGCTCGTGCACTTTGCCTTCGTACGGACTATAAACGGGGTTTCAAGACAGGAGCGTCGCGACTTGTGGACTTGTATATAATCGCATGTGGAAATCGGGGATTCAAAGGCATCAACAGGGTTATTCCAGTTCATGATTATAAGTACCAAACAGTGGCGATGCTTACTTCAAAATCAAAGCAATTACGGGGTAGATATTAATTAGAACATAATCTAAATCGAACCATATTGCACCGTGCCTGCGCATAACTACCATACACAAGAGCGCCCGGTCCACGGGTGTCTAATTTCCCGTGTTCAGCACAGCCAAATTGCAAATCCGGCTCGACGTTAACACAGAGTAATAAGGGACTAGGACGTGCACACGCCCGCCCGGGAGTCAATCAAAGACAGAGAGCGAAAACCCCCCCTTACCCATTTCGTCACACGGCAGGATCAGCACCAGTAATTTCCCTCAATAAGTATCAGCGCAGAACCCGAAGTGGATGAGGGATATAGAATTGGGGATAGAAATAGTATTGCGCCTCGCAGCAGAGACCATGCTCGTCTTCGTGTGCTTTGATCGCTTTTGCGGTACAGGTGGCGCTCGGGGACTGTAGGTACTGTAGGTACATGCGTCTTGGAGAAAATTAATTAGTGGTTTGAACCTGCATATGGAATAGAATGGAATGAAGACAGCATATCATGCATAAGATTATATTATTTTTGAAAAGGTCAAGGAGTAGCCAACCCGGACAATTGCCCATGCTCGCTGCTCTAGGTCTCTTACAGGATTAGCTTGGTTTGGAGTCGCATGCATCGGCGCCGGAAATGGCTGCAGAGCGTGTTGTCTCGGATGTTCAGGCCGAACTTCCACTGCGCGGGGCAAACTGTACAGCAATTGTAGGAGTGATTGGTATTCTTGCGCTCTAATCCTATACTATAGTATGAGTATTATTGCTTAAAATGCGGCATATATCAGCCATCTCCCTCCCCACTCCACATGCGACAGCGGGGGCATCTGCTCCAATCCAGCCAGATACTTCCTGAAGTGAGGATGGGTTCATCGATGTACTTCCTAATGAACAGGCTAGTACATTAGTTCGAGCAGGGCCTGGGGTAGACTGCCAAGTACAATATTGTATGCTCGTTAAACCCCGCGCTCATCCTTGTCCAGTCTGCTTAGCCCCTTTTTTGCCAGTCAATCGAGTGATCCCCCGCACCGTAGGTTGTGGGGATTATTTGAGAGAAATAGTGTGTTGTCTCTGGATATCCCGCCTCTGTCGAGGTGAGAGTTAGAATGGAATATCATAACCTTGAATTGCAGCCAACGTAAGCCGACAATTTACCAATCATACTTAAGATTTACCACAAGAAATCATGGCTGTGCCAATCACAGTGTTAGCCAAGGCGATAACCCTACTATGAAATTTACTACGGAGTACCTAGACGGAGTAGGCTAATTAGAGGCCAGACCCCTATATGACGTCGAGTATACGGAGTAGCGCACGGACGCTGTGACGCACGGACGGGTTTTAGGATTTCCTCCCCCAAAGAGCTTCATGCAGGACGCCTCCCGGGGTTATTTTGTATTATAGTGTTATAGAGTACTACAGTATATTATATTCACATCTATAAACATATCTATAAAGACGTATATATGTATATATATATGTATAATATAAGTTGGAGTATTCAAGCCGAAAAGAGCGGAAGGTCCATCCATGGACACAATTTTGCCTTTTCACTGCCTCAACTGCTTGGGACGAACTACAAAGGAAAAAAGAAAAAAAGGAATTGCATCCTTGAAAATAACCATAATACAGTTTCCGGTATTAGGGCCCAGCAGTTCGGGCAGAAGTTATGAGCGGACTTGATACGATTGGAGGCGAAATGATATATAGCCAGGGACTAACCTTAGTCTCTGCTATACAAGGACTTTTCAAAACACCAGCAAATCGAGTTAAGAATATTTTTAAATAAGAAAAATAAGAATCATCATTCGTTGGGCAACCATGGTCGGCCATTTTTCTTACTTGGCATTTTCACGATGGCTTCTAGTCTTGCCTATTGCAATCTGCAATCTGTTAGGATCCATGGGAATTGGCCAATTCTTCCTATTATTGCTGTCCACGGGTGAGTCCTCAACGTAAAGACCTAAGCCCTGTGGCAAATCCATCCGCCACTGGGAACTACATTAGAACTACCTCGATTGCTGTGCATGGTCTACATGTATAAAATAATATGTACTTCGTAATCTGTAGGAATATAAAGATGTTAGATTAATCTGCAAACAGCTCGGAATTTCAGTGGCA
>CAJVRC010000863.1:674762-707229 GCA_911456345.1 Penicillium egyptiacum | reverse complement strand
GCTTATCCCTTTTTTTTTTAAAAAAAAAAAAAACATTTTTATGCCATTTGGTCTTGACCATCGTGGTAAATTTATTTTGGTTCTTGGCATCCCGATCATCGCTCTACCCTATTACCCAACCTCCCCCTTCGACTCTTCAACTCTCCCCTCTTGTCTCGGTCTTGTCTCGGTCTCTCTACACATCTTTTTCTCCTTCCTTTTTTTTTCTTCTAATTCTTACAGCTGCTTAGCTGTTTTGCCTTTCCTTTTCACGTTACTTTCGGGTCTCTTATTCTTGATTGATTCCGATCTCGCTCCCCCCACCTCAATCCCCGAGAACTGGCTATCCGAATGAGC
Organism: Penicillium egyptiacum; assembly: GCA_911456345.1. NCBI lineage: Eukaryota > Fungi > Ascomycota > Eurotiomycetes > Eurotiales > Aspergillaceae > Penicillium > Penicillium egyptiacum. Next base: position 706,893 of record CAJVRC010000863.1, on the reverse strand, counting down.
CTAAACCTGAATTATTTATAGCATCTGTTACAACGGCACTCCTTTTTTTTGACTCAAGTCCCCACGTGTGGATGTGGGATCATCCAAATCCTCGTGCAGTAGCAGGTCTACCTCGTGTCCTTCCCCCTTAAGGCGACAGCCGCTGTCCGGTACACGGTTTCCGTTGCATAGTTGTCGCCATCCCTTTTCACCTCACGAAAGTAATGCCGACCTGTTCGTGCGTGCCAACAGAGCTTCTCGTCAGCTCACCTTGAACCAGTTATTACGAGGGGAGCCTCCCCAAAAAAGTGTGGAATTGGAGGATGTTCAACTAGGATGCTCAACTGCACTATCGGCACAGCTGCCTCGGCCCTCTCCCTTTGAAATGATATCACAAAATAAGGAAGAAGGGAATATGACGGAAATTCGGTCCTCGCAAGCTGGTCTGGAGGATCCGGATCAGTTGGCTCGGAATCGTCATGTCTCAAAAAGTCACAAGCGAAACCTCAGCCGGTCCGACGAGTCATCGCAACTACCACCTACGTCGAACGACCAACCCGAGTCTCGCCCCCCGTCCAAATCATCCGCGGAACAACCATCCATCATCACCGATGTGTCTGAAGCTACCGCGACCTTCCGTCAGGCCTTCCCCAGCCTTTACGGTGCCCGCACCCCCTCGAGTCGCTCGTCATCGAGTTCACTACAAGCCCTCAACGAAGGTATCGTGGTCGATGTCCGATCGGAAAATGGAAGCATTGGAAGGACCACTCGACGAGCCTCGAGACACTCGGATCATCAATTACCAGTTTACCCCGATCAATCCTATGCCTCCCTCCAGTCTCAGGTGCATCCCACCTGGCAACCACCCCACCTCGCACAACCAGATCCGCTACCCAGACACTCCTATGCCCGTGGTATTCGTACCGCAGGTAACACTCCGCTGTCGAGCCCGGGTCTCTTCTCCATGAGACACTCTCGTATGGGAACGCCATCCGCGTCGGACGATTCCATCTCGACTGGAAGCTCACTTCTCCATCCGTCACATCTTCAACCACCGAAAGAAACACACACCGCCGAAGTTGATCGGGACATGGTTACGGGAAACAAAACCATCAATCAGTATGAGATCCTCGAGGAGCTTGGACGTGGTGAACATGGCAAAGTGAAACTAGGTCAGCATGTTGTAACTAAGCAGAAGGTTGCCATCAAGATTGTCCAGCGCTACTCCACTCGCCGTCGGTTAGGCAAGTTGGGCAATCCAGAAGACAAAGTGAAGAAGGAGGTGGCTATTCTGAAGAAGGCACGGCATCCAAACGTGGTCAGCCTGCTCGAAGTCATCGACGATCCGAATCGACAAAAGGTATACATTGTGCTGGAGTACGTTGAAAATGGCGAGATCGTCTGGCGCAAGAAGGGTCTGCGAGAAATTGTTCACGTCGACAAGCTCCGCCTTGAGCGGGAAAAGAATGGAATCCCAGACACTCCTGCGTTCCTGGAAGAGAGCCACCAATTCATTCGAACTGCTCAGCATCTGCGGCGGCAACGGGAAAGGGCTCGCGAGCGGATTGAAGCGCAGGCTGCTGATGCCCAGCAAGGGCCAATCCCCGCCTGGAGTTTGGAGCACGGTGCGGAATCTTCAGACGAGGAGGATGACGAGTCCGCTCTTCCCATCAGGAGATCATCTAGCCGTTCTATTGCAGTAACAGATGACTCAAGTCCATCCTTCACCCAGGACCCGTCTCTAAGTGCCGTCGAGGGCAGCATGTATGGCGCCTATTCAGACTACCCCTTCGAACGTCGTTCCAGCACAGCCTCCAGTAGCTTCGGTTACGCCCCCTCTGAACCCGAGTGGTCTGCGGAGGGCGACGACATGGCATTCGTCCCTTGTTTGACTATCGCTGAAACCCGCAGCGCATTCCGGGACTCGGTACTTGGCTTAGAATACCTCCACTACCAAGGTATCATCCATCGCGATATCAAGCCGGCCAATTTACTCGTCACTAGCAATCATCGGGTGAAGATCTCTGATTTCGGTGTTTCCTACCTGGGACGCCCAATGCGGGACGAGGAAGAAGAGCAGGTGGGCGAGACCGATGCGACAGAATTGGACGATGCCCGTGAATTGTCCAAGACTGTCGGTACCCCGGCTTTCTATGCCCCCGAATTATGCTATACCGGCGATGACTTTGTGGAGACTATTGGGTCGATCCCCAAGATCACTGGTGCGGTCGATGTTTGGTCGCTCGGTGTCACATTGTACGGAATGATCTTTGGTCGCCTACCGTTCGTTTCGGATGATGGGTACAGCATGTTCCAGACCATCGTTAAGAAGGAAGTCTTCATTCCACGGAAGCGCCTTGTGCCCGTGATGGATGAGGCGTCCGACTCCAACCAGTGGAACCTGAGAAATGATGACGAGCTTGTCTATGAGGATATCGACGATGAGCTATACGATCTGCTCAGGCGTCTGTTGACCAAAGACCCGATCAAGAGGATCACCTTGAAAGAGATCAAACACCACCCTTGGACTCTCCATGGTCTTCCCAACCCCCGAATCTGGATTGAGGAGACCGACCCTGGCTATCAAAGTAAGGGTAAGCGAATTGAGGTCTCGAATGAAGAAGTTACAAGCGCTGTTAGCAAAGTGCCTTTCATTCAACGCGTTCGGTCCAATGTCGCCAAATGGTTCGGCAGTCGATCGAAGGACAAGGAACCCCGCAAGCGTACATCGAGCACAACACCTTCTACCGAGACTCTATCCTCTGCCTCAAGTAACAGCACATTCGGGAAGGCCTCCCGCGACAGCCGTCGGTCCAGTTTGCGAGGGGACGAGGAATTTCTCCGGCCGCTCAAGATTGGCAGTCAAGGACACCCACTAGCCCAGAGCGTTACTGCAAGCCCTGTGGATGAAGGCGATTGGGCATCTTATTTCGATGCCGTGCAACCAGCTGCAGCAAAGCTTGCTGCTGCGACCCAGCTTACCACTCCACCTCCTACCGTGACACCCCGACCTGGTCCTCCTCGTCGCGCAAAGTCGTCCATGTCTACAGCGGAATCCTCAAAGACGGTCAAGCCATCTGGTTCCGATGTGCCGTCGCGGCCTTTTTCCATCATTGAAGCCCTAGGGCCGACTAACTTCGGTAGTCTTTTCAGTGGAGCCACTCGACGAGCATCACGAGGCAGTCGCAGTCGGCGCACTTCTCCGTCTGGCGAGTCAGGATCTCTGCATGCGGATGGAGAACGTTGCTCTGCTGAGCCTAGCATCGCTGTCAGCAATGCATCTGCCCATGGTCAAATGCGCACCCCCGGCCTATGGCATGAAGAGGAACATCCTTCTGCCGAGCAATCGGCCCCTAGTCATGTAAGCCGGCGCAAGCGATCTTCGCAACTCGAAGATGCATCACCTGCAGAATCTCTCAACCTCACAAGGGATGCACTCCTGCGCCGCAGACGGAGCGACATCGAGGCAAATGAAGGCGGTACCTTACGAGTTGACTACGCGATGTACTCTACTGAATCGCTCCTCCTGCCGCCCATCACTCCAGCCACCAACCAAGGATGTGCTGCCGAAAACACCAACAATGGGTTAGCCAATTCCACCTCGGCGACCATCTCTTCCTCTTCTGCCGACGACTTCACCAGCGGCATGTCCCAGAGTGCCTCCCACCCGAGCATTCCGTCTGTCGTCTCAAACGCATCGTCTCTTTCCGGTGATGGTTACTCGGCCAAGGGCAATAACTTGGACGAAGTACCCTCCATGCTCCGAACCGGAGAGACACTCAAGCCCCCTCGTCCCAGCTCGCTTCGCTCGTCCGAAGAGGACGAGTCGAGGTACTACTGCGATGACGAAGACGAGGATGAGTCGGAAGATGAAGGCCTTGTGATCGGAAAACGCAAGCCGCCTCCCAAGGCTGCTGCATCGGATATTCCGTCGTAGCTATCGGAACTGACATGTGGCCGGTCCCGATCAGTCCAGTCCAGTCCACCTCTTTACATTTGATCCGCCCCGCCTGCCACCTTTATAACACCCACATTATCTACCACTTCCTCCTTCCTTCGACGCTTCCTAACTATACTAGTGAAGTTGTTGTATATCACGAAACTTCGTTGTGATTCTCTTTCCAGTCCGGTTCCCGGCAGGCTGATATCTGGAAATTGGATCTAGAAATTGTTCCATACATTCTACATGGTCTGTACATATATTTGAACTCGCATGGACATCCATTGGTGCCTCCTTGTGAAGCATTCCTCGTTGCCCTCCGAGCGGCTGCATCTGCATATCTGTTCTGTTCCGTTGAGATCAGTGTCTGTGACTATGAATATGTAGGGCAGAGAATCCCGCAGTGCATTTCAGGGGTCTCTTTTTCTTTTTGTTCTTCTTTTCTTGGTCTTATGCATGGATGAGGGGCCAGATTGCTTTTTATTTCTTTAACTGTATGTAATGTTGACTTTGTCAAAACCGGGCGGGTTGGGTTTGGGGCCACATCTTGGATTCCTTGATCTTCGAGGGGCTGCAGAGTGTGTCTCTTGGGGAATTTGAGCAATTGTGACATGACTGATATACGATGCTGGGAGGGGAGATGTCTAGCGTGTGATGAAGAAATGAAATATTTGGGGTTTTGGGACTTTGGATTATCCCTCCCCCTGAGATGAACCTGTTTACTGTACCCTGTGGAAGACTCCGTGTCTAAAATGGGTGCCATACTTCGTCATAGTTATAGATGTGATTCTTTTAGTTCTCGGAGTTCCACGTGGGATGATATGCCCCTTGTTTCACTTTGCAATCTCAATATACTTCCACCAATGATATTATCAGAGCATTGCAGACTTCCCCATATCGGAGTCTTCATCCAAGTATGCATAGATATCGTCATTAATTTATTCTTCCGATGTCTCAGCTCCTGTTTCACAACGGGAACTAAGAAAGCTTCAAGGGTTAAGTCCGGACAATTTTCTCCTTCGAGTCGTGTATGAGACATAATGGGGAAATTTTCGGAGAAATTTGAAATCCGCTATACATTAGAAAGATGCCAAGTACGTAGGAGGGTAGATTGAATAAAAAGGCCATTCTCTACAATTGCGCCCTCTGCTTTACAGAGCCATCGATCTGGATTGACTTTATTCAGCTCTAAGTGGTTCCCCACCATGATTCCCTACCTCCTTCTAGCTGCCGCACAGCTCTTCGCCTCAACATCGGCCGCATTAACCTATAATGGCGCTGATATCTCTTCTCTCCTCGTCGAGGAAGGTAAAGGCGTTTCTTACAAAAACCTCGCTGGCACACCGGAAAAACTGGAAACCATCCTATCAGCCAGCGGCGTCAACTCTGTTCGGCAGCGTATCTGGGTGAACCCCAGTGATGGATCATACGACCTGGACTATAACGTTAAGCTCGCGAAGAGGGTGCAGGCGCAGGGCATGGGCACCTATCTTGACTTGCATTACAGTGATACGTGGGCGGATCCGAAAGCCCAGGTAAGAAAATAACACTCCCCCGCGAGACTAACTGTTCGACCTAAGGAATGACCTACTTACTTCTTCAGACAACTCCCTCGGGCTGGTCCACAACTGACATTGGGATCCTAGCCGGGCAAGTGTACGACTACACACTGAACGTATGCAACACGTTCGCGGCCAACAAGATCGATGTAGACATCGTCTCCATCGGCAACGAAATCCGCAACGGCCTGCTATGGCCTCTGGGCGCAACAAACAGCTACAGCAACATCGCGCGGCTTCTGCACTCCGCCGCGTGGGGTGTGAAAGACTCCAAGCTGGAAACAACTCCCAAGATCATGATCCACCTCGACAACGGCTGGGACTGGGCCGCCCAGTCGTACTTCTACAATCAAGTTCTGGCATCTGGGTCTGGGCTCCTCTCCACGGACTTCGACTATATTGGCGTCTCTTACTACCCCTTCTACAATGCGGATGCGACGCTCGCTGCGCTGAAGACGAGTCTCACGAAACTGCACTCTACGTACAAGAAGGAGACGCTGGTTGTCGAGACGAACTGGCCGTTTAGTTGTCCCAAGCCCGAGTTTGCATTCCCGTCGGATCTCAAGGATATTCCATTTTCGGTTGCTGGGCAGCAGACTTTCCTTCAGAGGCTTGCTAAGACTGTGGAGGATGTTGGTGGATTGGGAATTTATTACTGGGAACCTGCTTGGGTTGATAATGCGGGACTTGGGAGCAGCTGTGATGATAACTTGTTCTTTGCTTGGTCGAATGACCAGGCTAGGGCTAGTCTAGATACATTGGGTGGTCTGTGAGAGTTTCGTATATCAATATCTCACCTCAGTGACGAAGCATATAGGGTTTGGCCCTGTCACCTGATTTGATACTTGGCTCGTATCAGATCTGGGCTATGCAAGGGAGATGAAGTTAGGCAACAATTAGGAAACATTGAATTGTAAGTACAAATTATAGACAAGGCAGACTGTTGGAATGAGCCTTGCCCAATATCTTATATCCCTTATACCTAAATAGGACTAGCCCCAATGGGCCTCAGCTGGGTGGCTGTGCAAAAGCTAAGGCCAAGTCCTTTTTAGTGTTCACCTCCACTTTGAGAGATCGGGGATCAACTGCTTCAGGGCCTAACATGTATACATTCAATAGGCAGCGCTTTTTTTTCTCAATTGAATCCCTGAGAATGCATATATGTGTATAAAAATAGTCTGTGTTCGCCTATCTGCTATCAGGGTGGACACTGATAATGCCAATGTGGGGAGAGACCCATTTGGGGTTCTTTTGGAGGAACTTGTACGGAGTAATAGAAGAAGGTGGGAACTCTTTCTGTCTCTTTTACGCTTAGGGCACCCACAAGGGAATATTATGGGAATATCTTATATTAAAATAATTATCCCCATAACTCGACGGTCTACTCCGTATGTACAACACACGACTTGCTATACAACAGACGTGTTTAACCTAGACCGCCTTGCGCACGTGAAAACGCCTAACCTTCAACTCCTCCCTCATTCAACCCTCTCATTGCGGACCTATTGTTAAACTGAAGGTATCATTGCTCTGAGAGATGATGAGGCAGTCTGGCGACCGCTGACAACTAGCTCAGAGGCTAATTCGCGTGCCCGACCCGATCCTGGACCCTTGCGAATGACATCCCACCACGTCGTCAGACACCATTCTCCCTACATCACCAGGCGTTCACGACCCTGACACATCTGCTCGTCTAATCTACCCGCGTCGCCAAATCATTGCGCTATATCTGATCCCTACTCCGTCCGTTGTCTCTCATTACAGCTCCGCCTTAGCGCTCGTGAAAGAGGCCTCAGGCGCGCGCATTCGCAACATGGCCTCGCATGACCAGAACCACGGCACGGCTTATTGCCCGGGGGATATGAAGCATCGGAGCATGAGTCCTTCGCCGCATGGCCAACAATATCACGACCCCAACTCCGGTGGATTAGGAGTTGACCCCTCCATGGCCTCTTATTCGACAAACCCCTCCTTTCACAATCCCGACGGCAACATTGGTGGTGCTGAAGCATATGCATACCCAAGCTACCTGGCTGGGGTGCCCCCGACACAGACATTATCGCCGCCGACGGACCAGAGCTATGCTCCAACCATCAATACCAACAACCTTCCGATATCGCAGTCGTTCGAGACAAGCCTGGTCAACCAGCTTGAGCACTCTTCCACGGGACTCAGGCCGATGCAGGGCGACGAAAACTTCTCTAATATGCTCAACTCCAATCCAGAATTGGACTTTTCTCTCTACCAGAATCACAGCCCCAACAGCGCTTCCACCCCCGAATATGATTCTTCGTTGTTGCTAGACCCGCAAATGCACCAGCGCCAGTCGATCAACCAAGCAATCAATCCCGCTGATCTCGTTAGCCCCATCTCTAATCCTTCTGTATCTTCGCATCCATCATCGCAAGATCAGCAGCATTCCTCGCCTGGCCCCATGTCTCCTCCAGGATCCACACCGAATGCATACTATACCCCTCGGCATTCACGACACACTTCCCTTGACCCAGCTACTGCGGCGTATTTGACCGCCCAGCCAGGTCCAGACTGGCAGTCGGTTATGAATAATGTTTCCTTCCAGGGCCATCGACGTGCACCGTCTGAGGTGTCCGAGGTATCTTCGGCCAACCACTCCCCCTACCTGTCTCAGCACGAATTCGATGGCATTGAGAACAATGCATCGCCTTCTTTGGCTCCCCAAAGCGATCCAAGTCTTTATGACAATGGCCTAGGCATGGAATCATTCACGTTGTCAGAGCAGCATCAACAGGGGATCAGTCCTCTCCACAGCCCGTATATCTCTCCGCGGTTGATGCCACAGCAGGGGGGTGAGATGGTGCCGAATACTTCATATCTCACTCAATTCCCCTCGGCGCCGACAGACATGTACGGAATGCCCCAAGAGGACATGATGAACATGAACCAATTGAACAATCCCCCGGGTGACATCGGTCAAGCTTCACAGATGGCTCCTCCATCGATCAATGTTGAATTTGCCCCGCCATTACGGAATCCAAACTTCGATACATCCAAATTAACGGCGGATTTTGACTCATTGAGCCCTCCCGCTATGCGTAAGTGCTGATTTCCAACCGTTTTGATTAATACGATACTAACAAGGACTTAGGATCTCGTGTTCGTAGCAAATCTGATCCTTATCACCCTGCTTCACGCCCACGCTCTCCTGCAGCTTCAGCAACGTCTCTGGAGCCCCGCGCGCCTGCCAGCCCACGATCTTTGTCTCCTGTTGGATCGGTTGGCTCTCACTCGCGCAGTAGCCCCAGTTCGCGAGATCCCTCGCCCTCACGATCAAACCGACGTCTCTCTACCTCATCAATCGAGAACCGGAACTACATCCTCGATCTCGCTGATCCACAAAGACCAGGAGCAGCACCCGGGGAGCCAAAGCGAATCCAGAAACACCCAGCTACCTTCCAGTGCACCCTATGTCCGAAACGCTTTACCCGCGCATACAATCTGCGATCCCACCTTCGCACCCACACTGACGAGCGACCATTCGTGTGCACAGTCTGCGGTAAAGCCTTTGCACGGCAGCACGACCGCAAACGCCACGAAGGCCTCCATTCCGGCGAAAAGAAATTCGTCTGCCGCGGCGAGCTCTCGCGAAGCGGACAATGGGGCTGTGGCCGCCGCTTCGCCCGTGCAGATGCTCTGGGCCGCCACTTCCGCTCGGAGGCAGGCCGGGTATGCATCAAGCCTCTCCTCGACGAGGAGTCGCAAGAGCGCGACCGTGTCTTGCTAGAGCGCCAGCAGCAGCAACAACAATCGCCATCCGGCCATCTCCAGCCTATCCCCCAGCCGCTCGTTATGCCTAACATGCCCGGCATGGATGGGCAATCGACGGGAAACTTCGTTCTTCCTGCTGCTCTTCTAGCACAGTACCCGGCTCTGCAGACGTTACAGTGGGACCAGATTTCGGCCGTGGGTGATGATGCGGGTGATATTGGTGGGCGGAGTAGCTTTGATGCTAGCTCTGGTGGGGAGTTTGGCTTTGATGAGGATGATTCGGGGATGGGTGGTGGTTACGGTGGTAACCAGGGGAGTATGTACGGTGTCAGTAACTCTGGTCAGATGTTGGGGGTCAATGCTGGGGACCCTGGGTACTCTGATCAGAAGTGGACTGGATGATATGGTATGTTCTGCTTCGTTGTTCTTCTTCTTCTTCTTCTTCTTCTTCTTCTTCTTCTTCTTCTTCTTTCCCTGCTTCAGGTTTCAAAAAGGATATTGCATGATGCATTCCATCTGCATAAAGCCGCTTCTTTTGTTTTCAATTGTGCCTGTATAGAAAAGGCTTGTTGGCGTTCAGATATAGGTTGCTCTCAGGAATGTCTGAGGATCTCCGAGGCTCGGCAACCAGGACATACGATTGTGTTTGGTGTTTTGTTTTTCTTTTTCTGGTCTTCTAGACGTCGGTGTTTATTATGCCGTGGTTTTGGTTATTTGGGTTTCATTCTCATTCTCTTGGTTACTCGACTTCCCTTTCGAGGTGGCTACTGTTCTGGCCATCACATTACTTATGAAAGAACCAGGCATCATGATGCTTTTTATGATATTCCCATCCTCAGTTCATGTCCAGCTGCTTTTCCCCCCTTTATTTCTCTTCTTCGGTCATGAATTCTTTCTCGTTCTGATGTCACAGCTTCAAAACTATATACCATGACATACAATGAATGAATGAATTGCGCTCAATCAAATGACTTGGCCATCTCAGCCGAGTACTTATTTACTACTATACCAACTTCCTCTTGCACCACTTACACTCTAGTGAATCAACAAACAGTAGAATACAGATCACATTGGATATCTAGTCGGCAAAACAAATATGAAACCACCAAAATCCACCATATACAAGGTGAGGGACTACTATAATGCAACCCAACCAAATCATCAACTCCAGATCGCACCCAACAACCCACTTTTATGGTGTCAAAACAGTCTGAAATCCACCTCCACTTGCTCCCCTCTCTTTAAGAGTGAGCCTTCTTCGCCAACAAGTTCAGAGCACTACCAGCAAGGATAAATGCACACTGGTCCCGACTGAAAGTGTGCTGAACAGGAACATCAAACACCTCCCCAGTCTTCTGCTTAGTAACACGCAGCTTGATCTCACCCTGTCCACCAGCCTGCAGCACATCATACAGACCAACGGTATCAACCTTATCGCAAGCATCAATACGGTCATAGTCCTCCCGGTTCGCAAATGTAAGAGGCACAACACCCTGCTTCTTAAGGTTCGTCTCGTGGATACGGGCAAAGCTCTTAGAAACAATAACCCGGCCGCCGAGGTAACGCGGCTGCAACGCAGCGTGCTCGCGCGCAGAACCCTCGCCGTAGTTGTCCTCTGCAACAACGAGCCACGAGATTCCGCGCTCCTTCCACGCTTCCGCTAGCTCCGGGATACCGTACTTCTTGCCGGCTTCGTCGTAGGCGACGTTCGTCTCGCCAGTCGCGGCATTGACGGCGCCGATTAGCGTGTTCGCGGAGATGTTGGGCAGGTGGCCCTTGTACTTCAACCATGGGCCTGCGGCGGAGATCGTGTCGGTCGTGCACTGGCCTTTGACTTTGTATAGGACCTGCAGACCTGATAGATCGCCCTTGGGGAAGGGGTCGAAGGGCTCGAGGATAGCGAGGCGGTCAGAGGTCGGTGAGACAATGACTTCGGCGCTTGCGTCTGGGACTGCGGCTGTGGGCAGGAAGTTGGGGTTACCTTCTTCGAAACCGGCGCTGGGGAGATCGAAGCCGCTGGGGGGCTGGAACTTGAAAGTTGAGCCGTCTGGTGCGGTCAGGGAGTCGGTCATGGGGTTGAAGGTAGTGCTGCCGGAGTAGGCGAGCGCGGTGACGAGTTCTGGTGAGGCGAGGAAGTTCATTGTCTGCCGGTTGCCGTCGTTGCGGCCGGGGAAGTTGCGGTTGTAGGAGGTGAAGATGGCATTGTCTTCGCCCTTTGGGACGCCGTCAGTGCGCTTCCATTGGCCGATGCAGGGGCCGCAGGCGTTGGCGAGGACGACGCCGCCGGCTTCGGAGAAGGTGTTTAGGGTTTGATCGCGGTCGAGAGTGGCGCGGATCTGTTCACTGCCGGGAGTGATGAAGAAATCCGCCTTGGGCTTGAGGCCTGCTGCGGTGGCCTGCTTGACGAGATCCTCGGCGCGGGTCATGTCTTCGTACGAGGAGTTGGTGCAGCTACCGATGAGGCCGGCGCCGAAGGTCTCGGGCCACTTCTTCTCGCGGACGGTGTCAGCGAACTTGGATAGCGGTACCGAGAAGTCCGGGGTGAAGGGTCCGTTGATGTGCGGCTCGAGCTCGGACAGGTTGATAGTGACCAGCTGGTCATACTCAGCCTTGGTGTCGGCGCGCAGCAGGCTCGAGGGGCCAGCGGCTGCAACCTCAGCAGCGGCCTCGGCGACGTGACCGCGGTGGGTCGACTGCAGGTAGGGAACCATACTGGGCGAGAAGGGGAAGACCGAGGTGGTAGCACCCACCTCAGCACCCATGTTACAGCAGGTAGCCATACCCGTGCAGCTCAGAGTCTCAACGCCAGGACCGTGATACTCAATGATGTAGCCAGTGCCACCGCGGACAGTCAGCTTGCCAGCCAGTGACAGAATGATATCCTTAGGCGAAGCCCATCCATTAAGCTTGCCCTCGAGGCGAACACCGAGAATCTTGGGAGCCTTCAGCTCCCAAGGAGCGTCGACGAGCGCATCGACAGCATCTGCACCACCAACACCGATGGCAATAGCACCAAGACCACCTCCGTTAGGAGTGTGGCTGTCTGTCCCAAGCATCATCAATCCAGGGGCGGCGTAGTTCTCCAGCACGCTCTGGTGGATGATACCGGCACCCGGAGGCCAGAACTCAATACCGTAACGCTTGGCAGCACTCTCCAGGAAGTCGAACACCTCACTGTTACCCTTGATTGAAGCCGGCAGATCAGTATCGGCACCGCGCTCACCGACGATCATGTGGTCGCAGTGGATACTAGCCGGGACGGCGGTGGAGGGAAGACCACAGGACATGAATTGGAGCAGAGCCATCTGGGCCGAAGCATCCTGCATGGCGACGCGGTCGGGCTTCAGCTTCAGGTTGGCTTTGCCTCGAACATCGCGGCCGTTGTTGGTCCCGGTGAGCAATGACTCCTCGGCATTGTCCAGATGCGCGTAAAGGATCTTCTCGGCGAGGGTGAGGGCGCGGTCGGAGCCAAGAACTCGGCGGACCTGTTCGAGGTTGCGGACGAGCTTGGGATATGGGGGCATGCGGGAGGAGGAGGCCTCAGTGGCTAGGCCACGGGCGAAGAGCCGTTGTGAGGAGAGTCGTGTGGCCACCTATAAGGTGTTAGTTTTGTCCAGTTGAGTTGTGTTCAATGTTCACTTGCCCCACGAGAGGCAGAAACCCGCTGCCAAACTAGCTGGCTCACCATCTTCACTGTCAAGTTTGGAGAGAACTGGGGAAGGAGAAGATGTTCCCTTCTTTTTTCTGTCTGAAGGTTATTTGCATTCGCTCTGATTGGCCGGTATTCGCGCCGATTTCGGAATCCAGGCTTCTATTATGTGGAGAAATAGGCTTGGCATCTACCTACAGATGTAGATATACAACATAGAGTCTCAATTCATGGACAAAGCTGTACCTTTTCTTCGTTTATATCCTGATCTCCATTGCATGGAAGAATGGAGGTGACAAGACCCCAATTTTAGGGGCCTTTTTCCCTTGGTAGCTTTCTTCGGGGAAGAGCTATCGCTACAGAGATATTCCATCGGAAATATCTCTTGTGGCATCGATGGAATCTCTATCAAAGATAGTGACGGCGTGACCGAACCGAGCGAGTATGCTGCCTTTGATGCTGAAAAAGACTGTCTTTTGTTTCGTGAATGGATCAACCGTCTATCGCCTGTGCTGAGCTCATTCAGCCCACCAACATTTTCCTCGACATACCAAGATCAAGGTACAAAAATCATGTTCTGTCTTTCTAAATCGATTCTAACGATACGGGGGCATGGTAAATAAGATAGTACCTACAAATAGTAGCTCACCAGATTCTATCACGTGTGACTGTGAAGGTAAAGGTGACTGGGGCACTTGCCATTTTGGAGATTAGAGCAAAATTCAATATAGGATAATCTTAGATCATTAGGCAGATCTATGTGTCGAGCAGCAGTGAAGCCGGCAGTTTGCACGACGCATAAAGGACCCGGAATGTCGCCGACTCTACAAAGCGTAAGAAGGGCTAAACTCTGTGCAATCTGGACGTATTTGATAGAATCAAGGAGGATATACTCTATCTAACTATCTAGACAGGAGAGGGTCCCAGACGTTAGCCGGCACATTATGTATATGCCAAATTCAATAACAAACTACCAACAAACGTTCTACTTATAGTAGGACGTTGCCTTATATCATCATATAAGATGTCATTATTGCCTCTTCCCTAAAAGGGAAAGAAAGGTACCATCAAATATCTTTTGGCCGCACCTATTTAGGGCTAAAAGCTTATTTTCGACTATGGCGAAATACGCCCTACCTAATTCAAAACTTCGTCTCAATCATGCCAGCCCTTTTCCTAGTTCTAACATCGTTCGGTTTTCTATTATTCGTTATGAGCACCAAGCTCAACATTCTCCCACCTTTGATGAAGAAGGGCACAGTTGAGTGCAAAATCACCAAGCACCGTGAACAAAGACACAGCTACCGAGACTCAGGCAAGCAAGATGCAACCCTCCAAAAAACTTCCGACTTATGAAGAGATCGCAAAGTCTCCCAAGAAAACCTTAAATAAGTTGAAGAAGAAAACAGAAAAATCCCAGGAACCTGAGGATTTTCTTGTCCACCTACTTTCAACTGAGTTGGATATTGAAGACAAAAAAAACCTCACATTCGACACGCCCCGAGGCGTATATATGCCTCCAGTGACTCCAGTCACCAACGAGATGCTGAGGATGTTGAAGCTCAGCTTACAAAGGCAGGCTACGATGAGCTTGCCATAGAGCTATACTGGTGTTACTTTTGGTATAGGTTACAACCGAAGGGCCAAGAAAGCTGGATCAAGGAACTGATCGAAACTGATATCGAGGGACGTTGGGTTGCTCAACAAAAGGTCTACATTCAGCGAAAAGTCAAAACCTTGCAAGACTCATCGGGGCTACTTCTATCTTCTGAAGATGAAGCGAAACACACGTCACAACTCAAGATTTGCAAAGAACGGCTCAAAGACCTTAGTAAAAAGCATTGAGATCTTTCCAGAAAGAAGTGGAACAAAAGGGCTTGCATAAGTTGCTGGTAGTTCGAGCGAGCATATCATATACAAAGATCATATCTAGACTGGTATCTCTCTTCAGTGCTGTGCGGAGATTGCACAGGACGAGGCGGCTGCTGCGGACGGGGTTACGGCTGCTGTGAAAGCTCGCGGACGATCGATGGATTCGAAGATAATATCGAGACACGAGGCCATTGTACTACAGCCTGTGTTTGCTGCCTGAAGCCCCATGGGATTGAACATTTAGACGTCGGAACCAATGGAGAAATACCAGACTTGCAAGAGCTTTTTCTTTGAGTACAAACGGCCCTCTTTGATGAGTGAACGCAGCGTACAGCTACTGAGGGGGTTATGCCTTCAGTATCTGAAACCCGGGACTGAAGTAATCATAGAATTACAACATCAGCTATAACATCCGCAAAATTACGGGCTAAGCCTTCAACTGGTTTTGCTTATGGAAATATTGCTTGGTCAACTCGAGTCATGTGAACGGGTTCTGAATGGAGTAACCTTGCTAATCGGCTTTTCAACCAGACTGGCTGCTCGATGCTTGATATGTGGGAGGTTCCCTGGGCATCCATTGCTTTGTTTTCATTTCGCAAAGGTTAGTGTAGCTAGAATAACACAACTGCCCAAGATTAGGTCTACCATGTGTCTTCTTAGTTAAACCCATTCGAAGCAAGACACAGTAAACAAGGATTTCCTAAAATGATTCGTTAACAGGGAAATTCCATTAAACTCGAAGTAAAACCGCAAAAGGACACTTCGGTGCCCTCGTTCCCAAGACAAATGCCAATGCCATAACGCCTATCGTCACATAAAGAAAAGCAATAGAAAACAAGGTAAGACTCTGATCATACAATCAAAGACCACTGTATGCCAAAGACATTCCATGGCCAATGCTTCATCAACATCGGCGCAAATTCGCAAACATGGTGGAAATAAAACACATAGGTAGAGAAAGGAAAAAAGGCATTGGTCTAAAAAGCCTGTTGAATTAAGACTCCCCGTTCTCGTCGACCACTGCGGCACGAAGTTCCCAAACCAAATCGTAACATTCGGCTAGCAGGTTATTGACACTGCCCTGGCCCTCTGGGATATCTGGACCCACGTAGAATTTCCCGTCAACTCGCATGTTGTCAATCGAGTTGAGCTGTTTCGGTCAGCTCTTGTACACGAGCTGTATGGACGTTTACATACCTTCATACTGTATGGGTAAAGTTCGCGCGAATTTGCAACACCTCCAGACTCCTTGACTTCAATCAAGCACCGCCGGAGAGTTTGAAGTTGGTTATAGACTGGGAGTAGAGCTTCAGACACAGGTTCTGACGAAATCAAAAGCGCATAGATGTAGGCATAACTGCGACGAATAAGGTATAGGAGCGTCTGATCTTATGTTAGCCAGATTCACCAAAGAATGCCCGAAAAGGAATCCATACTCGCTGCGCATGCAGGTCTGCCGGCTGACCCTCAGCGTCGACGAAGTTTCCATTAACCCGTGCCTCATCAATTCGGTCGAGCTTTCGCTGGTATACGAAGAGATCGGTCTCGCGCAGCGACCAAGCTTGTGTTACAGACAGACGATCCAGTTGGTTACGGATTTCCAACAATCGACCATATTGATCTTGGAACCGCTCGTCAATTTTGCCCTCTCTGTATATGAATCAGTTAGTGTCCGAGCATCCCGTTGGCAGCCTAGAACATACCGCTCAAGCACAATTTCAGTCCACCGCCAACACCTATGAATCAAAGACTTGACGTCGTCCTGCCCTGCAAGAATATTTCCCTCCTCATCCACAAAGTTGCCGTCCTTTGCTGACTTCTCAATTTTCTTCAGTTGTTCTCGAAGAGCGTTTACTTCCGAAGCCGAGAACTAACAAATCAACCATAAGTTAGTACTAATAGATAGATTATACAATTATTCGATCTCATACCTTTGACCGAGTGTTGACAGCTGATGTCGACCGCAGAATCGAAACTAGTGTCTCGTGTGTCTGCGCCAAGGGAGGAGCCAATATGGCAAGACCCTTCTGTAACTTCGCCAATGACTGTTCACATTGTTCCAGACGGCTTTCCAAGAGTGTGAGAAGAGCAGGTGAGTATGTGTCTCGGCCACGCTCAAGAGTTTCCCGTGTAGACTCGAGTGTCTTGGTGATCGAGTTCAAATCCTTCGAGCTATAGAATCCAGCCTCTTCGAGGTGGTCGAGTAAGCGCTGCAAAACCGTCAGTGTCCAGATCGCAAATTTAACAAAAAGAGCTGAAAGAAATCCTAGGAGTAAATACCTGGATAGTAGTCGCCAAGGAGTATCTGGCAAAATGTTAGTCACGGTCATGATATGGCGGGGTAAAGACATCGTCGCTCACACTGCGGGAGCCTCGTTGTTCTTCCCAACAGTCAAAAACAGCAGGGAAATCAACTGGAAGCAATCATCCAAGACATAATCCACTATCATGAATGTCAGTCACCTCCAAGTTGAGTGCGCGATCTACCGAACTCACGGCGATTGTGTACCAAGCGACGATCTTGCTCTTTGCGAACCGAATTGAGCTTCTCAACTTCTGCGATCACTTCCTCATAAAGTGGTAGGACATCGCGGGACTTTACGTATGAGGACTTGTCCCGTTTGATTAGGAGCAGCGCGTCGCGGGTTCGGAGCAGGCTTTCAAGGATGGGCTGCTCCCGCGGATCCAGCGGGACCGGGATAGCGGGGGACTCCATCGTTAGAGAATGCGATAAGTAGGCGCGTTGGAAAAAGCAGGGTTAAGGACAGGTTGAATAAAAGGAATAAGTTTCTTTGAAGACAAGTACAACTGCTTGTATGTTTCAACCTCACCGGGATGTGATGTCAATATTAATGACTAGATCGATTGATAGGGAGATCCTGCAAGATACGACCAGACCGCACGGGCCCCGCGGCAGTTTACTGGGAGATTATGTCATCTCGGTCATTATGTCATCTGTGTCTAGCTCCGTTTGGGGCTTAGCGCCCAGTCACGAGGAGGGGAAGGGGCTAATCCCGATTAGTCCAAGCCCTAAGCGAGGGCTTTTTCCCACACACGGCGCGTTTGCCCTGTTCGGGTTGTCTATCATTGGCGTTCTCCTCTCTTCTTCTTTCCCATCCCCAACTCTCTTCAAGACACCCAGTCCGGTCAACACCACCCGTCGACATGTCTACCGCCGAGCTCGCCTGCTCCTACGCCGCCCTCATCCTGGCCGATGACGGTATTGAGGTCTCCGTACGTATCCAAAATTCCTTGATTTTGGTGGGATAGTGGAGGCTTGAAGATCGCACTTGAAGCTTTATTTACTGTGTGAAATTGAGCTTCGGGAGGAACACAACCAGCCGCTTCAAAAGCCACTGGAACCAAACAACGATCATGCGAAAACTGTGATTGACCTTTAATCTTCATTTAGGCCGACAAGATCCAGACCCTCATCTCTGCCGCCAAGGTTCAGGAGGTTGAGCCCATCTGGGCTTCCATCTTCGCCCGGGTAAATACCTGATTCCATTCCACAACCCGCGCCAATATCGAGACCACCCGAACATGGCCGCGCGACAATTTTAAGATTCGATAACTAATTCGATTTTCAACACAGGCCCTCGAGGGTAAGGACATCAAGGAGCTCCTGACCAACGTCGGTTCCGCTGGCCCCGCTGCCGCTGCCCCTGCTGGTGGTGCCGCTGCTGCCGCCCCCGCTGAGGCCAAGGCTGAGGAGAAGGAGGAGGGTAAGTTTTGATATGCATCTCTGGTTTGTGAGTACACAGTACTAATCCCCACTACAGAGAAGGAGGAGTCCGATGAGGACATGGGCTTCGGTCTCTTCGACTAAGCGTCTTATCTCCGTATCGAATTTGAAAACTCGTTTCCTTTTTTCTCTATTCCTCAACCTCTTTTCCCACTGCCGCATAGCGGCTCCCTCGACGATTCTCTATTGTACTCGATACTCCACGACCCCAGCTACGACCTAGAACCCGGGGAAGAAAAAAAGAAAATTAGCAAAAGAATTCAAACGGACACGGACATTCAATGGAGACTGGGTGCTCGGTGTGCCTCCGCGTCATAATGTGGCCGAGGTAGACTCGATCGGATACCGCTGCGATTCCGAAACTATTGTTGCTTCCAGGATTTTAGGGGAATTGAAGACGTTTGGCACACTTCTTGGTCTGTCCATATCAAAGTTCTGCTTTGGTCTGGCGAGTAGATGTATGATTCGTTTTCTCGCCCTTCACGTGGATCAGCTAGCTAGCTATAGTTTGCTCGGTCCTCGTGTTACGTCTGTCATGCGACCATGAAACAACAACGAATGCCGTCTGATTCTTATATGGGGTATTTGTTCGTAGGCTATGTGAGTAGTGCTGTAGGGCTGATCGTCGGTGGTGGCTCCATTGATGTTTCGATCTCAAGGCGATCTTACATTGAGCGCACCAGACCCTCAGTAGACTGGAGATCTCGGCGCCTCATCTACGGTGCAAAGTACAACATGGATCGACTTTGGGACAATATGATCTAGGTCTTATAGTTGCATTGATAATATCAAACACCTGGTCATTCCAAGGTTGCGCTATCGCGAGCAAAACACATACTATGTACATTGTGGCACTAACAGCTATACATGTACGTATCAGATTCAGTCACCAATTCATTATCAAAACAAACGCTATGCTATTTCAGAATTTTCCGATTTCCAGCATCCTGACAAATGCATGCAAATCATCCCTCATCCAAAGATTCTTGGGCTTAAAACCGAATTTCAAATTCGACAGTATATAGACAGAGGTCATTACTCGAGATAAAAGAGCAAATGTCAATATTTAGGAGACCGCGGAGATACGAGGGTCTTGAATAGCGTAGATCCGGAATTGGAAGAAGATGACCGCGTCCTCGACCATAGTTCCCAGCGATCCAATCAACCATGGAAGATTGGTGAGGAAATATTCTTTCTCTGTAGAATGGCAAAGAATCTATATCCACACCGTTAGCTTGCTTCCAGTTCATAGTACTACTGGTAGAGCACTCACCCCTGCACCGTAAGTCAAGTTTCCTAGAAGAGAGAGAATAAAGAACAAGAGCGACAATCCTAAGTAAATGTCAGAACCGGCCTCGCATGTGCAACGGAAGTAAAAAATACCTTCGCAAGACTTCTCGCTGTAGTTTTTGTAGATTTGAGGCAATCTTGCACTACAATCAAAGTCAATACCAACTTAACAGCCCTAACGCAAGGAAGTACTCACCCCAGATAGCAAACAGCACTAAAATACCCCAGCACCAGCCCCCCAATAGCCTGCTCAGAGCCATTGTTATTCTCCAACGGTGCCGGCACCCACATCCCCGTCTGCCAAGCTATGGTCCAACCCGTCATACCAATGAGGAAAATCCCAACCACACTAGCAAAATTCTTAACCCACGCCTTACGACCATAATCATTCTCCTCGACAATTTTTGCCAGGGTAGCCTCCACCTCGCTCTCACGCCGGCCGCCAGCGTGATAACGGCGCAGTGAGCCCGACGACCGGCGCCGCGACTGGGAAGATGCGAGAGAGTCACTGAATCGCCGCCCCAGCAATGGGGTAGTCGGGTCCGGGGTCTCTGTGGACGAGCGTCGGCGGTGGGAAGGCTCAGGGCGCAAATTGCGCACTTTATAATACACGCACTGCGCGATCAGCACGCCGTCTGCGATGCAGAAGTATGCCGCGATCGCAACGATCACGGGCACGAGCCCAGATAGTAGACCGCCGGCGAGGTTTGCGACATCGCCGATAAACCAGACAAAGACGAAGAGAAGAGATATGGCTTCTGAGTTGCCATTGCGATAGTTCTCAATTAGTTGAGGTACCTATAACAGTATTGTTAGATATGGATTGTGCCCACTTCTAGATTTCAAGGTGCGGGTCTGGGTTCTCAGACATACCAAAAGAAAAAACCAGCAGGTCATAGAGACTGATCCTAAGAGACCAGATGCAGCCTCACGGGCTGTCAAAGGTATAGGGCCTTCCATACTTTCCTCAAGAAATGTGTGTTGGAGTGAAAGAAAATTGCGCGGGAGATAAGGCGATGACACAATCTACTCGGGGGCGGAGCCAGTCCCACTATAGGCTCTCGAAAGGGTCCAAGCTCAGGTAGAGAATCTGTTGCTAATAATATACTAACTACATGTAGGTATATGTATCTGTGTATGTATTCAAAACGTCGGAGTACAGATAATTCCTTTAAAGGAACATATTAATCGAATCTGTCAGTGCGGGATGTTGCGCATCAGCCAAGCATTGGAAGATTTCCACAGCCAATGATACACTTCATTATGGTCATGCAAGTCTAGATTGCCCTATGTGCTACATATGTACTCCATTCGACCTACTATGATCCATGTGAAAATCCAATCTGCATCAATAATTACCCCTATAGGATATAACTCCCCGTTAAAATTCCCTAAGGGGCTGTGGGAAATATGTACTTTGATTCTATAAACCTTTCCCGAGACAACGATCTACATATATTAACCACCCGGAAAAGTAAAAAGTGTATAGATGGACAATACAATAATTATTTCCTTGATCTGAGATATGTCGACTCTGCCAGAAAGATACTCATCTCCTCTGCGTTGGGCTTTTTAGTCAATTGGAATTCCCAAGATAAACCAGGGCTACGTTATGGATGTTACTTTGTTGTACATAGAATCATCTAATCGGTTTGCATTTTATGCAGACTAATACAGGGTTCATGCTAATCATGAAGCCGAGTTATTCTCCTCGCATAATCGCAAGTTCGTCCTCGAGCATGCTGACCGCAAAATCCCCGAGAGATTCCTTGATGCTACCGTCTAACAATCGTTGACGGGCTGTTTCTGAGATTGCCGCCATGGCCTCCAGATAATTGGTCAAGGGCGCATAGTCCACAACTACTTCGCTCCAGTTGCCTCTGTCGACTCCGTATTGAGTAAGGAAAATACGAAGAGTTTGCAACCCCTCGCGCGTGAGCCACCCTTCAAGGGCTGCCGGATCTCTGAGTGGTGGCCGTGAGTGTGGGATATCGAAATGCTCTGTATCCTCGTCCTCATCCTCAAACCCAATTGGCTCCTCGTCGTCCGATGTGACATTGGGAGGGCGGGCGTCGTGGTTGATCTGGCCAAGGAGATCCTGCAGCCAATTTTCGCCACCTCCAGCAGGAGCTGCATAGATGGGCGTAGGTTCAGATTGTTGTTTATAAGCTTCGGATTCATAGGGGGGAAGAGGGTCGGAGGAGGACAGTCGACCAGCCACAAACTGGGTTGGAAGATGGGTTGTCACTTTAGCTATATCGGACAAGACCACATGACGAGCGATGTCCAAAGTGACCTCTGGCGGTTCATTAGGCTCCTCGCCGGAGATAGAATCTGCGACTTCCATAATGAGAGAAATAGCCTCGGGTGTATTCCAAAGATCCTTTGCGCGAGCAATGTACAGTTCGGTAAGCAGCTCATGAGCGCCTGTGGGAGGCATCTTGCCCCAGATTTGCTTAGGGACATGCTGGACATCAAGTTCCTGTGCTAGCCTGCTGAAAATCCACGGATAGCGCGAGATGGCGAGCTGCAGCTGTCGGCGACATTCTTGGGGCTTGTTTAACCGGAGGTATGCCATTACCAGCGAGCATTGAATATTGGGAAGGTTGGCCCAGTCGCGACTAAAGCGTGTCTGGGTACAGAGCTGCACGAATTGTGCGTATTCTCTACCTCGCAGCGCGAGGTGGTCGATGAGCAGTCTCATGCAGTAAGGATCACTATCATCCAGACTGAGCAAGAGCTTGGCCCATTCATAAGCAGTTCTCCATGTGCCCTTCATTGCTAGGTTGGTGATGTACCTCCACCCAACAAGCCAGAACTCTCGGTTCTCCGCATGAATGAAATCAAGTCTGGCCTCGCCTTCCTTGAGCCGATTGGCAAACGAAGAGTGTACTGAGCGTCCGATATTGAATAGAGCTCTTTCCATCAGGTCGGCAGACACAGCATGATCGCCTTGGTGTTTGGCAATCTCCGACACTTGGAGAAGCGTAGAAATATGGTACGGGTTGTATTGGAGGTGCCCGATGAGTCTCTGTGGGTCCATCGATTCAACACAGAGGTCGAACTGCCGTTGTACATCTTGGTAGGCACTATTGTGTACTAGTCGGTAGAGAGTCTCCCCGGAAGGGAGCTTCTCCACAGTCTCCATGCCTAGCCCTCCGCTTGGAGCACGAGGCCACTCATCTTTGCCCTGCATAAGAATATTGCGTCGCAATGTAACTCCAGCCAGACTTTGACCTCGGCTAGCCGGACTGTACCTTCCCGTCAAGGCTTGGGCAAGGTCGACCATTTGTCGATTGCGATCCCGACGACGGCCCGTTCCGGTATCTGCTGGTTGATCAAAGTTTTCCAGAACAACATTTCCAAACAGTCTGCGCATTTCATTCGTTGCATTGAGGAACTTGGGTTCGATGCCGAGCAATTCGCTCGTTGTCCTCGAGAAAGAGGCCTCGGGAGTGTGTCTGGTAGATAAACCTGTGCCAACTGACGAGTGCCCACCTGTCGATAGATCTTTCAACGCCCGATCAATTTCATCTAGGTCTGCTTCGTTTGATTTTGAAGGCGCGGTATTGGCTGGATCGGAGGTTTTGGCCTTCTTCTTCTTTTTCTTGCTGCTCTTTTTGGGCTTTATCGGGGTTGGTTCAGGTTCTGGTGTGTGCGTGCGAGGTTCGTCCTCGATTTCCTCTTCGCCTTCCTCTTCATCCTCATTTTCAGCGTTCAGCAAATCAAAGGCATTGAACTTCGGTTTGGCGGGGCGCGGGGCTTCGTCTTCGCTTGACTCATCTTGCTGATCGGATTCTCGCTGCTGTTCTTGTTCACGCAGCTTCTGCAGTTTTCGGATCGCTCGTGATGACATCCTACGCACTGAGGCAAAAGCCTTTGAACGTATGTGGAATAAAAGCTGCCTGCGAAAGTGGAATCGAAGAAGAACGCACCGAAACCGCGGGGAATGACGACAGAGCCTAATACAGGCTAGCGGCGTTTTGGAAGCACTAACACGTGATTTTCGTCTTGAGGAGACCTAGCTCCTTGACAAGCAGCTACATACAATCTCAGAGCTGTCATCTGCCTTGAAAAAGGCACAGAAGTTAGTCAGCTATTATATTTCTTGCTGAACTAATGCGTCGGGCGATTGTTCAGGCCTGCCGTACTGCTCGGCGTGCACCAGTATGGAACATTGCCGCTAAACGGCCCTGCCCTTTGACCTTCAACCAGCTGCGAGGTATTCGGCCATATTCTGGTGGCAGACGCTCATCCCATACTCCAGTAGCTCCTCAATCATCTATGCATCGCCGAAACCTCTCCCTCGCCGTTATCTCGACCGTTGTTGCCTCGGGGGCATGGTATACTTATCAAGGTGACACCGTTAAATCCGCAGCAACCCAGATCAGGAGTTTCGCGTCGAGTGCCCTCAACTCCGCCTACGCAGAAGGGCCCGCCGAGTCCACGCGACGTGCATTGTTGGTCAGCGGCGATCAATTCTACACAGCGACGCTCTCCGCAGACCAGCCTCTTGCCAAGCATACGGACGATTCAGATCGCCGAGTCCTAGAGATGTTGACTCCCGAGCAAGCGACCCAGAAGCTTCGCAAGAACGAGGAGTCATATTTGGTCAATCGGGGAAAGGGTGTCGTTCGTTACGATGTTGTTCAGGTTCCCAGCAACTCTCCCATTGAGGACGACCACGCGGAAAAGATAGTGGAGATCCCAGCATCCGTGTCTGCTGTCAGCAATGGTGAACCGAGCAGCGATTGGATGTTCTGGGGAGTCTTTGACGGCCACTCGTGCGTTATTTCAAAGTTGAATACTTATAATGAAAATACTAACTATAAAAACCAGGGGCTGGACCACATCTGCGAAATTGCGCAACGTTTTGATCTCATATGTGGCCCGTGAATTGAACACAACTTACAAGGCTGCTTCTGCTGATCCATCTCTCCTCGTGCCAACATCCGAGGCTATCGATGCCGCCATTAAGAAGGGCTTCGTCCGCCTCGACAATGACATCGTACATGAGAGTTTCAAGGAAGTCATGAAGTCTAAATCACGACGGGTCGCCGCCGAGCTCCTTGCTCCTGCTCTCTCCGGATCATGTGCTCTTCTCAGCTTCTATGACTCCCAAACTAAGGACCTCAAGGTTGCTGTTACCGGAGATTCTCGCGCAGTTCTGGGCCGCCGCAGCCCTAGCGGGAAATGGACCGCTACTGCTCTCTCCGAGGACCAGACCGGTGGCACCCCGTCTGAAATGAAACGTTTGCGTGAGGAGCACCCTGGCGAGCCATATGTCACCAAGAATGGCCGAATCCTCGGCCAGCTTGAACCCAGCCGTGCATTCGGTGACGCCTTCTACAAGTGGAGCCGGGACGTCCAAGATACAATAAAAGCGAAGTTCTTTGGGCGCACTCCTCATCCTATGCTGAAGACGCCCCCTTATGTCACCGCCGAGCCTATCATTACTACTACCAAGATCGATCCCTCCAAGGGCGACTTCGTCGTCATGGCTACCGATGGTCTGTGGGAGATGCTGAGCAATGAGGAAGTTGTCGGCCTGGTTGGTCAGTGGGTTGAGCAACAACAATCTGCTGCCGCAAGCACGGGTAGCAAGGCTTGGTTACAGAGCTGGTTTGGGTTCGATGGTCAGAAGAAACTGCCTGTGGAAACTGCAACCGACGGATCCACCGAAGGCCAACGGCGTCCTATCCGCCAGCAGCAATATGATATCTCCGGCGCGGCTACTCGATTTGTTGTCGAGGATAAGAACGCAGCCACACATCTTGTGCGGAACGCAATGGGTGGAAAGGACAAGGATATGGTGTGTGCGTTGTTGACGCTACCCAGTCCCTACTCTCGCCGATACCGGTAAGGATATCCTTTTCATGACATTTACTTTTAGCGGTCTGGCTAATCTCTCTTAGTGACGATGTTACTGTTGAGGTCATCTTCTTTGGTCAGGGCCCTGATTCCCGCACTGTGGAAGTCAACCAGGAAGCAAGTGCCTCAGAACAGCCTCCTAAGTCGAAGCTTTAGGCGTTATTTTTGTCTTGTGTTTTATTCGTGACATTCCCAAAGCATTTGGAAGGGTGGCAGGCTTTTTTTTGATATGTTTTGCAATCTACTTTCTCCAATGGATTGTCGCTACTGGATCTATGGCAACGCTAAGACAAGATACTAGGAACTAGTTTCTCTAATCTTAAAATTATTGAAATCTCCCTGGTTATAAGTGGAAAAGCACATCTGTATTGTACAGAGCAGAATGGCAAGCCTGGCATCTTTACTCCGTACTATTATTCCCATTCCTAGCTGTACTTCTATAGTTAATCATCATTTTTCTAACTATAACACCGTGGACAAAAAAGTATATGAGAAAGGACGTCGGCTTGTCATCTTATACAACGTCCATATTATCACCTCCAGGGCTGAGCCACCTAGGCACATAAATCAAATTATTAAGTCCTACGTCGTCAAGGAGAGAGGCCGCATACGCGGCCGACTATTTTGGAGAAGTAGAAAATATTGTACATGAGGGCTGGCGGGCAAGGAAAATGATGCTACACAATGGATCTCGAAACCAGTCGACCAACTATGTGCGTCCTGGATTGTCATTTCGCAGGGGGGTTGGGCCAAAATATGAAAATCGACGCGCAAGCCCAGAGGGTATCCTGACTGAACCTATCCGAGCCGGCTCATAAGGTCCGTACCAGTCGCGCAGAGGCCATGGGTTGAATCAGGTCTAACATGAGCTTCCTGTCACGTTCGGTGTGAATGTGGTCTCCATCTTGATAGAGCTCTGAAATTCACTTGGAGCCAGCATGTGAATAGTTCGCAACTCTGCAATGGAGTATGGCTGAACAAACCGCCATCGATTCATGCATGTCATTCTAAATGATACCATTCCCGCGGATGGAATCAGCGCAAGTTTTTCAACTGGAATGGGTCCTCATCGCCCGGCTTCTCGAAAGCGATGGACTTCTGGATGAAGCGGTTGAATGTCGCCGGCGAAAACACCTTATTGTCCAGTATCCAAGTCTGCAGCGTAGCAACGTTGGTACTGGTGATCCAGTAGAGCATAAGCGCAGTTGGCATCTCTTGAACGAAGCTTGCGAAGCCAATGTAACATGTCAAAACTATGACAAAGGACCGCAAACCGGTGAAAAGGATCTGCTTGTACATCTCGTTCTTTGGAAGGAGTGCGAGGTGCTTCCAAGGCTGGACTTTCCATCCCATCAGAACGTTCCCCAAGATCGACGCAGTTAGACAAAATGGCAGCACGCCTGTCGGGTCTCCGGCCAGCAAATCCGGGAACCAGAGGGCACCCTCGTTCGCAAGGGTGGGCTCGATGGTTAAATGCAGAGGTTGGGCTGTGGAGGCAGGGTCTTGCGACTCAATGAACGACGACAGCCAGGCAATGATGCCGCTATTGTTGCCGCTCATCCCGCGCAGACTCTCCATGAGCGCAATGAAAACAGGTATCTGCAGGAAGCTGACTGCTTTATACTTGCTGGATACTCCCCAGCGCTTATTAAGCTCAGCTGTTCGGTTTCTCATATCAAGGAGAGCTCTTCTCTGTAATTCAGCAAGACTTAAATTCTTGAGGCTCGCACCGTCGAGCTGTTCCTTCTGCTTCTCTGCAGATCTCTTCAGCCAAGCGCTTAGAATGGGCGCTATTTTCTTTTCGCGATGGCGATGGAGTCGAGTATATAACAGGATAGGCAACCCGACAAATGTACGAATAAGTATAGCAGTTAGAGGAATTGAGGCAACCCATGGGAGACACGAAACAGTGTGGACGCCGTGAATAAATGCGGTGGAGCTGTCCAGTGCAAGGTCCACGACGGAGAATGAGGCTCGTCTTGCTGGGTGGAAGTATCGAACTTGCGAGCGAGGCAATTGTATGGCCCGCCGCATTAATTGCACAGCCTGTGACGAGCGGAGGGCATACATCACTGGTAGCCGTATGAGAGGCAAGACAAAAAAATAAAAGATGGCTAGGGAAAGTGAGGCTATAGGAATCGCGGAACGGAAATCGGATATTTGGAGATCATCATGTGACACGTATGAAGTTACTTCATTGGCCCAACTGATCAACGTGTTGACAGCAAGAGAGGGGAACATTTTCTGACTTGTCTCCAATTTGACTTCAAATTCTCTTAATATGTGTGATTTCTGATGAGGTCTCTTTAAATATTGCCTTTTCACCATGGCCCTCTTATCAAACGCCATTCTGGCCATTCTGCTCCTCACCGCCACGGCTGTCCTGCTTCCGAAGCTAACAGGCGTCCTCCTCGGTCTAGTGTTTCGGGGAGTGGGCTGGCTGATCTGGCGACGAACGCGGTCTCGCCGTGCATATGTGATCGCGCGGGCGCGATCTGAAGAGGAGGAGTTACGCGCCTCACGGCCAAAGGGTTCAACAAGTTCACTATCGCGAAACGGTGCCGAAGACGAGGACTGGGAGAAGGTGGATAATTCGGGCCCAGGTGGGGTACAGAGTACAACTGGTAGTGGAGGCAGTGACGGTGCTGGCGAGGAAAGTAGCCAGAGTCCAGAGGAATGGAATGGGATTATTGGGTTCTTCCACCCATTCTGGTATGGCATTCTCTACACATTCGAAGCGAACTATCCTGACTAGGTACTACAGCAATGCCGGCGGAGGTGGCGAACGAGTCTTATGGGAAGCAATACGCGCAACACAGAAGCGCTGGCCGAAGGCAATCTGCGCTATCTACACGGGTGACCATGAAGTCAATAAAGCCACGATGCTGGAGAAGGTGGAGAACCGGTTCAACATTCACCTACATGCGCCTACCGTGGTGCTCTTATACTTGACGACCCGCAAGTATGTTGTTAGTAGCTCATACCCTTACATGACACTGCTAGGACAGTCACTGGGTTCACTGGTTGTTGCCTACGATGCTTTTACGCTGCTTGTACCGGATGTTTTTGTTGATACCATGGGCTATGCCTTCACACTTGCTCTGTGCAAATGGTTTTTCCCGACAGTTCCTGTTGGCGCCTATGTTCATTACCCGACTATATCAACTGACATGCTCGCCTCTCTTGATGACAAGAGCGGGGTGCAAGGGATTAATTCCGGCGCAGGGAAAGGGTGGAAAGGGAAAATCAAGCGTCGGTACTGGGAGATATTTGCCAAGTTGTATGGCTGGGTCGGCCGACAGGTCGATGTAGTCATGTGCAACTCGTCCTGGACGGCAGCACACATTCGCACGCTTTGGGGCACCGGCAAGAAAAGCAACAACAGCAGCGGCGACGGTACTGCATCATCGCCGGCGGTTGTGTTCCCCCCAACAGCAGTCACCGAACTGCAATCGAATATTGCCGTTGACGCGGACAGCGAGAAGACTCGTCAGCCCATTCTACTTTACATCGCACAATTCCGGCCAGAGAAGAACCACCCGCTAGTATTGCGCTCCTTTGCACGATTCTTACAAGAACGAACAAACAACCCAGCCTACGAAGGTCAACCCCCTCCGCGTCTTGTGCTTATTGGATCCGTGCGCCATTCCAGCCCTGATGAAACCCACATCTACAACCTGCGCCTGCTGGCGCATGAACTCCGCATCCGCGACTATACTACATTCTTGTGCGACGCTAGCTGGCCTGTCATGCTGTCACATCTCCGCACCGCCTCGGTTGGCGTCAATGCCATGTGGAACGAGCACTTCGGTATTTGCGTCGTGGAGTACCAAGCCGCTGGTCTCATCTGCGTCACACATGACTCAGGCGGTCCACGTGAAGACATTGTCGTTGATTTGGGGGACGGTGCAACTGGATTCCGAGCTGAAACAGAGGAGCAGTTTGCTGCTTCTTTCGAGGCTGCCATTGCTCTTCCGGAGGCAGAGAAACTCGCGATGCGACAGCGGGCTCGTCGTTCAGCTCAACGGTTTACCGAAGAGGAATTCTCCCGCAAGTGGCTGGATCAAGTACAAAAGCTTGTAAAGGCGTCGAAGGTTTAGCTTTGTGATATCCCACCAGAAATAGACGAATGGCATTTCTATTTAGTTTAGTACTTCGCTGAGAAAAGAAGTCACTTCCATGGTAACAATACTTAAAGACTGTACTTAATTCGTAATAATCGTGAAATAGAAATAGGCGATGTGGCCAAGTCTACGACTCGTGCATAAAAACAGACATCTCCACTAGAGCACCTCAAGCCTTCTAACCAGAAACAGAGAATGCCTGCAATGCAACGGACGACAATGCGAACACCCTGAACTTCCCCCTTTAGTCGCTATCACTAGGCTCTCCACCGTCCGAGTCAACTCCATCACCAGTACGTTGGATACCTTCGGCCATGATATACTCGGTTTGCTGGAGGGTCTTCTTAATCTCATTATTGTTGAAGACCAGCTCAGCGGGCTTCTGACCATGCTTATTCCGCACTCGAGGATCACAGCCAGCCTCACACATCATCTTGACCATGGCCTCGCCCAGTTCTGCATCTTTATCATTGGCATACCGCACTGCGATGTGCAACGGTGTGTCCTTATCCAGCCGGGTCAACGGGTCGCATTCGAAGAATTGGATGTCAAACAGTGCGTCCATAGTATCATCTAACCAAAACAAGGGGAAATAGTTAGCTCGCATGAGAAATGGGCATTAACGAAGTGGCAAAGTAAACACGTACAGCTTCCATACTGGGCACAGATGTGCAATGCATGGTTTCCCATAGAGTCTGTCACCTCGTTGAAAAATTGTGCCACTTGCTCATTTGTCTTGTCTTCCATTTCGTTCAGCACTTGCTCAATTAGGTGGGGTCCGTCCCGGCGGCAGGCCTCCACGACCAGCTCGCGGGGTGATGCGCCCTAAATCGTAGCAGCATTAGCGTTGATAGTTAGCAAAGGTCTGGTAAGCAGTATTCACCTCATCAGCCATTTCTGTATATGGGTTCACAGAGTCCGGAATACCCGAGAGTGAAGTCGGTTGTAAAGGAATTATTGCTCAGCTGTAATGGGACTCTTGGAGCTAGTTGTAACAAGAGTCAGGCGTTTTGTATGGGGTATCGTGCTGATCAGAATAGGTCTTCCACAGGGAAACGAAGTAGGATATGTATGTACAAGCTGGGATGCCGGCTAAACAGGCATTCAAGTTCCTGGCAAATACTACTGGCTGTCGGAGTTGTTCCCCAGGGACATCCCACACGCGGGCCGCCCGGATATATAATCTTCCGGATGCCGTCTTGATTTAGCCGCGCGCCTATATCTCTTATCATCGACGATGATGTTCTGCACCTGACGGAGACTACATTGCACAGCTGCTGAGAACCTAACTTCCTACCGCTATAGCTGTCTGGCATTTTCTTAGTCTTATTCACTGCATCCTCCTGCCAAATCATCGAGATGCTAGTCTGTATGTGCTATCTCCATTGACGCTGTCCAGCGAAAGCCCAGACCAAAAACTAACTCCTCTCTCTCTAGTCTGCCCCAATTGCAGCAATGCGCTCACCATTTCCAAAGCGGAGTCGAGCACAAGATTCCCCGCAGGTGTGAACCGCTTTGAATGCCGCGTCTGCCCCTACGAAGCCCCGTTGGACAAGAACTATTTCGAGAAGAAAGATATGAAACAAAAGGAAGTCGACGACGTATTTGGTGGCAAGGAAGAGTTCGCCAATGCTGACAGTGTTGCCAGTAAGTCTTTTCTGCTATCTTCTCTCCGAAGTGACATGTCTGTCGAGATATCCAGTGCTGACATACCTCTTTTTCCTTACAGCTCAATGCCCCGCTGAAAACTGCAATGGGGAACGTGCGTACTTCTTCCAGCTGCAGATTCGCAGTGCAGATGAACCGATGACTACATTCTTGAAGGTATGTCCCCCTCCTTACATCTAATGTGAGGTACCCGTGTCTGACAGCTCCCAGTGTACCTCGTGCGGTGCTCGGTGGAGAGAAAATTAGAGTTGGGCGACAAGGCTGGGAACAAGTCGCTTGCATTGCTTTTTGTTTCTTTTTGTTTTACTTTTGAGTTTTACTACAGCGAGGTGCAAATGGCGTACCAAATGTTTACAACATAAGAGAGGCGTGTGTAACTAAACCTGATACCCAATTGATCGACGTCACACTACAGCGCACAGATTATTTTGTGATCAGCGGAAACTTTTCGAGTGGGACATGGATCTAGCTTTTTATGCAATTTTATTTTATATCATGTTATTTTGTGGCTTTGACTTTGTACTTTTTTCTCACTATAAATACAATTGGCCTAGTACGAACGTAGAGCCCGACGTTGGTTTCTGCCTGGGCTAAGAAGATTTTGATAATCGGAGTCCAAAAAGAAAGAAATTTTTTTGCATGACATTGTTGGTGGGATAGGTTGGCGGTGAGAGTTGCCCCTCACCCGCG
>CAJVRC010000863.1:547156-674671 GCA_911456345.1 Penicillium egyptiacum | reverse complement strand
GGGAAAAAAAAAAAAAAAATGGATCGAGACGTCCATTATCGCCACAGTAATTCGTATAGGGCCAAAAGAAAACGAAAAATAGGCAAAGTAAACAATGCAAACTTGAAGTTTCTCACCCAACTCTGCGTTGCTGCCCAGTTCAAGCGTTTAGAGCCACAAAGTGGACTGGGACGGAGCCGATGAAAAAAAAAAAAAATTCGCACCGAGTGGAGTGCAATGGCAGGACAAAACCAGGGAAACGGATGGGTGTTTGAAGCGCGGAGGTAGAGAGTACATCATAAAGTATGGCTGAAGACATGTTGTCGCAAGTACATCTACATCATCCCACCAACCCACTTTGCAAAATCTGCGTACATGGGTAAGGGTTAGAGCCAATCAGGAGCCCTAACCAAAAGAGGGCTTGACCCCACCTGCTGACTCGTCTCGCTCGCTTGCCCCTCCATATAAGGATTTCCCCTCCTCCCTTCTCCCACAGACTTTTCTTTCTTCCTCTTGTCTGCTACAGTGAGTTTTTCCTGCCCCCCTACTGCTTTTCAGCTCTTCCTCTTTCGACAACTCTTACTGATTACTTTTGCTCAGTACCTCTACGCGTTCTGCCGTAGTCTCTGAGCAAATTTTTCTACAGATTTTTTCTAGTATCTTACAAAGAACTACAAAAAGTTCCAACCGTCATCATGGGGTACGTGACACAGCCAATTCCTCACTTCTCAGGAGGACCGAGACTGACTTTGACCCAACAGTAAAGAAGAGCGTAGCCACATCAACATCGTCGTTATCGGCCACGTCGATTCCGGCAAGTCCACCACCACTGGTCACATGATCTACAAGTGTGGTGGTATTGACCAGCGTACCATCGAGAAGTTCGAGAAGGAGGCTGCTGAGCTCGGAAAGGGTTCCTTCAAGTACGCTTGGGTTCTTGACAAACTCAAGGCCGAGCGTGAGCGTGGTATCACCATCGATATCGCTCTCTGGAAGTTCCAGACCGCCAAGTATGAGGTCACCGTCATCGGTAAGAGTCTTGTCTGTTCATCCTCTCAGTTGCACAGATGTTAATATATTCCATTACAGATGCCCCCGGTCACCGTGATTTCATCAAGAACATGATCACTGGTACCTCCCAGGCCGATTGCGCTATTCTCATCATCGCCTCCGGCACTGGTGAGTTCGAGGCTGGTATCTCCAAGGATGGCCAGACCCGTGAGCACGCTCTGCTTGCCTTCACCCTCGGTGTCAAGCAGCTCATTGTTGCCCTCAACAAGATGGACACCTGCAAGTGGTCCGAGGATCGTTACAACGAGATTGTCAAGGAGACCTCCAACTTCATCAAGAAGGTCGGCTACAACCCCAAGTCCGTTCCCTTCGTCCCCATCTCCGGCTTCAACGGCGACAACATGCTTGAGCCCTCCACCAACTGCCCCTGGTACAAGGGTTGGGAGAAGGAGACCAAGGCTGGCAAGTCCACCGGAAAGACCCTCCTCGAGGCCATTGACGCCATCGAGCCCCCCGTCCGTCCCTCCAACAAGCCCCTGCGTCTTCCCCTCCAGGATGTCTACAAGATCTCCGGTATTGGCACAGTTCCCGTCGGTCGTGTCGAGACTGGTATCATCTCCCCCGGCATGATCGTCACCTTCGCCCCCGCCAACGTCACCACTGAAGTCAAGTCCGTCGAGATGCACCACCAGCAGCTCAAGGCCGGTAACCCCGGTGACAACGTCGGCTTCAACGTCAAGAACGTCTCCGTCAAGGAGGTTCGCCGTGGTAACGTCGCTTCCGACTCCAAGAACGACCCCGCCGCTGGCTGTGACTCTTTCAACGCCCAGGTCATTGTCCTGAACCACCCCGGTCAGGTCGGCGCTGGATACGCTCCCGTTCTCGATTGCCACACTGCCCACATTGCCTGCAAGTTCGCTGAGCTCCTCGAGAAGATCGATCGCCGTACCGGTAAGGCCACTGAGGCCTCCCCCAAGTTCATCAAGTCCGGTGACGCCGCTATCGTCAAGATGGTTCCCTCCAAGCCCATGTGTGTTGAGGCCTTCACCGACTACCCCCCTCTCGGTCGTTTCGCCGTCCGTGACATGCGCCAGACCGTTGCCGTCGGTGTCATCAAGTCCGTTGCTAAGAACGCTGGTGGCGCTGGTAAGGTCACTAAGGCCGCTGCCAAGGCTGGTAAGAAATAAATGATTCTCGGATGATGTTCATTATGCCGTGATGATTTTTTTTCTTTTCAAAAACAATTACTGGATTCAGGTAGATTTGCTGCGTAGCTCGAAATGACTACCCACATTTTTATGACAAGTCTTCTTTCGTAAACTTGTAAACAAGAAGTAACAACGTAGTTGATCAATCCTTTGACGGCCCCATCCTCGGTGACTTTCGATCTCCGGTTTCGTGTGGTGTTTCAAGGCTAGCGGCGCCTGAGTCGTGTGATAAACATGTATAAAATGACCTCCAGGTCTCAAGAT
This sequence comes from Penicillium egyptiacum, assembly GCA_911456345.1. Classification (NCBI taxonomy): domain Eukaryota; kingdom Fungi; phylum Ascomycota; class Eurotiomycetes; order Eurotiales; family Aspergillaceae; genus Penicillium; species Penicillium egyptiacum. The sequence goes on along the minus strand of CAJVRC010000863.1, from coordinate 672,209 downwards.
CAAACGATATTTGTTTCAAGTTCTCTCTTTCTTTTTACTGTAGCCATACATTTACTATCCAACTCATCTTCTTATTCCCATCTTGTAACCCTATTAAAGGAGATGCTGCCCCTAATCCTGAAATCGGCTTCATATCGAGCAATATCAAGTAACGACTAGCGCCATGGTCAATTTCTGCAGGCCAGTTCCCACTGATTCGATGTAGAGGATAATTCTAGCTTGCAAGGTTTCTCTACCGGATCGACCCCGATCAATCACCACGGTGCATCTGATTGGCCAGAGACATATATATCAATTTCCGTCTCAACCTCAAGCCTTAAGTCCGTCGCAAAATCGAGTCTAATCCCGATATACGAAGTTGGGCCCGAGCTATCATTGAGCTGCTATGGTTATAATGACAGGGGAAGTGGTTGTGGCCATTGTAATGGTCTCTACAATTCGTTGTAGTCCATAGTCTCAAGCTATACATATAGAGCAAAGATTGAAAGGCAAATATTGGTCAAAAATAAGTAAATAAACTGGGTATCAAGTTGCAGATACATACATGTAGTATGTATCCCTATGTATGTTATCATGGCGTACCAATGAAAGATGTATCAATCACTCTTCCTCATATTCTTCGGAAACAGAACCTTCTTCCTCTTCTTGCTCCTGGGTAGGACCACGCCTCGAAGACCGTCTAGGGCCAGAGCTCCGATCGACTCCAGCATCCCCATCCACATCGCTAGCACCATCCACCCCACTAGCTCGTATGCTTGCCGGTTCGATCCCAAGGCTCCTCCCAAGCTTCCCCTCAAAGTCCTCAAGCTCTTCTCTCTGTAGTTGAGTCAAGCCCGCATGGTCACCCTTCTCCTTCCCGTAAACAGTTCGCACAAGACCCGCCACACCACTAGTCCCAACCTCAATTTTACCCCGCGGTCCAAGGACGTACTCAATCACCTCCTCGCCGCCATCCATCTCCCGGGTCTTGATAATGTATCCCTCCTTGCATAGCCGCTGTAGCAGTTTATCCGTGCGATCGACCGGCGTAGCAATCTCAGCGTTTGTGCGCGATAGGTACCGGTCAAGTTTCTGTTCAGCTAGTGAACCGCCGTTCAGTACGATCACCGCTATAATGAAACTGTATAGGCCCGTGTATGTGCTTTCAGTGTATAGGGAGGGTGCCTTAGTTGGAATCAGGATGTCCGGAGAACGGTATGCGAGCGGCAAGGTGGTGGTAACGATCCATGACTTATTAGCCGAGGAAAAAGTGGTCTTCTGGGCGGCTGTTGTACGGGATGTCAGTAGTGATCTTAGAAATAGCGTGGGTCTGCAACAAAGAAAAGCAAGACGGAATCCCAACTCACCCCGTCGCTGTGTAATTGTCACTTTCTCTCGGGCCGGCAGTTCGGTCATCTCCATACCAAAGCGCTGCCTCAGTTCCCACTGGGCCTGGTCAAAAACTAATTTGAACTGGCGCGAGCCCTGCTCGCCTAGCACCTTCGTGCTGATGTCATTGCGCCTGATCGGCAGCCGCGAATATTCACTTGCTATAGCGAGCCGCACCATTTTCTTGACCATTGCGTCGGTGCTGGTTGGTGCGCTTGGTCCGTCATCGTCGCTGTTTGGTGCGGGTGACGAGTCGGATTCTTCGCTTTGTCTTCTGCGCCGGCGAGCGCTTGGGGTTGACTCAGTCTCGACTGCTGCGTTGGCCTAAGGATTAGGTTAGTTGGTGGATAAGCCGAGTGGATTCGGAGTTTGCATACCCGTCTTTTGCGATTTGATGACATTTGATTATGTAGATATGGTGGTGAGTTGTAGGTGGGTTTAGGAAGACGCGACACGATAGAATGATTTTACCCTATCGGGGCTGGTCTGTGCGTGGCGCGTTCTTTTGTTGAAGCAAATGGATTTTGAAGGCAGTTTTCTTTGGGATTTCTTTCGAGGACTGTATTTGATGATCTATTAAAGAAAGAACGTGCTTTGCAATGTCTACATGCATAGAGAGTTATGTGTTTATTAAATCTAATAAATTAGCCCTGGAGCGTCGAGGTACAACATAATCGATAGACCTAGGAAAAGCGAACTAAATACAACGTGGGTAAAGCAATGCATATAGAGCAGCGATGAGGTATTATTTTCTCTAAAAGAAAAACGGAATAAAAAAAGAACGCTCCAAAAGGTGAAAGAGATCTAAATCAGTGGCTGTTCTTCTCATTGACAACCTCCTTCGCTTCCTCCTTCTTATTCTGGAGGAAAGTGTTGACCCAAGCTAGCGACTCCTGCGACAGAACCAAACTGGTAGTGACAATAGCCTTGCCTGAAGCAAAGACACCATCACCGCCGCACTTTTTGTACTCAGAACCATAGATATCGGTGACATGGTGCTTGACATCGCCGACGACGCGGACGGGCAGAGAGGCACTGTTGTAGATGGAGCCGCGCAGCTTCTGGGTGTCCTCTTTGAAGATAGGGAAGCGGGCATCGATTTGACTTAGACCCTTATCACCGAGGGAGTCGGCGCGGGCTATGTAAGGAGCGACATAGCGGTAGGGAGTGGAGAAGTAGGGTAGCACAGGTTTGGCGAGACGAGTGTAGCCCTGGTCGGCGTATTCGAGGGACTTGGCTCCGTAAGGGTTGCCCTTGTAGTAGGAGATGGAGTCAGAGACGATGGGATAGGAAGTCAGATGCTATATTTGGGAATGTTTAGTATAGGCTGCGTTTTGGTGTTGGGCTGTAGTGGGGGTATACATACGTCAAGGAACTGAGAGTAGTGCTTCTCGCCGTTGACGACCGGTTCACCCATTTTGGCTTCTGCGTGAGGCATAAAGATAGTAAGCTGAGTAGGATGTAATAAGTAACCTTAGAAGGATTTAGAAGAAAAAAAAAGAGAAGGAGGGAGGAATGAATTGGGCTGTATAGAAAAAAAGGGTTTTCACATGTGATTGCGCTGTCATTATGCAATGGGTCCTACCGCAATCGCATCATCATTTGTGCAATACATCGTATTCTTGGCTGGTTTATGTATTTTGTTTGGCTATTTTAGTGTTCTCTGCTTTGCATTTTCTTCCCTTCTTTTTCCTTCTATCTTTTCTTTTGGGATTAATGGCCTTAGGTCCAAAGGATGCCCCCACGCCAATGCGCCATTGACTTTTGGCACTCTACACTGCAAACTGTCAGAGCCATTGAATCCCTTTGCCAATCATAGCTACTAGTAGTATACTACTAGTATCAAATATACTTGTTTCGATTGCAAAAATCTTGAAAAATACGATAAATGAACTTTTGAATTTTTTTGATAAGCTGCTTTCGCATGTGATTGCGGGTCCGCTGCAAAAGCGCCGTGTGGTTCCACTTGGATGATCTCTATCAACATTGAATGATCTATCTCTCAGCTTATACGTGCTGTCATTTCTTGTCATATTCAAAGGTCCTTCCAAGGTTCGATATCCCCCAGAATATATTCGAAGTGAGGGGTGAGTTTGTAAGATAAACCTTGTTTTCATCCGTTCCACCGTTATTCGTTGGACAAAACGGCTTATCTGCACCCTATTATAAAACCGCCTAGACTAGGCGGAAAGGGCTGATCGGGGCCAGCTTGCCAGAATATGACTGACGCTTTGGCTTCTACTTCGTAGGTTATGTGAGTCTAGCCCATCTGCACGTACATTAGTGCTAGTCATGTACTTACCCACTTATTGGCCTGAGCGTCGGCCCCTCGAACCACCTATTGTAATCTCGGGAATACGTAATAGCTTCCGGTCTAAATGTAGGGGCAAAATTGCGCAAAGTCGTAGCTGGATTAGAGAGACGGTTCTCCCGGCCCCCGGGTATACGACGGGCGCAGTGATTCGTCGCAGACTCATCCGAATCTCGGCGTTTGATTTGACTTTAAGGAAAGGGTGCTTTCGAGAGGAATATAGTACTATGGCTATACTAGTTTATGTGACGGATAGAACGCAACTTGGTACTTCGTACATATCCAGACCTTCCAAGGTTGTGTTCCTATTGCGGCTAAAGGAATGCGGGAATGATATGTACTCGGTACGACTCGTAGGCTAAGCCGGAAAAAAGCTGGCTATGTAGGTTTCCTAACCTTGTAGTCGGCACATGAAAAGAACCGAAGATGTCGACGGGACTAGATATGTCATGAGCATTGAGATTCGAAGCCGGAGGTGCTAGGTTCTTTTTTGCGCCCCCTACCTTCTGTCCTTTTCCCCCTTTTATCTCAGGTGAATGTGATTGCAGCGATCGACTGGGAGCCCGCTCAATTAAGCTACTATGCAGATCCCTGTATATCGTGGGTCTTGACCGGCAACGGTTGTCTCAACATCTACAAAGTACAGCATACAATCTCTGCCTCTTCTGTCCCTGTAAAATTTCCAGAATACCTACCCAAAAAATATAATGTATTTGACCTATCACTGCCTTTGAAGCCGTTGGGATATTCTGTAGTGGAAAATATCATTCTCAATCAGATTGTGGCAAGCACACCACTAGCTTTGTACTTTTTCACGAGTCCTTGCGAGATATTATATGTCCGGGCGGTTGGAATGAAAGTGGCGTTCGGGCTAACTATAGCCTTATGTGCATCTAGCGTCGGAGAGGCCCATGATCTGCTGTTGAGCGCGAAGGTACCTATTTCACATGCGAAACTGAGGTGTCATTTAGCGTTGGCGCTCTCTCGATATCAAAAGATTCAATTGTGTTGCCTTAAGAGATCAATTGACCCAGCTGACCGTCACGTGAAATCAGGCGAATATGGGTTATTTTTTTCTGTTTATCTGTGGCCAACTGTGCTAGAAACTATTATTCTCGAAGCGCTTTGCCCTTAGCTTGGCAGTTACCCACATCGGCCCTAAAGGAGTACAATGTCAACACATGTGCCAAGGGAATCAGCTGTTGCATATCGCGCATTAGTGTATTTTATTCTTGCGTTGTCTAGATGCATCACCTGGAACTCCGAGTTTCACATATTCTTGATACTATCATATGATTTATGTTAAAGCCAATCGGCCGTTGCACAGCTATGCACTCCGTACATAATAGTTGTGAAGATTCATTATTCGCGGATGCAGGCTTTCATTCTATATTCCTGCCTTCAACATGATACTGCTAAGATGGCGATATTAGTCTTCATCTTGGTATCTTTTCATGGATTTTATCTAACACCTGTAGTATTCCATACATAGGTAGTATTTTCCATGGCTTATTGTTGGTAAACCTCTACTTCTTGCATGGATACGTCGCATTTTTGAGAAAGATTAGCGCAGCAGACTGTGTAGAGTGGATCTATGCTACAAGTTTAGCAAAAAAGGAAAAGGAAAAAAACATAGCCATATACATACTAGGCCAGAAAAACAAGAGCAGATCAAAACCTACCGGGTGCTCGTAAGATAATTTCTCCCATATACGGTAGGTATTATCCGCCTCTTTAGGAACCGAAAGGATCTCGCAAGTATCAAGGCATCGTAGCGGACTTGTCAAGCTGCCCTCACATTTGGGGACCTGCCCCACTATAGAAACAGAGAATCTCGCATGCGTTGCGGCAGGTCCATAATAGCTGAGGTAGAGCTTGACCGGCCGCGGCTAGCTGGAGGGATACTATGTCGCTGCGGTCCTTCAGCGAGGCACGTGAAATCCAATGGAGCGGAATCATTGCATGCGCGGTCCCAGCGAAGATAGGAAAAATCATCACTGACAACACCAGGGCAATCGTTTGATAGAGACATATTCCAAGGATCGACAGGATCCTCCCCGGCAGGAGTGTGGGAGCGAACTTTGAGAATAACCTCAAAAGGGCCAACGATGAGCGAGTCTTGCTGGAGAATCGACTTCCAAAGATGCCAGAAGCTCGTGTCAATCATGTGTCGGCCTGTACTCGCACGGAGCCGCCAATAACACGGGAATTTGTTAGTCTTGATTCTCACCTCTGCAACCTGCAAGGGCGGGACCGGAACCTTGTGAAGGAATCTCTCGGGCAGATCGGCTACGCTCTCGAACTCGCTCTGGATCTGCACCCATTTTTCCTGGTAATGTTCTTCGAAGAACTCCGTCCACTGTGGGTTCACGCCGCTGTCAGCTAACCCCGCGGACATCTCCCAGATAAAATATTCGGCGTTAACCCACTTGTCGATACTGACCGATGTTTTTAGAAGTGAAGCAGTGTCGCGGCACACGTTGCAATGCATCAGAACACGAGGTTTGGCTCGCACTGCTACCATGGGCATGTTGTAGTGTCGATGGACCTCGTTGTCCAACCATTCCTCCCTGGCGTCCTCGCGGATAGTTCTTAGAGGAATGGCCATGGTTGCGGATAAAGATGGCTGTACTGACTTGCGAGTTTTGTACGTACCGAGTTGTGAGTTTGGATAGTTGATTGAAATAATAGCTCAGTCGCGGCCAAATGATACGGACTGAAGCTGATGGAGGCTTACCAAAAAGGTGGTTTATATACTATGTGTAGATCGCGTCAATCATGAATGAAAGGTCATGATCTGAGGCCATGGAGACTAAGAAGACAATGAAGATAAAGAATGCTTTTCTCTTACCTCGAAGATCACATCGAAAATATCGTTCAAAGACCATTGTTCCCTTGTTTACTAGTCAGCGAGAGAGGACCATGATGTGTCAGTTGTCCAGCGGAACCTTGGAATCAAAGCAGCTCTTTGTTTGGATTGTATGCCTTGTGGATGAGAACACTCAATGGCTGTCGAAGCTGCCATGTCAGTGAGACATCAGCACGAGCGCGGATGCTACATATGCTGGAAATAAGTTCAAGATCTAATTCTGCCAGTGCTAACTACTTCGCAAGCGCTGATGCCGTGTGGCTGGGGTGTGTTATATCTTGGCGGGGGAGGGGTCAGATGTGGAATGTATATGGACTGTGGAAAGATACAATCTATATTTAATCCATCCTTTGAGCATGATGTGAGGACCTAGACCTTTGGGTCTTCCTCGAGATTGGGAAACCTAGAGTCTTCTTTTGGAATGATGTGTTTGGGATTAGACCAGTTAGGAGAGAGGACGCCTAGGGCGGCTAACCAGGATGGAAGCAACTGCTTTTTGACAACTACGATTGCGCGTTACATCTGGGCATGTTTACATCGATTGTAGCAATGACACCATGGAATTGAATGACCTGGGACAAACCACATAGCTACAGGGTCATCCACGGTATGGGAATGATCTGGGGTTGAGATGAGCAGACCAAGATTGCTTCCGGCGCATTGGAAAGATGAAGACGTCGACCAGTTCTCGGGTAATAGACAAAATTGATTTTGAAATAATTGTTCATTTTCCATTTCATTCAGACGGACACCAGGTATTGAAGTGGCGCCCCCGTTAAAACTGGAGTTCATCGATACATTCACGAATCTGTTTCCAGCCATGGTGTATGTTTTCCCATCCCATGCTCGCAGGGACCGAATGTGCTCGATGGTTTTTCGACCTCGCCCTCACCTAGACCCGTGCGCTCAAAACGACAAAACGCCCAAGTAAACCGTTTAGAAACCTGTTCCGGAGTATTAGTTTCGAGTCTCGAAGTGCATGTATATATGTATATCCTGGGCCAAACGTACGCAGGGCAGTGAAGAACCAACGGTTCTTTCCGCTGGTGTAACGGTCCTCAAGGGCCTTCTTGATGGTCTTCTTGGCTTCCTCGCGCTGGGAGACCTCCTTGAAGGTGTCGTTGGTGACGGTACCCTTAAGACCCTCAAGTTCGAGAGTGTAACGGGTGGGCATCAAGTGGTTGTAGTTGACGACCTTGATGAAAGGCTTGATGCGGCTGCGGCGGTCGATGAGCTTGTTGCTCATACGACGGGTCACCTTGAGGGGGTAACGCTCGATACCGGCGACAATGGCGTAGGAGAAGGGGTGCGACTTGGAGCCAGCATCAACGGGCTGGATAATGACGACCTGTAAATTCGACCAAAGATGCCTGATTAGCACTCCGAATTTTTTTTCTTTGTCGCGCAGTTCCTCCATATTGCATTGCGCTCTTTCAAATCTCGAGTCTTTCGCTTGCAGGTCGTTCGTCTCTTTCCATTCTCGTGCTCAATATCGGGGAGGATCAGGATTTTGTCGTACCTTCTTACCGGCGTAGCGGCCACGGGTGATGATGGCCACACGGCCCACTTTCATGACTGTAACATATCCGTCAGCATATAGATCGCAGGGGAGTCGAATGGTGAAGACGTACACTTCATTTTGAAGGTCCCGGGGGCGGCGAGGATGGGTGGTTGTCGAGATACGGAACGGTCAAGATCGAAGTCTTCCTTTTTGCGGATGTGAGGTAGAGGGTTTCAGGGCACAGTAGCGATTTGTGTGCTGCGGATTGATTGGTCGACTTACCGACAGATGGCGACTAGCCTGTTTGGGGATAGTTTCCCCGTTGGGCCGGATCAAGTGATGACATAATCTATGTGTCTTGGAAGGCAGGTGCCCAGCGCTGCTCACCGCCTTGTCTCTGCTGACTCAGGTTTTGTTTACATGACGATCGTAGTTGCCCCGGTTGCTATGGCCGTGAGTGATGTGTACAAGGTTGCGCTTCTTTCCAGACTACTCTCATCTCCGCCTGCTTTTCTCTTATCAAGCTGATCTTCCGGTGATTTTCTCTCCTCCACCGAGTTCTGAGATTGTTAGCTTTTGCTTTGTTCTTCCAGCGTTTCCTCCCTTGTGTTGATATGCCTTGATGACCTTGCTTCTGTTTTTACTTTGAACGCATTCTACACATACCCTACATACATTCCATCCATACTGTCAATACCTTTCTGAAACATATTGACAATCTCTTCACGAAGAGATCATGCCGTCCCCAGAAAAGGACGCCCCCCGTGACCGGGAATTGGTCCGGCATTCAATGACATACTCGGAGCCTAAAGTTCCAATGTAGGTTTCGCAACTAACGCCTACTGATTCTTCTTTCGACGAACTTCATGGGTGATTTCAAGCAAATGCTAAAACGCGGTTTACGCAGGTGGGACAGTTCGGATCCCGAGCGTGCGCCTCCGCCGCTCCCAATGAATCCTCGTTCGATGAGCCCAATGAGCCCTGCTACGAGGTCCAATGTTTCTCCAAACATTCAAGCAGTGGCCGCAAAATTTACAGAGAGGCCCAGCGAACATGCACCCAGCTCTTACACAACAAATCCCATGCCACTCAAGTCTTCCTCTCCAGAGAGGTCGTTGGTCAAAGGCCAGCACCACAAGCGCATGCAGTCACTACAGCCCGAAGATACCCGACAAGATGCGCGTACCGACTTTATGAACTACCTTGAGAACAAATCCCCAGAGCGCCCTCTTCGTGCAACGATCATTGAGGCGGCCAAGCCGCGCGATCCCACCAAGTCTATCAGTTCGCCAGCGCTCCGTCAAGACGCGGACCGGGAAGTGAACTACTCTCTATCGAGTCGGTACTTATCGAAGCCCATATTGGGAGAGAGTACTCCACCGTCAGCTACAATGTTAGCCCTGCAAAACATGCAACTACCTTTGGAACCCGACCCTCCATCACCTTCCAAACCGCCAAAATTGATCGCTGCGCCTTTGGAGCCGCAACCTCATCCAACGAAGAATACGAGCATGGATTCCCTGTCGAACCAAATCCACAGCCTCACGGACATTGCAAGTAGCTTGCAGCGTGAGATGATGAATCTGAGCCGACGCAGCAAAGACAATGCCACCGACCTGGTTAGCCTCAAGGCGGCAACCAACGCACGCGACGAAGACATCCGCAAGAGTCTTAAGGATCTGTCTTCTCATCTTACAAACAAGTACCTGGACGCTGATGCTACAAGGTTTGATTTCAGCAATCTTTTCAAGGGTGGTGATGGGCCTAACCCCAAGGATCCGGATAGTCCCGTTTCGAAGAGGAGTTACTCCGTGCCTCGCATGCCCAGCCCCAATCCATTCGCGTTTGATCGGGACTCTTGCGTCTCACCTGCCCCGATTTCCGACGGTTCCGCAGCCCTGGCTTTGCTCGAAAAGGTATTGCGCGAGATGGCAACTAAGGAAGGTGAGGAAAGGCTCTTGGAGCTCGTTGAAGAAATCAAGTCTCGACCCGCAACTACTGCTTCGGACAAAGATGCCGATAACAAGGTCACTGTCATGCTCGAGGAGATCCTCAACCTCGTCAAAGAGGACCCGTCAAGCAAAGCCCTCGTCCGGTCTTACGGAGTGGCCGCCAATCTCAATAATATAGAATCTGGAAATGCCTCCCCGGAGCAGATACGATCTAAGTCAATGGGATCCGTGGATCCCGAAACTGTACGTGCACTAGATCTTTCCAACTCTGACAAAGCTGGTTCTACGCCCAATTCGGATGAACTTTTGGCGATTCTTAGAAGTGTTAAGAATAGCGTCGTCGAGGGAGGTGGAATGACCAACGGTGTGAAGTCGTTGGTACGCGAACTACGAGGCGAGGTTCTTGGCATGGGTCGAGAACTCGGTCGGCGATTAGACGAGATCGAGACTTCCCGTGCCAATGACGAGCCCGAGGACCAGCCCAGAGCTGCCGGCCCAGAAGAAATTTCCGCCATCGTCAATCGCAGCCTCGACGACCTCAAGGAGCAGCTGGCTGCGACTATCAACGAGAGTCGGCAGCAGTCGTCCAACTTGTCCGAGTTTCGGTCAACTATGAACAGCGCCGCAATCTACTCTGTTGTGAAAAAGGCCCTCGATGAGTTTGAATTTCCTCAATCTCAAGCCGAGTCTCGGGGTGCTGAAATGGACAGAGAAGATATTCTCGAAACTGTCCGTGAAGCCTGGGAGACCTACAAGCCCGAAATCGAGTTCAACAACTTCGGCTTGGAACGAGACGAAATCCTCACATGTCTTGAAGAAGGTCTCAAGTCTTACCAGCCTCAGCATGAACAGGCAGTCACCTATGACCAGGTTCTCGCAGCTGTCGAGGACGGTATGCAGAAGTTCATTCCTCCACAAATCGAGCATTCGCCAAGCATATCTCGGGACGAGATAATCTTGACCATCCGTGAATGCTTGGAGAAGCAGCCCGAACCTGCCTCCAGATCCCTTGATGAGGAGCATCTCGGCCGTCTTCACTCAATGCGCGATGAGATTCTCGAGGCAGTTTCTAAGGCCATGACTAGTCATGCCGAAGGTTCAAGGTCTCTAGACGAGGAACATGTCAATCACCTCTATTCGATCCGTGATGAAATTCTCGATGCGGTTACTGGGACGATGGCAGCCAACAACATGCAGCCCAAGTCTTTGGACGAGGATCACGTCAATCGCCTCTACTCTGTTCGCGATGAGATCATCGAAGCCGTCACTGGGGCTGTGGCGAGTCATGCCGCAGGCTCCAAATCTGTGGATGAAGACCATGCCACTCGTCTGACTTCTCTCCGCGACGAAATCCTCCAAGCTGTTGCTGGAGCAATGGTTACGAACAATACAGGCTCAAAGGAGTCGGACGAAGATCATGTCCAACACTTGTACTCCATTCGTGATGAGATTTTGGAAGCGATTACTGGAACGATGGCAGCGAACAATACGCATCCTAAGTCTTTCGATGAGGACCATGTCAATCACCTCTACTCTATCCGCGATGAGATCATTGAAGCTGTCACTGGGGCAATGGCAAACCACAGCACCTCCAGGTCTACGGATGAAGACAATGTCGGTCAACTGAATTCTATCCGGGACGAGATCCTCGGCGCATTGGCCGGCTCTATGACACAAAGCACACTGAGCAAGGATTCATACGACTCTGGTCTTGGCCGTGATGAGATTGTCAGTGCTGTCTCCGATGGCCTCGAAGCCCATTTCACTGCAGCCAAAGAGATGGATGAGCCACGCATTTCCCGTCATGATGTTATGAATGCTGTCAACGAAGCCTTTGATGCTCAACAATCAGCTGTTACTGTTGCTCACACGAGCATCTCTCGTGATGAAATCTTGAATGCCATTGCCGAGGGCATTGAAAATTCAATGAATGCCCAGCAATCAGCTCTCAGTACCACCGTTCAGCAGACCGTCTCTCGCGATGAGATTTTCAGCGCTATTGTGGATGCCATCGAGCATTCGCAGTCTTCACTTAGCAATAATGGGGAGCCTAGTATTTCTCGAGACGAAATCCTCGGTGCTATTTTGGAGGGGATGCGGCACTCATCAAACCACCAAGAACCCAATATCTCCAGAGACGAGATCTTAAACGCCATTGCTGATGGCATTGAGAACTCAAATAACTCTTCTTCACGTGCTCTCACATCGCCTGAGCAACAGGTTGACAATCAGCAGTCCACACTCTCCCGGGAGGAAATTTTCAATGCAATTGTCGAGGGCATTGAGCACTCTCATGCTTCGCTTGTAAATGGCCAGCCTAGTGTTTCTAAGGAAGATATCATGAGTGCTATCGCTGAGGGCATTGAAGCCTCAACGAGCAGCCAACAGTCAGCGCTCAGCACCAACGTCCAAGAGCCGTCCATCTCACGCGAGGAGATTTTGACTGCCATTGCAGAAGGAATTCAAAATGGCAGCTCTGTCACCCGGGAGATTGAGCTGAACCAGGACGACCTCATGGAGGCAATCACCTCCGGTCTCAACGTGGCCATCAGTACCGCGAATACCAATGTTGGTGGGGAGATGACGGAACGCCTCCACACTTTATTCGAAGGTATGAAGGAGGAATTTAAGCAGTACTCGGCCGCCGGTGGAAGAGACACTGAGCAGGTCCTCGACGCAATCAAGGATGGCCTTGATGTCGTTCGCAAGGAGATTGAAACTTACGTGGTCACCGCCGCCGACCTTTCCGGCAAGGACGAAGTAATTGACACGGTGAAAGAAGGTTTCCGACTCCTTCAAGCCGATATGGAGAAGACCATTACGGATACATCTCTTTTGAATGCGTCGCGAGGCATTCCTGATACACCTGAGCTTCTAGATGCCATGGAAAAGGAGTTCGAGCACTTACGGGGGACAATCACAACTCTTCTTCTCCGCAATAATGCCACCGAAGACAAGGACGAGATCTTGGATGCTATTCGAGAGGTTGCTGATCGCCACAAGGGTAACTCTGGCGATGATGTTGTCAAGACCATTAAGCAGGAATTCGAGAGTCTTCGTGAGCGCCTGGAGCTGAGTGTGGTTCGTGCCGAGCCTGGTGCTGAGAAAGACGAAATCATATCCGCACTCCGTGAACATTTCGACAGCCTACGTGAGGAGACTTTGCTGAAAGATGGTAACGACAATGATATGGTCAACACCATCAAGCAGGAATTCGAGACTCTACGTGAGCGTATGGAAATGAGCGTGGTCCATTCGGAGCCTGGGGCCGAAAGGGACGAAATCATTTCGGCACTCCGTGAGCATTTCGACATCCTGCGTGAAGAGACCTCGCGTAGAGATGGCAACGAAAGCACGTTGTCTGCGACAAGTGAGCTCCTCGATGCATTGACAGACGGTGTTGGCTCGATCCGTGACGACCTGAAGAAACTACTGGAGAAGCCAACTGAGTTTGACAGTTCCGAGATTGTCAATACCATAAAAGATGGTCTTGCGGAGCTGAAGCTCGAAATGGATTCTCTTCGTGGATCTAGCAAAGAACTGGATGATGCCAGCACCACCCGCGGCGGTGAACTCATGCTAGCAAACGAACACAGCGTCACACCTGATATTGATGGTCTGAAAGTACTCATCACTCAGCTTCATGACAAAGTCGAGGCCATTGAAACCACCCCTCCTGCCGCAGAGCCTGCTGAAGATGCCCTCAAGCGCTCACACCTCGACGAAGTCCTTCTTGCACTTCACGAAGTTCAGCTTGCCATGGGTGAGATGAGTACTCAACAAAGTGCCGAGAATGGCGACCCTGCCAGAAAGCAAGATATTGAAATTCTCGAGCAGTTACTCTTGAGTACTAAGACCCAGATCGATGAGCTTGTCTTCCCTTCACCGGAGCAAGTCGCCACTCCTGAGCATATTGGAGCTCTGGAGACCATGATCCGAGAGGCCAAGGACTCGATTGCCGAGTTTGCTAGCCGGGTCGAAGCCGAAGGTCCCACGAAGTCTGAGATCGGCACTTTGGAGGGGCTCATCAAAGATGTCTGGGTTGTTCTAGATGAGATGAAGAGCAAAACCAAGGACGGCGAGGAAGAAGAAGGTTCGGAGAAATTACTCAAATCTGATCTCCAAACTGTGGAAGCCATGATCTTCGAGGTCAAGACTCAAGTCGACGAGCTTAAGCTTCCTGATGTGGATACTCTCCCCACCAAGACGGATATTCAGGAGCTCTCGACACTTGTCTGCGACTTCCGAGAGAAGATGGAGACCAATAACGAATTGACCGCCCAAGGGTTTGATGCCCGCAAGGTTGAGCACGGTGGTCTTGCCGAAAAAATCGACGAAGCCAAGTTTGTCGTCGGCGAGCTTGGGGACGAGCTCAAGAGCAAGCTTGACGGCAGCACCGAAGGTCTGACTGAGCTTAAACAGCTGCTGGAAGGACTAGCAATAACCGCAGAGAGCTTCACCACTGTCGAAAACATAAAGGAGCTCACCGACCTTATCAACCGAGAGTTCGAACGTTCTCGCGGCGAGGAAGATGCAGTCAAGGTCGAAAAGGAGGAGCGGGACGCCGCTACAATGGTCAAACATGACGAGACGCGGGCCGCCATCATTGAGGAGCTTGGGACAAAGATCGACGAGAAAATTTCCGAAGTCCTGGCTAAGTATGAAGATGCGCACACGTCCCTCCACTCGAAGTTCGCAGAAACTGAAGAGAGAGATCTGGCACACACTGAATCTTTGACAAGTACAAGAAGTCTTGCTGAGGACATCAAGCTTGTCATTGGTGCTATGGGTGATAGTGTCAATGAGACCTGTGAGCGGTTAAGTGTGGACACAAAGGCTCTCATGGAACAAGTAGATCAGTCCCGCCAGCAAATGGAGAACCTCCACAACGATGTGAGATCGCACCAAGAGCATTCTCAAGCCGAAAATGAAAGGGCCGCAGCTGCCACTGATCGAGTGGAGAGCAAGCTCCTTGAATTCCATCCTCGCATCCTGGAATCTGTTCAGGAGATATTGACCATTGTCAGCCAGCATTACGATCACTCCCAGAAGTCAGCCGAGGACTTCAAGTCGGAACTATCAGCGTTGCCTTCAAATATCCCAGCAATGCTCCCGGCACTGCCTCCACCAGAATCAGACCGTGCACTCGCCATAGAGGACACTCCGCTACACAGCAAAATCGACGACCTTTTGGAACATACCAAGAACAACAAGGTACACGAGGTCTTGACCACTCTGCTCGATCACTCGAAGAATGACCAACTCCACGAGAAGCTTGATCGTGCTCTGGATCAAGGGTCGGGTTCGAATGATCAAATATATGAGAAGCTCAACGAGCTGCTAGACCGCACCACCAATGGGAGTGGTCCTGTCCATGAGAAACTGGACGCATTGCTCAGCCGTCCTCTGAGTCCGCCGGAATCAGATCATTCTGTTACCCAGATGACGAAGTTGGATGAGATGCACAGGGAAATCATGGAGAACTCTCGCAGAATGAATGAAATGTTCGCTGCCCAGTCAGCTCTGGTCGCTGAAGACACCGAGCGAAAGCGACGCGAAGCTGAGGAGGCTGCGGTCGCCCTCGAACGAAGAGTTTCGCAGCGTGAACAAGTGGAAGCGGAGCTTGTTGGTTTGCATGAAGAAAAGGATTCTATGCTGAACATGATCCATCGCCTAAGAGCGGAGAAGGAAGACTTGCTCAAACAAAACAACAAGCTTAGCAAGGATCTCTCCGGTCTCGAAACGGCCCTAGAGATACGCCACGAAGAGATGCGACAGATGGAGGACCGCGCGGATGGCCTTGAGAAACGTATTCTGGAGGGTGTGCTCGACCATGCTCGTACCGTCCTCCTAGGCCGATCCAATAGCTTGCAGGCCATGAACCTGAAGAGGAACCGCAGCACCCGGAGTACCCGTTCCTCGCGCACAGGTGCCCGCAGTCCCAGTGTGGCCAGCACTGCCAGCACTGCTAAAGAGCCCAAGGACAGTCGCAGTCTGCTTGGAAATGGGGTCGGGATGGCTTTGAAAAGAATGCCGACCTCCCTTCATGCTGGCACAGTCGCTGTGCAGCCCAACATCGGAAAGGAACGTCGGATCCTCAGTTTAAGTCACGTCACAGGCAACCGCGGTGTGGACCGGCAGGCGAGTGTTAAATCTGGCATCACGAACTTGAAGCGCAGTCACTCTGTGAAATCAAACTCTCTTCGCAAGAGTTCTTGGGCTGGCCCAACTTCTGTTGCCGACAAAGAGAACGTGCCATTCCACGAAGAAGACGAGCTTGCCAGCGAAGCGGAAGATGCTGGTCCACAGCGCAAGACCAGTTACGCGGAAAGTAACGCACTTACCGACCGTAAAACGAGCTACGCAGAATCCAACCTTGGCACTGAAACTGAACACAACTATGTCCCGAGCAACACTGGCACTGACCGGCGGACAAGCTATGCAGCAAGCAATGCAGGCACGGAGCGCAAGACAAGTTACTCTGGCAGCATCGTCGACAGTGTGGTTACAGATGCCACGGGTCAGCGCCGTGTTAGCGGAGTGAGCTCCACAAACTCATACAGTATGGCGGAGAGCTCAATAGCTGAACACGACCACGAGGACCACCATGATGATATTTCTATTGATGGCTCTGAGTCAGAAGACGATGCGCAAACAGCACGAGACGATGCGGAGCATTCTGGAGATGAGCACCAGAATGAGGATCACGAAATGTCCCGCCAGATTCGAGAGGCCAACGAGGCTGCAGAAGCCGAAGTTCTGAAGCTTTTGGCTCCCCCTAGCGACAGCGGGCTTGGAACTGATGTTGCAGTTTGATCGGAATGTTTTGTTTCGGATGGAGTTGGGTGCTTGCACCATTGATGTTTTCTTTCTTTTTCATATACCACTCTTGTTTTGCTTCTGTGTTTGGATGACTTGCATGACTTTCGTTTGTGACCATAAATGTGTATTGCTTAATGATGATTCTCTTTTTACTCTCCAAGAACACTCTCATGTGATGTAGTTAGATAGTATAGATCCATGTGGTCAAGATCACCAGGTGGTTCACAGGTATCATTTTGAATCACGAGTCATATTTTTAGCTTCTTGGAATCTTCCTTGTAGTGACTGGTCCTTGCAGACCTTATGTCCTTTTTCCCACCTGTTACCTATGTACAAAGCGACACACTATTGGCACAGCGATTTCACTAATGGCACAGCGCTAAAATCCCTTCAGGTAAGGTCTCTCTTGGCAGTCGATTTTCAATACGGGTGCCATTTTCTATGGTATCGCCTCAGTAAAAAGCACAGCCCCCGAACCTCTCTAGCCACAGTGTACTTCCATGATCGGCCACATATTGATCTCCCCAGCAATACATGAAGCTATTCACGATCATCTGATCTGTGTAGGGCTAGGGTTAACCGAGTCACCCTATAATGAAAAATTTCGTTTACTTTTGCCTAGACGCCGCAGACCAAGTATAAAAGCCCTTATTTCATCTAAAGCGAATAGCGACCCAGTTGATCATCCTGTGGGGTAAGCCTGGCCCATCTTCCAAATCGCAGGAATAGCTTTCACTACAGAGACGGGGTTCATGGTAAGAACAACTCAATAGAATTAGCTAAAGCTATGAATTAAGAAGCTAGGTCGGAGAGAACGTATGAAGCTGGACCTAGAACATCCCTTGCTCATGTCACATAAGAAATGCAAGAGTCGATGAATCTGCCTGGTAGGTCGACAAGCCTCTGATCCTTGTCTTTTAGTATCTGCGCCGCCTCCTCACAGTGCCGTTACGAATGACGACCATAGCTGCCAGTCAGTCCCTCCTTGGCGATGTGGTCGCGGGTAATATGGATCATTGTTAAATAATGCTTGGACCAGTTGAGAAATGAGGGCGTCGGGCACCGTCCGGCCGATTTCCTCAAGCCAAATATGGCAGAGGTTAAAATCGAGTACCCACGTACGTGTAGTACGTTGGGTGAAGTTGGTTCTCATCCTGGAGTCTAAACCTTCATGGGAGGACATACCAATGACTTGTTGCGGAGTCAATTGGAGGGAGGTAGAGATATCCTCAGTATACCCGGTGCCTGCGTCCCCCTCACTCCCGACTACAAATTCGATATCGTAGCCATCAACGTTGGCCTTCCAGTGGATGATGGCTAGAGCTTCACCCATATCTCTGGCGAATGATAGAACTGACAGTCCTAGCTCTAGCATCTGGCCAACATGTAAGTTAAAATTGCAGAGAGTGAAATTGGGCGACAGAAGTTCTGGCTGTGGACGTCGAGGTCCGAGACAAAGCCGAGCGAGACAGTCTGTCATTTGAATCGGCAATCACAGTAGCACGAAGGTCTGACAGGCAATATCTCTCTATTAGTGCCTGTCGAGCTACCCTTGAAGGGGAAGAATGCGCTCGGTAATTAGGGCGTCCGTTGGAAGCCGCAATACATGGGAGACCTGTGAGAACAAGGGACGATTCTTATCCCTCCAATCATTATTAAACTCTGTGACCCACGAAAATAGCTTAGGGACGCGACATTCGGTATTAGTCTCTTGCCGAAATGCTTCTCGGACCATAAAGTGGGCTTGGAAATCAGCGAAGAGACACTGGCTGTACGCAGCCCTAGCGAGTTTGATCACGTAGGACCTTCCTAGTCTTTCGCAGATAATCCCACACTGTCCGAAGCCTATACGGCGGTAGCCAACGGTAATATTCTGCTGACTCTGGGGGAATATGGCAAACGAGGATGTCGTGGTAAATCACCGAGCTAGGTGACAGAGCAGTTGCGACGATATTGCAAGGTGTCGACGTTTCTAGAGTAAGATTGGATTCTAGCATTTCGTTACGCTCCTTGTCGAGGAGATAGCAGAGTAGACTGGTGTGGAGCTCGATGTCATCCCGTAGCGAAGACGAAATTGAATATGGCGCTGATTCGTCGCTGGGGTCCTGCTCCCGTCGGCCTGCCATGGTTGTGATGAGACAAGTAACTAGGGGTTGGGAGCCACGAAGCTCAAAGTTATTCGCGACTGTAGGCGTTCCTGATAGCAAAACAGACACCAGTGGTCACATCGCCAGGCTGCAGCAATCATTATGCTAAGCAATCTCGCTTTAGTACCATGTGGCTGGAGCGGTTCGGTGTTTTCTACTGAGGCGATACCATAGAAAATAACACTCGTATTAAAAATCAAGTGCCAAGAGAGATCTTACCTAAAGGGATTTTAGCGCTGTGACATTAGTGAAATTGCTGTGGCAATGTCCCATGTACAAATCGACGAGCCTGACCCGACCTCGGGACGAACAAGGCAGGTGATCATGTGACCCTCAACAAATCATTGCTGCCTGAGGCTATGACGGGGCCAGCTTCACGGGCAGGTGGTCGTCTTCTTCTTACTACTCTATTTCCGCATAGAGCTACCTATTTCTAGTTCTTAGGTTTCCTTTGTTTCCTGTTCCTTTTTCCTTTTTCCTTTCTCCATGGTAGACAGGATAGGGTGCCCTCTCAACTGCATATAGATCTACATTCCGACCTCCGAACCTCAAACAGCTTTCCCCCACATCGGGTGCTCACAGCTGGTCGAGGGGAAATCCCACGATGTTGGACCCCTTCCCGCCGCCTCCGGAATGGCTTCGGAGCTTCGCAGAGCCCTATGCCATCCGACTGAACAGCCCGACGCTTGCCGATCATATCCACGAGGTTATCGCAGCGTTCGCCTTCTACCTGTTCATCCATGCAGTTCTCTCGCCTCGTCTCTCACCGATCCTCTTTGCTCGGTCTTATAACAAGCTGACACCCCGGACGAAGCTGAACTGGGATATTCATGTTGTCTCTTTGGTTCAGAGCGTTCTCATTAATGCTGCTGCCCTGTGGGTCATGTACTATGACGAGGAGCGCAGCTCCATGACCTCCGGTGAGCGGGTCTTCGGATATACAGGTGCCTGTGGCCTCATTCAAGCTTTGGCCGTGGGATACTTTGTGTATGACTTGATTGTCAGCATCGTGCACGTGCGCATGTTTGGCATTGGCATGCTTTTCCATGCTGTCAGCGCCTTGTGGGTGTTTAGTCTAGGCTTTGTAAGTTGCCTCTCCAATCTGCCCGATATAGATACGTTCAGTATCAAAAGGATGATCTACATCTATGCAATTATATTTTTTGAATTGGAGACAAATCTAACATAGTTTCCGCAGAGACCATTCCTTAACTACTTCGCCCCAACCTTCATCCTCTATGAGCTCTCCAGCCCATTCCTCAATATCCACTGGTTCCTCGACAAAGTCAACATGACCGGCAGCCGCGCCCAATGGTATAACGGCATGGCCTTGCTCTTCAGCTTCTTCGCCTGCCGCCTCGTCTGGGGGACTTGGCAAACCGTCGTAGTGTACGGGGACATGTGGAATGCGCTTCAGCAAACGTGGTCCGCAGCCGCAGCCCCGCTCTCTGAACCCGCGAGCGTTAACGCAAATGTCTTCTACCCAGCCCGCGACGGTAGCTTGTGTGTCAACGAAGCCTGTGCGCGCGCCAACGCCGAGATCACCAAGTTCAAGGAGTATACCGCGGGAGGTGTACCGACATGGCTGGTCATGACCTATGTCGGATCGAACTTGATCTTGAACTTCTTGAACTTCTTCTGGTTCTCCAAGATGGTTGAGACTGTTCTCAAGCGCTTCCGTGCCCCCGCTGATGCTGCTGAGAAGAAGGGGAAGAAAGAGCCTATTAGTGCAGAGACGGCTGCGCAGCTCAAGGAGGATATTGTGCATGATGTTGTCCTTGACGCGGCTTCCAAGCTGGAGCAGGAGGAGACCGCCATTTTACAGGGTGATCTTTCCTCGTTGAAGGAACATGTCTCCTCAGGCGTGGACTCGGGCCTCGGGGAGGAGTTGCGGAAACGGAAAGCAGAGCTTGTCGCAAAGATTCCTTTGCCTGGTGTTTGAGATTTGGATGGGAGTTGAGATTATTATTATAATCTATGTATCTTTGAGGGCTGTTAAGTTTTTATCCTCTCTTTCGTCCATTCTTGCTTCATAATTGATTGGGATGTTTCCAAGGTTGTGAATCCTCTCTGCTTTCCAAGGTTCCCTTGAAGTTCTGTGGGTAAGCTTCCATGCACATTGTTTTTGTTGACGTCTTTTAATCTTTTATACTGGGGTAGAGATACAACGCCTGGCTGCATTATGCACATAATTCTTAAAACAGATCCGGAATCATATTGCATCATATCAGATTCTCAAAATACGGATTTCAAAAACAATTCAATCCTGCCCGGCATACCCCGGCTACACCCGTCCGAACACCACAAAGCGCCCTATATCAGACAGAGGAAAAAGAAAAGAATACATCAACCGATCTCCTTGCATAACTGTTGCAGTGTGGAGGAGATAAAAGACAAGCTGGAAAACTTACCGGGCAGCCGCAGCTTCGGGTTTAGCCAGCATGTATCGCACAGCTTCCTTGGCAACCTCAGAGTCCCATGGGCCATCAACGCCACCATAACGGAACTCAGGTCCGCTACCATCTTCTCCGCCTCCACGGGTAGCTTCGCCCATGATAGTCTCGAGGTCGCGGCGCTGAGAGCTGATCCAGCGACGAACAAAATTGGCCGGGTCCTTGCTCAGAGCAGTGTAGAATGAGTGGCGAGCACGAGAGTGTGTAAGGGCCTGGACAATCAAAGCGACTTGGTCATCAAGGGAGGAGATCTGGCGTAGGCCACTTGTGTACGCCGGGTTCTGAGTGAGAGCCATCATCTTGGTGCGCAGCGGGTCTTCAACTGCGACCTGGATATCGTAGATGGTCGGGGTTGGGTCGGCGTGGAAGTCTTCGTCGACACGAATGGTGTAGGGAAGTTTGATTGGTTCCATTGGGCTCGTGTGAGGACCGACGCTTTCAGGGATCTGGGGAAAGAACATTTGCTCCCGGCCAAAGATCTACAGAACTTGTTAGGGGGGTTTGGGAAGACCAAATATTTGAAGTACATACCGAGCGTAGACGGTGATCACAGCGCACTTGTCGCTTCTCCTCGTCTTCCTGCAATTCCATGGCGCGGATGTAATCCCAGATTCCGAGAACAATTCCACTCCGGGTCTCCTCTTCGACATCCAGAACCTCGGCTAGCTCCTTGCTCAACTTGTATCGCTCTGGGATTTCGTCCCGGACAAGGCTGATGGTGACATTCAGATTGTCCTGCGAGGCCCGGGAGAACTGTAGACTATCAAACTCGGCATCCGGGGGCGCTGGTGTGCTGGAGTGTGTGTTTGGTTTAGACCAGTTAACTGGCTTGACCTCGTCGGGGATTGCAGAGACGGGCTTGTCAAAATCGATGTTGATAGCCTTGAAGAAGTGCGAGAAGCGCTGGGACTGGCTCTTGGATTCGGATTCCTTCGCCTTATCCTGCTCAGCTCCGTCGTGGTCCATCGCATCTTCATCTTTCTCGTCCTCATCGGGAACCGTAGGGTCAGTTTCATCGTCTAGCAGACGTCCTTCGATGCGAACTTTGTAGCGACCGGAGCCTGGGTTGTTGCCCGGGCCTTGCCATGGCTGGTTTTCGACAGTATTAGAGATCCAGATGCGCATAGTCCGATATTTCTTGACGGTCTTGTTGATGGAGTCTTGGATATCCAGCCTCTTCCGCACGACTGCAGCATCCAACCGCTTTTCTAAGTCGCGAAGGTTTTTATATTGCTGAACACCCTCGCCGATGATCACGTCTTCAATGCCGTCGGGGAGGTTCTTGTCGGTCGGCTTGCGGCTGCGGCGAAGGGCAGCATCATTCGGGTGGGGCATGGGTCGTGAGGCCATGTACTGTTGGGCAACAGCGTGCTGTGGCATCGGAACAGGCATCGCGCCACCTATAGAGATGTAAGATTAGAGTCGAGGCGAATGGGTGGAGACCGATGAAAGGGGCCATACCTGGCCCTGGGGGCCGACGGGGCGCGGCTGGAGATCGCTGTGCATTCGGGGGCATGGCCCGAGCATAATGTTGCTGCATTGGAGCTTGCATTGTGGAGAAATTAAGCACCGAAACGGTGTTGGGAGGATGGCGGATGGGGGGGAAAGATGCGAGATGTTGGAGATGCGAAGGTCGCGATTCTTTTGCCGTCGCGCTTTACCCTTTTCGGACGATCGCGAACAACACTGTTGAGAGCACAAAACTCATTGTTCTACTTGGATTTTGCAGCTGACATTCCATGGATAGCTAAAGCTAAGTATCAGGAGGTATTCTACATGTTTAATACTAATTACGTGCAGAACTAATGGGCATTGAGTGTGATCGTGCATTGTCTCGATTATTTCCTATCAAGTCATCGTCTCAACCGCATTGGATACCCCATCTTCTCTATTCTAGAAGAGACGCCTGGTTAGTATACAGACCTTCCACCACATTGCCGAGCTTTTCGATTGTCTCCAGTGCGGCATCGTAAGCTTGGTCCCGTTCCGTCTCATCGTACACAATCAGACATCCTGAGCCCTGGTCCAATACACCGATGATCACCTTGTCCAAGATCATTTGAGACAACTTCCTTTCCACCTGCTGTGTGTCCAACCCCACCATCTTCGCAATGTGGTCCAGCTCGACCCTGCTGAAGGGCTCAATGACCTTGATCAAGTTCTGTTCCAGCATGGCATCGTAAAGACGACGGAGGTGGTTTCGGATGAATACGTCGCTGCCTAGTTCGAACCTGTAGTTCGAAAGGGCCTTCTCATACTCCTCTAGAGACCGGTTGGCGTGGGCCCGTGCCACGGCCTTCATTGCCTCCAGGCGTGGACTGGCATACTTTTGCGCTTGTTTCGAGCCTTGCAGCTGTGTGACATCATCCACTAGGTTCAGCATGATCTTGCACAGAAGCATGTACTGCAAGGTCGCCGTGGCCAGATCGCTCTCATCGAGCGAGCTGTACCCCTCAAGCGCTTCAATGAAATAGGAGTACGAAGTGGTGAAGTCCTTGTCTTCGGCGTGTAGCATGCCACTCTGCATATCCAAACCGGCCTGCAGGTTCGGCGGCGTGTAAACGGAGGCGGCCGACGTCCGTGCTGCCGTCAGAGCAGCACGTGCCTTGGCCTGGTTGCCCAGAGCGTGGTACACACGCGACTCAAGCAGTTGTACTTCCACTAGCATAAGCTTATCATCCAGGCGCTTCAGCTCACCAAGAAGAGAGTTGATAAGAGTAAGCGCATCGTAATAGGATTGCTTCTGCATATAGATGGCAACGAGTCGGGCTTGGAGGGCCTGGCGAAGAAACGATCGCCGCTCGGCAATAGCCCATTCTATGCATGATTGGATGACGTTGCCTTGGAGTTCGAGTGTGTTGGGGATTTCGCTAATCAGATCCAGAAGTTGACGGACTAAACAATCACAGTTAGCCGGTGTCTATAAACGTGGTTTATCGCGCGACTTACCTAGCTTGGCCGTCTTGGCTTTGGCAAATGACGAGAAGGTGTCACGGCTGGTCTTGATGAGATCCGCGATCTCCTGTGACTTCTTCGCGTCCCGATACAACTCGCTCAACCCAATCAAGGCATGTTCATAGTCTCGTGAAGAGGCCTCTGTAGATCCGGGGCCCTCTGAGAGGATCTTCTGGTAACTGGTCGCTGCTTTCGAGGGATCCTCCTTCACCAGATCTCGGACTTCTTGGATCCGTGGCGAGACCTTGGATGACATGGTCAAAGAGGGTAAATTGCGAGCGAGCGGGATAAGGGATTAACGAGAAAGAGAACAATAGGAGATGGGTGTTTGAAGAGAGATTGATGACCAGGTCGAATGGGGAGCTCGAAGCTGGCGGCAGCTCACTGTCCTCTCACCGCCCGCTTGGCAAATCAAACAGAAAAAAAGTCCCATCTTGGCTTTTTTTCTTTTTTTCTCTACGTCGTTTTCATAACAGCACCATGGTGAGTGATTTTCCTTACAATTTTGTTTCTTGGATAGCCATGCTAATGAATTATAGAAAATCAAAGCACTCTCCCGCTCCACGGCGTCGCAGCAGGCCCCCGGGTCGGCTGTTGTCCGCCAGTCGCGGAATCTGGATCCGACTCAGCATCCTTTTGAGCGAGCTCGTGAATACACTCGAGCTCTGAATGCGATCAAGATGGAGCGCATGTTTGCTGCTCCG
Source organism: Penicillium egyptiacum (assembly GCA_911456345.1). Lineage (NCBI taxonomy): Eukaryota > Fungi > Ascomycota > Eurotiomycetes > Eurotiales > Aspergillaceae > Penicillium > Penicillium egyptiacum. Next base: position 647,127 of record CAJVRC010000863.1, on the reverse strand, counting down.
TTTCTAGCACAGATGGGTAACGGACACGTTGACGGTGTTTATTCTATGGCAAAGGATCCCGGCTCGCTTGAACGCTTTGCGAGTGGCAGTGGCGACGGTATGGTGAAGGTGTGGGATCTGACGACGCAGGGTGAGGTTTGGAATACCCAAGGCCATGAAAACATGGTGAAAGGGCTGTGCTGGACGCCGGAGCGAAAGCTGCTGTCATGCGCAAGTGACAAGACGATTAAATTGTGGGATCCTTACAACTCATCATCTGAGGCTCCACCAATGGCAACCTATCTCGGAAATAGTGCCTTCACCAGTGTCACGCATCACCGAACCCTCCCTTCTTTTGCTGCCGCTTCCGGTGTCATTTCTATCTATGACCTTTCCCGGCCTTCCTCCACACCATCGCAGACTCTGCACTGGCCGACTAGCGTTGACACCATCACATCTGTTGCGTTCAACCAAACTGAGACTTCTATCCTGGCTTCGACTGCCATGGACCGCTCAGTCATCATGTATGACCTGCGTACTTCCCAGCCGGTACACAAGACGACGTTGAGACTGGCATCTAATGCCATTTCTTGGAACCCAATGGAAGCGTTCAACTTTGCTGTGGCAAACGAGGATCACAACGCCTACATCTTTGATATGAGAAAGATGGACCGTGCTCTCAATGTCCTGAAGGACCATGTGGCTGCTGTTATGGATGTTGATTTCAGCCCCACGGGTGAAGAGCTGGTCACTGCCTCATACGATCGGACAATCCGCCTATGGAATAGATCAACTGGCCACTCGCGTGACATCTACCACACAAAGCGAATGCAACGTGTCTTCTCGGCAACGTTCACGCCTGACAACAAGTATGTCTTGACAGGATCGGACGATGGCAATGTTCGTCTCTGGCGTGCCAATGCATCGGACCGCAGTGGAGTTAAGACTGCTCGTCAACGTTCCAAGCTGGAGTACGACCAAGCCCTGATCAAGCGGTACTCACACATGCCCGAAATTCGCCGCATCAAGCGCCAGCGTCATGTGCCCAAGCCTATCAAGAAGGCTGGTGAAATCAAGCGCGAGGAGCTCAATGCTATTAAAAGGCGTGAGGAGAATGTGCGCAAGCATACTAAGAAGAGCAACCTGGCGCCGAGAACCCATGAGCGCGAGAAGATGATTCTGGCTAGCGAGCAATAAGTCGATCTAGCTGATTTAGCACCATTCGTCGACCAGGCTCGGCTGCGAGACTCGCAATCGAAACTATGGTTAAATGGGGTGATGAAGCAGATCACTCTGCTTTATAATACATCTTGGTTGGACTCATACAAGGGTCCTTCTTCATGATTCATGCCAATATATACCGCTCAGCGCCGTTCGAGCCACTATCAATCTGTCTTCCCAGATCCCTGCCGGCTTTGGGTCACGGCAGCATCTATTCCACTCAGATATCTCGCAAGCCGTTGCACTGTAGCGGGCAGCACAGCATACCAATTTACGAGCTTTGCATAGATAGGCAATCTGATCACACCACCTCGGCCGCTATCAATGGCCGCCACCATCTCTCGGGCGACTTCGACCGGTTCCAAGACTGGCGCAAAGAAATTGTTCGGCGCGCGCACCCAGTCGAACAATGGCGTCGACATCTGCCCAACTTCCACCAGCAATGTCTTGATCAACGGGTTACCCCGAATTTCCGCTTCTATCGTCCGATGCAGCGCGCTAAGTCCGGCTTTGCTTGCTGCGTAGTCTGACAGCCCCGCAGCACTCAGCTGGCCCAGCACGGAGCTGACTGTGACAAGAGTCCCTCCGCTCTCTGCTGCGATGATCCCTGGCAAGAAGACTTGGTACAGATGGAAAGCCGCCAGGAGATTAGTGCGGATAGTCTTTTCGAATGCGTCCGCTGGCAGATCAAGCAGCGACAGGCCGTTGATCCTGGCCGCGGCACAGTTGATAACGATCGTCGGTGTTCCTAGCTGCAAAACATTTAGCGAATCAGACCCCAATTGAAGCAAGCCATCGCGCACTATGAAAAGAAACTTGCCCAACCGTTTCAATCACTAGAACCGTAGTAATAATAAGGCAATATGGGATCGAAGGTAATACAACGAAACCAAAACTAAAAAGAGCAAAACCTACCTCTTGCAAGATCCTCCCCTTCGCAACCTCCAACGCGCCTCTCTCCGCGACGTCACACGTAATATACAAAACGCCCTCCCCAAAGACCTCATCGCGGCTGTTTTCTGGAACAACCTTGATATCCAGCACAGCGACACTCGCCCCGCGCATGCTATACATCTGCGCAATCAACAGACCCAGCCCACTCGCCCCTCCGGTGATAAGCACAACCTCATGCTCGGAATCGACAGTGCGCGGAACGCCGTGGCCGGCGCGCTGGTTGATAATCCGCGCGATGAAGAGGACTGTCAGGGCCGTTGCATAGCTCACAGTGAGAATCCAGGCTGGGTCTGTTGATGGTGTGACCTGGGCGCGCAAGCAGAGGACGAAAATCCAGGCTATGAATGGGTTGAGGAGGGATTTGGAGAATATGCTTATTAGGGTGTCGATTGTCAGGAAGTTGGTGTGTGGATTGGTTGGCCCGGGGGCTGGTTGGCGTGGTTTGGCTGTTGTTCTTAGGAACTGGGGACTTGAGGATATCATTGCAATCTCTACTTTGGCTTTGACTCTGATTCCAGGAGATTATATGTCAGAGATGTGCAGTGAGGAGTAAGAACGCCCTCGGGAGGTTCGAGACGCGTTTTGGTTTTACGGGGCTGATAAGAAGATAAGACGATCTACAACCGACTACATATAACTTTGAAGCTACCTAGGCACCTACGTACTTGATTTCCTCTGCCACTTCTTGGCCGTCCCTTTCCGTCTTAGTGCTCAGACCTTGCCGCTTTTTGCTCACTGAGTAGAACTGAGCACGCCCCTGAGTATCACATAATCACCAGGCTCGCTCAGGGTTGTGATCCACGCACAACAGCCGACGCAACATTATATAAGCTTTTTGATGACTAATACCGGGAACTCGGGAAGACTCGGGCGGATCCTCGACGAAGTCATGTGATCCTCAACTTTATATATCAGATTGATAAGATACATATATGATAGCAAACAACATATCATACCGTTTTTCTCCCCGGGCACTTCTTATACGTATGGCCCACTTCATGGCAGTCCGAGCACCGATTTGGGGCCCTCTTTTTAGGGGGATCCCCCTTTGTAATTGGGAGATCCTCCCCTAAAGCCAGGGCGTGTTCTGCCCCCCGTTTTCGCGCACTTCCCCCTCCCCCTCTCCCATTTAGCTTCACCGGTACGTACGGTGGTAGGGTTTGGGCCAATAAGGTAAATTGCTTGTTTTATACGAATTATTAGTTGCTATGGTAATTAGGGCTAATATACAGATATCAGATTGATAGATGAAGTCGAAGATCACATGACTTTATCGAGGATCCGCTCGAATCCTCCCGAGTCCCAATGATTAGTCATCATAAAGCTTACATAATATTGTGTCGGCTGTTGTGCGTGGATCACAACCCGCTCGCTCACTGAGCATCACCTGATCGTTACATAAGCTGGATGACTCGCTCACTGAGCGTCACCTGAGCGCTCTGACTAGCTGACTGAGCACGACCTGATTATTACATAAGCTCAAGGACTTGCTCCAGCAAAGCGCGGGAGCAGCTAAGTCAGCAGCTCACCTCAATAAAATGCACCACGCTAGCCCCATCCAAATGCAGTTGTTCACCAGGACTCTTGACCGTTGTCCCCTCAACGAAAGGCCGGCGTCACCAATTTGGCGGTCGATCCTGGTTATTTCGCCTCCTGCTGAGAGGCAAATTGATAGTGGGGCTACATTTATTGGTTTTACTATTCTGCGGCTATGCCACTATTCAACTCGCCGAGTCTCGCATTCTACAATACCGTCTCTACATAGTTGCGGAAAATATCCAGCCCTCAATTTTTGGTTCTCTACAATATCTAGGAATATCTCAGAAAACTCCAATTGAGTGATTTGTAAATCCAGTTTAGTGTTTTATTCTTAGGTTTTTTTTTCGCTTGAATAACACTGGCTTATCGCTCTTACTCCCTGCCCGCTTGCTCCTAGGAATACCACTTCAGCTCTAGCGAGCTGGACATCCGCAAAAATATTCTAGACCAATCGATTATGTCTACTGGATGATCTAGCCGCCCATGACGAAATTTGCGGCCCCTCATTTGCCCAACATATTCAAACTAGCTATCAGGAAATACCTCATCCTAGCTGAAGTCCGAGAGGACTTCCTAGGAGCTCCAGGCCTTTAGTGCCACCACAATATGAATGATATCAATCCTAGGAGCTTAAATGCTAGTACCCATTCGCGAGAACTATGGCTACTAATGCTGAGAGTCAAAGTATATAAATGGAACCCCGATCCCTCCTTAAAGGAAAATATCCAAGTTTCAAGCATTTCTCAAGGTCCCATGAAGACTGATCATAATTTCAAGCAACCGTCAGCATTCTAGGTCTGGCATAGTAGAGGGCTACCTAACAGGGGCGACAGCTGGAAATTTCTTTTTGCGCTTAAGGGGCGTCCCCGCATCTTCCATATCTAATGCTCAGGGCATTTCTGGGCTCTACGACACTCTTCTGGGCTCTGCGACACACTGTTCAGGGTCCAAAAGACCTTTTTAGGGGAGGGCGTATTCCAATGGAATTTGCACACGTGATATTTGCTCCTTTTCAAAAAGGCGATAATCTATTGAAAAGACACCTAGAATTTTTCCTGATTCATCGATCCGAAGGAGAAAAATTCGCATTTTAACAAAGGAGCACCGTATGGACAGTCTGGTGAATAGCATGGTCAATTTGTATCAGGGAACGGAAAGCTTGGAGGCCAGTTTCAAAACTGTCAATGGATATCCGCTCGAGGCCATAACGCGGGAACAGATGGTAATGCAGGAACTTGGTGACTTGGCAAGTCGCTACATACCTTGAATCTCGACCACATCTCAAAATTTCAATTACATCACCTCCTTTCCAATGGCAAAGACTCTGGAGGAATTCGCTCAATTAGAGCCACTCTGGGATAAAGCGATCCAATCCCCAGCGGAAATTTCAACCGAGGAGAAGCACCGAATGATGGAATGGCCGCCTCGTGCGGAGATGGAAACCACCACCCAGAAAGCCCTCGGAATTTCAGTCGATGAACTGGTTCAAAAGGCTGCCACGACTCCAGAGTCTCTAACATACCCGGAATGTCGTCTGATACGTGACAATTTCCGTATGTTAGGATACAGGGACCTGAGTGATCGATGGGAATGGCCGTTTATGCGGCCCGATCTTCAAACCAAGAAAAGGCAAGCAGAAGAGGCAGCCTTGCCATCACTGGAGCGAGAGGCCATTCGGAACTTAAACGAGGTCTTCTACGAGAAGGAAACGACAGAGCTTGGCGCAAGACATGCAAAGCGAAAGCCACTAGTATTCGGTATGCCGCCCGAGTGGATACAAAGGATCATCGACCAAGGGGATGACAAGAGTTGGGGCTATGTATTCTACTATCACAAAGATATAGCCGGATGGAAGGAATTTTTGGAGCTCTTTAATAGCATGCTCGATATGGGTCCATTTCTTGATGGGGCCACAGAAATTAAAGATTTCAAATTGGCGCAATTTATCCTATTCGAGACGGCAGAAAGTGACATCGGCCATCTGCGACAGTGAGTGTTGCTTCCATATAATATTGAAAGCAAGTATTAACGCATAAGCTAGGGATTTTCTCAGTCGACGCGAGAGAGGCGATCTAAGAACTGGAATCCTCAAGAACGTATTCTTCTTGTTAACAGATGAAGCTCGACAATCATTTGCCACCTATGGGGATGAACAGTTTGTTGGTTATGTTTGGGCGATCGACCCTGAGTGGTCTTCTTCGGGTCCCGATGGGGATGGTTACGACGGCCGACTCAAAATCAATGCACCCCAAATCTTCTGGCGGTTCTACGAGTTCATGTCGAGCCCTGATCCCCCTTTTTCACTCAAGGATATTTGGCGTGACTTTCATGCTGTCAATACCGAAAAAACATATCCTAGATGCTTTCCGGAGCCGACTGCGTGGCATTTCACGAACCTTGATAAGCCCGCCTGGCCTTTCAACTAACTTCCCTGGAGTTCCAGGTGCGACTGTTAGTCTGGTAGCCTGCTGATTTTATCTCCTCGTGTCCTCTTCTTGCTGCAGCCAGCAAAGTCCAACGGTGACCCACGAAACTCTGGCAGAGTTCTTCTCAACCCCCATTCGCATTAGCTCTGATAGCGATTCAATAGTGGGTGTTCTATCCCGCAGGCTTTGTTTCCGTGCTCCTGCCATCGAGAGGTCCGCATTCCATTCACTCTGGCTCCCATTCCTACAAAACGGAGTCTGCGAAGCAAATTCGATACCGACATCTACGCCGGATTACCAACAGATCTTTGCTGCCATCATGAAAGCCTACATCAACAACTGCATCGGTGAAATGCCTTCCCAGGACGGTAGCTATGTCCGACACACCGTGGGAGCTTGTCGCTTCGATTGCTCCTCGCTCGACAGATTCCTGAGTGATCCCGCCCGGACAGTCGGCAGATTCTCCGTGAGCAAGCAACGCAGCCAACATTTACATAGCATAATCGACGCTGCTGGAATAGACTGTACACATAAAAGCGAACGAATCGGATTTCCGCAAACATTGGTCGTGACCAAGACTTTCCGTCATTGTGAACGGGATGTTACAGCGTGGAGAAAAAGAAAGGCGGAAGCCGGACTCAGGCTCCTCGACTTCAACAAGAGGGATTTGACTGTTCAGCTCGGAGAGGAATACGAGGGACTTATGGGTATGGTTGGTCTTGGACCCTCTTCTGGTCGGCGTCCAGCAAGAACGGTGTCGCCGCCACCACCCAGAGTCTCGCGTGGACAAGCACGGCCAAGCGCCTCAATCGACTTCAACTCTAAGTCTAAGAAGAGAAAGGCAGCAGATATCGACATGGTTGATTTGACGGGAGACGATTGAGGGGTCCTTTCTCTGCCAAGTTTTATTCGAATATGATGTATAACTAAAACACAACAATCTGATTATGACAACAAAATGCATAGTAATTGGTTTACTTAAGATCCATCTAACAATGGCTTTTCTGTCCTTTCTCGCGATGGGAGAAGAAGAGGATGAGAGATAAGGACTCCGTGGTTCAATTACATATGTAGGCAGGGGCTCAGGGCAGGAATGGAGCTCAAAACGATGGTCGAATCAGAGAGACACTGAGTATAAGAAATGATGACTTTGAGGAAACCTAGGATACGTCAATGACAGTGGCAAGTTGGTGGGAAATAACTGTACACCTAGTTGAGGCCTCATTGACCACTGTGGAGGGAATTAAGCACTTGATACCTTCAGAAGGTCCTGAATCAATCTACAAGGTGTGTTGTCACTGGTGAATTGGCGTATGGCCAGGAGCATGCATGATCTTAGCTTGTTGATACCAAATTTGTTCATATAAAGCGAGCGTTTCTTATCATAGTACTTATGTATTCAACATGTGCCATCTCAGCCTTCTCACTGTCTTGGTGACCGGTGTCTCGATCCGCCACAGCCTCATCAATTCCCTCAAAGAAGCGGTGCTGTCCAAACTCAGCCAAGCTAACAACCTCAACCCTGAGTCGCTCCAAATCCGTCAAGGCCTCTGCGTCCTCGCCCCTCTCTTCCTGAGACATCTCCGGTGCCCAGAACAGGAAGAAAAAAGAAAAGCATAAAGGCCCAGACAGCATGAAGATAGCAATGACCTTCCCATAATCAAACTCCTCTTTCCATGCGCTCCAGGTGGTAATAGGAATCGTTCTCCAATAATGGACTGAATGGTAGCCGATACAGAAGATCCAAGATTGCCAAGCTGATATGTCAATCCTACCGGCACCTTGCGAAGTGTAATCGGCGACAACTCAAATAGGCATTAGACCCTAAACACCGCTGATATAAAAACGTTTAAAGGACACGCGACTAGTGATATCGACGGTATAGGTTAGGATTACAGTATAATAATATATACTAATAGTATACCTAGGTAATTAGACGCCGTCTAAAGAACGTGTCAATATAGCTAACTATATAGCCGCTAAGTAAGCAACTATCTAGAAATAGTGATAATAGTAGTCTTTATAGCGTTTATCCTAACTTAATCCTTAAGGCTAGATAGAAGTCTTGACTACTGTACGAACAGATACGAATAGGAGTTATATATCATTATAACAACTAGGTAGGCTTAGGTGACCGTTGTTCTATAATATCTCGGGTAGTTCACTACTTATAGCTAGAGAAAGGAAAACCAAAGTGCGCAAAGAGTATATTCTAAGTGCTTTAGTACCCATCCAACATATCAGCTCACAACGTGAATAGAAGTGGAATCTTAAGAAAGAAAGTGTCCTTAGAAGTCTCTTCGGACAACAGAGAGCTATCTCTGTGGAAAGGTTCCAAAAATTGGCTCGAAGAGCACGGTATTCAGCTCCTATAGATCAATGGAGACCCCAGGAAAGTACAGTCTGTATCCACAGAGGCCGCAGGGAGGAATATGGTCCTGGGCCACAACATGCTTTGTGCCATTAGACTAGAGCCGAGGCCCCAATCTAGTTTCAGACTAACCTGGACCGCAGCAAAGACCTAATGTCCAGAGGACGGGAGACTGAACGTCACGGGAACCACGGAGTGCAATGTGGACCCGGAGTGTTGAGGGAAGAAAAAGAAGGAGGAAAGTGGGAGGGGGCAAGTATTTATACCCTGTCAGTGGCTGAATACGAGGAAGGAACTGGGGTGACGAGTTTTGATCCGTGGACTAAAAGGGAAGGCACCTGCCTAGGTGATCGGGGACAGGAGTTACGTGTATGATTTATGAGTGCACTGATTATCTATCCTGAACACAAAATTGGCGACTGGATCTATCCGTTCTGCCTCTTTTTTTTGCAATTATTTCTCTCAACTGGGGATTTTCTGGTTTTCTCGTTAGCTTGAACAGTAAGAGCACCTATTCTGCTGCCCTCTGACCAGTCGGTCAAGGCAAGACAAGGCAAGACAAACCCCAGGCAATATGCAAAAGACGAAAGAAGATTAGAATAAAAAAAACGTAGAGAAAGACTGATCGATGAAGGTATGGTCGAGTATCTATCTTCATTCGGAGGCGAAAATATGAAGAAGTAAGAAACCACACAGAACCTGTAGAACTCTATAAGGACGAAATCGTTATAGCCGAAGACATGAAAAGACATAAGATATTGGGAAAAAAAAATTCAGATTCACGAAACACATCTGATCATATCAGGCATCCCTCGTTCCCACATTGTTGAAGAGAAGAGACTAGCGTAAAATCCACGGAACTCCCCCGGTGACTGAGTCAGACAGTGTATTCCCCTGATTTAAACAAGAACAAGATCACAGATCAATCACCACTGCTTGCCCTGACCAAGAGGCGAATAAGGCTTCTTATTCCGAGCCTCATTAGCTGTTCCTCGGATAGAATGACTGAAGGTAAGGCACTTTTTATCCTCAGCCATGATGTCGAGATCGCTTGAGCTCAACGGCACCTGGAAGCCCTGACCAGCTACGGGGTAAGCGCGGTAATCTTCAGGGTCATAATCCGATTCATGCTGGGATGCAACGTGTGAAGACTGAGACGCAGATGGGGTGGGGGACTGTAGTCGAGATTGGGAGTACGATGACTCGCCGTCGCTGAGCAGGTCAGAGTTCGAGGAAACGAAAGAGGTCTTGCGAGCACGTGTAGCTGCAGGCGCAGCTTGGGATGTAAATCTGCGCGCGGCCTTGGAAGGGGTCTGTGAAGTTGTTGTGGTAGATGTCTGGGGAGCAGTTGTGGAAGCATGCTCGTGAGAGATTCCGGCGAAAATCTGGTCCGCAGTGATGCCACCAAGAGCCGCTGGGGGAGCAAGGTCGGGAACAGAATCTGAGACCATTGCGGCAAAGATTTTATCGGCATCCAGGGCAGTAGCTTCGGGAGTATCAGCAGTCTTGCCGATTGGTTGTTTCGAATCCATGTCGTTAGCCTTCTCAGACGGGGGTTCTAGATTTTCCCAATCAAGTAATGCAGAACGAGCGTTTTTCTTCGGTGTAGGTTTGGACGCCTGATGATTGTGTGGTATTGCAGAAGGTGACGGAGCGAAATCAGTCACGGGTTGCATGTCGGGGGGAAACATAGGAACCGACGGCCACTCGTTTGAGAGTCTCACTACAAGCTGGACTAGCGAAGCATGCGAAAGAGATGACAGATACGCTCGTCGTTCTTCTTCCGAATAATAATTTCCACCAATTTGAGATCCAAACACAGGCTTCTTCGGGCGTCCGACTTTTTTCACTTTTGTTGCACCATTCTTTCGAGATTCGCTCAGGGCTGCCTGACGTTGCTCAGGTTTACACTTGATGCAAAACCAATTTATCTCCGGGATCTCGATAACCTCATTATCAATATTCGGATTGTGACATCTCTGATGCCACGGAGCATCACATGAGTCACATAGAACAATCAAGTTGTTCGAGGGGCTGTGTCCTCGGTAACAGCCGGTGCAGACTATATTCACCTGGCGGCTCAGACGCTTCCGCTTTCTTGCTGCCGCTTTGACAGGTGGCCGTTTTGTCGTCACAGGCTCAGCTTCTCGAGCAGCTGGCTGAGTAATACGACGGCCAGATCGAGTTCGATTTGAAGCTAGGGCAGCGCTGGCATTTTGCTGACCCGTTTCCATAGCCCCGGCTGCCGTCCAAACTGTCTCTTCCTGAGGCGGTGCTGGTGATCCCCAACTTCCCCAGGCTATATTGTCAGCCATAATCTCCGGGTGGTACGGTAATGGTTGGATTGCCTCGGAGATGCCCTCATGATCAAATATATTGCCCTCATGGACGTTCCGGGGGTGCCCGGGGTTGATATCCGGGGCGGGGAAGTCCATAAAGGCCGATGAGACCCTCATAGTGAATTCCATTGCGGGTAAGTGTACCAAAAACAGGATCAGGCAAGATTCTCTTGGAAAATCAGTTGACCTTCGGCGTGAAAAAAGAGAATAAAGTGATAGGTGATAGCGAGGTAAAAAAAAAGCACTATTTTGTGTCCTTCTAGGGCAGTGCGAGTCTCCCAGCCTGATGCAAATAACAATAGACACTATGGCGTTTGCTGAGCGGGCAGTCGAACATAGTTGGGTCCTCTCAATTCTTTAACTGAAAGTAGGGTTGGAGTGAAGTCGTCGAACGGAAGACCTTTGTATAGGAATCACGTGATATCCGAATGCAACCTTAAATGGCTTTCTTCAGCCGTCTACTGACGTATTTCGGATAAACTGAAGATCTTATTAATTTGAAATGTAATTTGAAGACTTTATCTGCATGTTATCGCTGTTTTTGTCTATTTGCTATGTGGAGCTGGTGCACATTTGACTTGTCCTCGATTAGACCGCTATCCTAGTACTGCGGACAAAAAGGACTAATTCTGAAGAAAGAAACTTAGCAAATAAGGATTGCAATTGTACGATCTCTCTTTTTGACTTGGTATCTCTTTTTATACGTCTTTTTTCCTTCTAATCAGCAACCAGCAGAATATCCAGCAAAAAGCACGGTTTTATGCTTGATGATATGTTGAAGGAAAGTCCAAGAGCTTATGGGATGTAAGAAAGATGCTCATAAATGACCAAAAGACGCTAAAAGAGCCGAGGAGCCACTTGAATGGCTATGATTTCCAGTTTGCTTATATACAGACCTCGAAAGATGTCGTTCAGGTTTCTCATAAATAATTCAAGGTTCAGGACACCACTCCCTCATCCTTTAAACGAGCGATATCCGCCTCCCCATAATCGAGGACACCACCCAAGATCTCGTTCGTATGCTGGCCCAAAGTAGGAGGAGGCGTGCGCACACCCGGTGTCGCTTCGGAGTACTTGATAGGCGTGTCGACCATCTTGATGGGGCCACATGCAGGGTGCTCGACTTCCGTCACCATGCCTCGTGCCAAAACTGTTGGGAGGCTTAGCACCGTTCTTCTATCACGTGTGAAGAGACTAGGCAAACTTACCATGCTTGTGATTTAGGGTCCCTTGAATGTCGTTGACCGCCGCATAGGGCATACCGCTGCCCTCAAAGACATCCAACCACTCCTGCGTGGTTTTCTGTATAGTGGTGCTTTCAATCATACTGTCTATCTCCGCCCGGTGCTGCACTCGGTCACTGTTAGTGACGAAGCGGGCGTCCGTCTTCCACTCAGAGAAGCCTAGTCGATCACATAACACGCCGAAAAGCTTATCATTGCCACCACCGAAGAGAATATCTCCGTCGCTGGTCTTGTAGCTCCGGTAGGGTACAATGGATGCTGGAAGGTGTCAGTTTGGTAATTATTATACTCGATACAAGAGACTGTTCGCTGCTTACGGTGTGCTGTGCCCCAACGGCCGGAATCCTTTTGCCCGCTGATAAGTGCAGAGCTTGCCAGGTTTGATAGCGTAGCGACCTGGCAATCACTCAAACAGGCATCGATATGCTGACCTCTACCAGTCCGAACCCGAGCAATCAAAGCTGCCATGATGGCATTTGATGTGTATAGCCCGGTGGTCAGATCGGTAACGGCAACACCAACCTTTACTGGTGCACCATCCCGAGCACCGGTGATGTGCATCAATCCCATCTCGGCTTCCACCATGACGTCGTAGCCTGCACGGTTGCTATATGGGCCCGTCTGGCCATACCCGGTGATACTGGCATAGATCAACTTGGGGTTGATTTCCCGCAGCGTTTCATAGTCCATGCCGTATTTTTTGAGACCCCCGGGCAGATAGTTCTCGACTAGAACATCGCATTCCTTTGCAAGCTTGTGTAGAATCTCAACGCCTGACTTGTGTTGGAATGATAGACCGAGGGATCTCTTATTTCGGTTGACCTATATCCATGATTAGTGCCATGCTAATTGTTTCATAACTTTGTGAGAAGGTTCGTACAGCTAGGTAGTAGGCGCTCTCGCCAGGGCCCTTTCTGGAAGCATCTTCGTACTTCGCATACGGTGGACCCCAAGCACGAGTATCGTCGCCGCGCACGGGGTGTTCGACCTTGATAACATCCGCTCTATGTTTCGGCTTGTTAGTACTGTGGAACTTACACATTTGAGCTGCTCATAGCTCCGAAGCTCAACACATACCCTAGATCACCTAAAATTTGAGTACAATAGGGCTAGAACAAATCAGCTCGAATTGCAGACACACAGTAGCACCTCGAGAGATGTACTTACACCAGCCAAAACGCGTGTCATATCGAGCACTCGGATACCAGCCAAAGGCAGGGACCCATCGGCTTGAACTGCACTGGAGTAGCTGCGTCCTGGCACCGTGCGCCGCAGACAATTGCTACTCCAGGACAAGCCCGACCGACGGGCAGCAACCTGGAACCTGAGCGTGACCGTCATGATGATATATACGGAGAGCGCAGCGAAACCAAAAAATGACGCTCAAACAAAAGCCCAAATAGAAAGGATCCCCAGTTAAATGGGATCTGGGGAAACCGGCGAATCTCCGCCAAAACGCCGACGCCGACACCGCTCGGAGGGGCTGATGCCGAGGCCACACCGGGGCATTTTCCTTGTAGATCATCAACCGCAGCTATGTTCACAGGACTTGTCGAGACGATTGGAAGTAAGCAGGTCTTTCTTCGAAGTAAAGTCAATAGCTAACGTGGTTTTACTAGCTGTCACGGCGTTGGAGCCCATCGACACCTCGTCGAGCGGGGGCGGGGGAACGTCGCTCACCATCTCCGACTGTGAGGAGATCCTCACCGACGCCCACCTCGGCGATAGTATCGCAGTGAATGGTATTATGCTCTTTGTCTATAATACATGGGATATTGTCTAAAAGTGGACTCAAGGGACATGTCTTACGGTCACTGCATTCGATAAGACCTGGTTCAAGGTTGGCTGTGCGCCGGAGACGTTGCGACGCACAAACCTGGGTTCCTTGCAGGCGAATTCCAACGTGAACCTGGAGCGCGCCGTTTCGGCTGATACCCGGATGGGAGGACACTTTGTGCAGGGCCATGTCGATACCGTTGCGGAGATTCTGTCTGTCACGCCCGATGGAAACTCGTTGGTGTTCCGGCTGCAGCCGCGCGATAGAGATATTCTGCGCTATGTTGTGGAAAAGGGCTACGTGACCCTCGACGGTGCTAGCTTGACTGTCACCAAGGTCGTCGATGGGCAGGACGGATACTGGGAGGTCATGCTCATTGCCTACACGCAGGGGAAGGTTGTCACTGCGGCGAAAAAGCCCGGCGACCTTGTCAATGTTGAGATCGATATCGTGGGCAAGTATGTTGAGAAGAGCGTGCAGGGATACTTCGCTGGTACCTCCGGCGGAGATTTCGCTATCTTGGAGAAGATGGTGAACAGGATCGTCGATGAACGGCTGAAGAAATAGACCAGAGTCATGGATATCAAATCTCCGTCACTCAAAGCCGTTGCAATATTCAGTGAAGGCAAGGCAAAATGTATTATCCTCGGCTTTCTATCTTACAATGAGCTAGTCTGTACATTTGGAACAGGAATTTCCCCATTGATCATGGCGAATAAGATATACAGCTAGAAATTTGATTAGTTCAAAGCAGAAAAAGGACAGAGCTCGCAAATGGAGACAAGTCGAGTTCAATTTTAGGACGAAGGACGAAGGGTAAAATCGCAAGATTGCATTATATGAAACAAAACCTGAAAAACGCCTAGATGCCTATCGGGTATGTGACAGTGATAGAAATTTTGGTCCATATAACATGGATATAAGACGTGAAGACGGAGTCATTTTGGATACAGTCTACCAGTGTGACAGACAAGTCGGCACGAGTCGAATGCTCGAGTCTGTTCAATCGCAAGAACCGGATCGTCCACCAAGCGATCAGGTAGAAGCTTTCGGAAAGGTGTGGTGCGATGACTTCAAGAATGCAGCCACTTACTCCTCCATAGACTCGTCCGAATCAGCTTCAGAGTCGTCATCTGCCGCTTCACCCTCACCCTCAGCGTCCTTGTCAAAGTCATCATCGCTGAGCCAATCTTCATCATCCATATCCTCATCTTCATCCTCCTCGGGCACCTCTTTGCCACTGCCCCTAGCCTTGGCCTTCTCCTGCTTCTTCCGCTCAATATTCTCCCTCTGCAGCTTCTTTCTTTGCTCCTTCTCCTTCCTCCGAACGTCCCAGCTCTGGTCCATTTTCCGCATCTCCTTCTCGGATTTCGTAATGAAGTCATGCCACATGACCTTGCCATCGCAGACTCCATCCTCAACCTTCATCAAGCGAAGCCGCAAGCGAGGACCCAGCTCTACGAGCTTCACAGCCCGCTTCTCAACACCGGTGGTATGGGTTGGCTTATCCTGGCCCTTCTCAGCAGCCTTTTGGCGCTGCATTTCCCGCTTGTTCAGGACTCGGCGGGTCGTGCTCTCTTGGACTTCCACTTCGGCATCGGTGTCTAGCTCGGTCTCACTTGCTGATGTGTAGCCTGCAGCAGAGGGGTCGAGCAGGTAATCGGCCGCATCTTCTAGCTTTCCAAGGTTGGGAACGGCAGTCTTCTTTTTGTCTCGGTTCCGAATCTCTTTGGGGTCCAGGCGACGGATTCGTTTCGATACACCGGTCTTCTTCGTGGCGATGGCGTAATGACGGAGAGTCAAGATATATGAGTCGCTATCTTTTTCGGCAGGCTCTCGGTTGAGAAGCATGACACGGCGGATGGAAGATAGAGGCTGGTTTTGGGGGTTGATGGGGGGGAAGAGGGATTGGAAGATCGTAGTTGTGAGGGTCTCGAGCCGCTTCGGCACTTTAGAATCTTCGGTTGCGTCTGGTGTGGTGAAGTTGTTCATGACCAACAGGGGCGGTGTCTTGTGGTCCTGTCCGCCGCTTTTTGGGCGCTTCATCGATCTCTCGACATCCTTGCACAGCGAATAGTTCTCGACTTTGAAGTGAAGGGTGGGTCCACGGGGAGTAACAGCGAGTCGCATATTTGTGTTTCCAGTTGCGGACTTGGAAAACAACATAAGATGAGTGACACCGAGGGGACCGGTCATAACAGTATAATCCCGCAGTCTGTTGGATTTGCGTTCCTATATTGTTCATTAGAGAGAGCGAGAAGAACACTGATTGTGAATCATACCTTCAATCGCACAGCGGTATCGGGCTCCATCATACGACGGACATCTTTAACCAACTGGGTCACACTGCTACCGACTTGAGAAGCACCTACTCGAATGACCATAGACTTCGGAGTCTTGGACATTGAGGCAGCGCTGCCCTTCACAGCGGAAGCATTTTGCGGCTTCTGGTGAGTGCGCTTCTTGACACGTTGCTTGGCCATTTTGATGTGAGAGACGAGAAAAATAAAATTGGATGGGGGAAAGCAATGGATACTAAATCGAACAGCTCCGAGGTTTTTTTTCTCCAAAAATTAACATCAGAAACAGCGCCGGATCAATAATCTTGCGGCCCCACATTAAATTATTTTCGAGATAGTTGAACATGGACAACTTCTTTTTTTCTTAAAACGCAAATCAAATATGCCTATGCCGATTACCAAGAAACGCAAGGTCGCGCACGCGGTGCCTGCGGCACCTGTTGAAGACAGGGACGTTTCATCGAATGCAAGCTCTTCAAGCCCCCAACGCACAGCTGAGGACCCCGACATTGAAGATAGCGAGAGTGATTCAAGCCCCCAAACCACTGCTGATGACCCCAACGTCAAAGATGCTTCCTCTGAGACCGATCCCAGCGCTTCCACCGCCCCTAAAACGTTCAAAGAATTGGGTCTGATTGACTCGCTCTGCGAGGCCTGCGACAAAATGGGATACAAGGCCCCTACACCAATCCAGTCTGAATCAATCCCGCTGGCACTTCAGGGTCGTGATATTATCGGATTGGCTGAAACAGGATCTGGAAAAACAGCCTCGTTTGTTTTACCAATTCTTCAAGGTTTGTGCATATTTGACGACATATATCTTCATTTACGATGCTAACGAGTCTTATAGCACTCATGGAGAGACCCCAGCCGTTCTTTGGGCTCGTAATGGCCCCGACCCGTGAACTGGCATACCAGATTTCACTAGCATGCGAGTCCCTTGGTGCAACAATCAACGTCAGATCCACCACGTTGGTCGGTGGCATGGACATGGTTCCTCAGTCAATCGCTTTGGGAAAGAAACCTCACATCATCGTTGCCACGCCCGGCAGACTTCTCGACCACCTCGAGAACACAAAGGGCTTCTCCCTCCGCAACTTAAAATTCCTCGTCATGGACGAAGCAGACAGACTCCTCGATATGGATTTCGGCCCCATTCTCGATAAGATCCTGAAGGTCCTGCCGCGCGAGCGCAGAACCTTCCTATTCTCCGCCACTTTGAGCTCAAAGGTGGAGTCCCTCCAGCGAGCCTCGCTGTCAAATCCGGCCCGCGTCTCGATCTCTTCTAGCAAGTACGCTACCGTGGAAACCCTCCAGCAAACTTATATCCTTCGTCCTTATAAACACAAGGACATCTACCTTGTCTACCTCCTCCACGAATTTATCGGCCAGTCCGTCATTATCTTCATGCGCACCGTTCATGAGACGCAGCGTATTGCTTTCCTGCTGCGCGGTCTAGGCTTCGGCGCAATCCCTCTCCATGGTCAGATGTCTCAATCTGCACGCCTGGGAGCACTGGGAAAATTCCGGTCGAAGAGCCGCGAGATCCTGGTTGCTACCGATGTTGCTGCCCGCGGTTTGGATATCCCCTCTGTGGACTGTGTTTTGAACTTTGACTTGCCAACCGACAGTAAGACCTATATCCATCGAGTAGGCCGTACAGCACGTGCCGGAAAGTCCGGAACCGCCATCTCCTTTGTCACGCAATATGATGTGGAAATCTGGCAGCGTATAGAGGCTGCGATGGGCAAAGAGTTGGCCGAGTACCCCGCTCCAAAAGATGAGGCTATGGTCTTTGCTGAGCAAGTGAGTGCTTCGCAGCGTGATGCCATTCAGGCGATGAAGCACTACGACGAGAAGAAGGGAGCTAAGGGCAAAGGAAAGTTCTCGTTCAAGGGTAAACGAAGTCGCGATGCCATGGACCAGGAAGAGGGCTAAATTTCATACTGGTTCATTGGCTTTTCTTATACATGAATAGTGGTGTATCTTACGAATTTGGGGCGTTTTAAGTATGTAATGTGAAAGAACCCATAGATTTCATTACTGCGTCAAAATGATATCGAATATTTTCCTGGACCATACTTCCGGGGGTCCATAGAGTTGAAGAGGTATCCGCTGCCTAAAGCCACAAAGGCCAGTGTAATAATTGCAATACAGCCTAGAGAGAAAGTGGTCCCTAGGGGCATTTGTCAAGGCCGAGGATCCAATTTGGACTAGGCAAATCCAATTTGGACTAGGGAATCTATTAGGCGCTGCCTGCCTCGCTAACAGCGTTGGCGACGCGAGTGGCGAGGTCGTCCGCCTCGGAGCGGCTGGCAGCCTCAGCGTAGACACGGACGGCATCCTCAGTACCGCTGGCACGGGCGAAACTGCGGCCCTTGTTGTACCGAGATTGAAGAGACTCGATAGTGCCCTGCAGGCCGGGAGGAGACTCAAGCTTACGTTCAGCATCATACGCCTTGAAAATGGAACGGTCATTGACCTCGACACGCACGAGGCGGGAAGGAAGGTCAGTGTAGGTTCCAAGCCACTCCTTGGGTGACCAGCCCTTGTGGGCGAGGATGGCCTCCACAAGAAGTGCGTCGGACAAGGCATCACCCACAGCCTGGTTAATCAGGTCGGTCAGGGCCTGGAGGCTCTCCAGGGCGTGCTGCTGCGCCGGCGATTGAGGCTCGGTGTTCTTAATGACCTTTAGGGCATTCTCGGAGAAGGTGACGGTACCATGTCCGTTGGCCTCAAAGTAGACGCCAACATCGAACCGCAGCGCGGCGTGGTGAAGGTGCTTCACGCCGGTGTTGGTGCAGATAATGGGGAGCTTGAGGACCTTCTCCACGTAATCTGTGCTGGCGCCGTTGGCATAGGCAGTCTGGACGACACCAATCTTCAGCTTCGAAGCAATTCCAGCGTTGCGGGCAAGATCGCCAATGAAAGATGCCGCAAGGGTGGCAATGCGATCCCCATCCAGAAGACGGAATACGTTGCTCTCGTCTAGGAAGTAGTAAACAAGACGGTCGGCGTCACCGTCAAGCGAAGCGCATCGATCAAGCACAGCAGCTTTGGAAGAAGGAGGAGCACGTTGCTTGGTCTTAACATAGTCGGCGCCGCACTGCATGAAGTGTTAGGTTGGTCGAAATTTTTGTATTGGGCAGGTGGAAGCATACATCAAAGTTCAGGGCGTCAGGGTTGATCACATCATCGTTGACAACCTTAATATCGATTCCATTGAGGTACTTCATCAGTTCCCTCAATTTAGGTCCGCCGACACCGTTGGCGCAGTCCACAGTCAAGGAACCCTGGACCTTGACTCCCCGCATAACCTTCTTGAAGGAGTTTGCGAGCTTCTCATAGTATCCTTGCTCAGTCGGCTCGCCATACTCGTATTGTGTCCCAAGGGTGTTCTTGCAGCGAACAACATAGTGGAGCTGCGGAGTGGTCATGTATTTAAAGTCCACAAACTCGACCTCCGTCGCGGTAAGAGCGGCATTCAGTACGCCTACCAGGCGGGAGCCAGAAGCACGGGTGTCACGAGCGAAGACTACACGAGCAGGGTTGGTCATCTTCACGTCGATTTCCTTGATAAGTTCATCGTAGACATCGGCGATCTTATCCAATGGGGCATTTGCCAGTCTTGTCGCGTATGCCTCCCACTCAGCCTAGTTATGACAGTGAGTACGTTATTCCAAATTCGGTCGTTCAGCGCAGGCCAATCTTACTTCAAGCATCTCACCCTAAAGAAAATATAAGGTTAGACTTGTCCTAACGGGGCTAGTATTATAGCAGGGATCAATGGTTTAGACTTACCATGGGGTCAACCAACTTGACACCATTGTCCTCCGCGGGGTTGTGGCTAGCAGTAACCATAACACCAATCCATTGTCCGCTAAGCTTCTTCGACCGTAGGCTTGCAAGCAAGCCCACAGCAAAAACAACGGTGTTGAGGAGGTCGCTGCGCAGCCAGATTGGTCAGAACAAGTCGGCGTCAACAAAAGGATGATCGCGGGGTTGTAGAGATGTGGAGGCGGGGTAGATCAGCCATGTTTGAAGAAAACTTACGCTTTCATGCGAAACTATAGCAGAGAGAACGGAAATTAGCCGAGTCTCTACAGTAGAATGTTCATTCAGCAATGCAAACATACCCCTGCTGTGCCATACTCAAATACCTTGCCCTCAGGCTTTGTGTACTGCAACGCCGCCTCGGTGATCGCTTTCTTGATAGCCGGAGAGGCCATGGCGCAAATGTGTGATTGGTTAGAAGGCGCCGTAAGAAGTTTCAAGAGGATAGGTGCTCTGAAGCTTCTGGTAAAGTCGAAGTTGAAGAGGAGGGGAGTACTTGAAACAAAAAAAAAGCGGCTGAGGGGTTGGGGTGAGACATGGTTTATTGCGACGGCCTTAGCGGTGAGGGAACGGTGGGGAACACAGACCATGGCGCGGCAAAGGACGTGGCAATAACATATTTACCTGCATTGGGCGCTGTGGAAATTACCTGCAATGGTAAACACTCCGGTGGGGAGCACCCCAATCTTCATTACTGCTACCTCCACATTCTAAGCTACAGTCAAGCATGACATATTCACATGTCTTGTGCTATCCTGAGTATGTATATATAAAAAGATCGCCAGATTTTGCCAAAGTTCCTCTTCACGCCTTTAACCTATGCGCCGCAATGTCGTCCTGTGTGTCCTTGATCAGGAACCTGTCGGGAGCAACCGACGCATTAGTCATGGAAATATGTTGTACAAAAGGAGAGGACTTACGAATACCACCAAACAGCGGGGACCACTGTACCCAGATGCCAGAGGCTGTGCGCATCAATCAACCCATTCCAGGGGGGGAAATCGAGCAACTCCAAACTCATGGCCATGATTATCCACGCCACAATCATACCAGGCCAGGCGGTCCAAGACTTCAAAAGCCTTTGGTATCGGAAGATACTAAACCCGGTCCACATGAGGTTCTGGATAACGCCAACCACTACGTTCGCGATCATATTGTAGGTGTAGTCCCAAGACCAGAAGGTAAGATAACCCACGTGCAATGTGTATAGCAGAACGCAGATAGCAGTCCAAAGCCGACGTAGGGTTGGCCGGTATGGTGTATTTTCGAGGTCCAGGCGGAAGATTCGAACGACGGCAAGGTAGAGACCGTACAGCACGTTGGCGCCAGCCGCCCAATAGTCCAGCTTCTCGGTCAAGGGGAAATCGCGCATGTGGAATACCACGCTGAAACTCCAGCTTGCAAGTCCAATGTATCCAAACATCATGTAGTATGGGCGGAGCGAGTGCCAGGCGGGGATCGACTCCTGGATACGGGACATGCCGTGCCAGTGGGCGGCGAAGTTGAAGAAGGAGAAGAGCACTGAGAAGGGCTCCTGCATCCCTAGGAGCCTACGGAATGGCCATTTTCCGTGGAATTGTACAATCGGGCTGATCATTGGAGGATCACGCGAAACTCGACGGTCGGTAATGACATGTTGACAAGTGTAGTCACATTCAGCGGGGCAGGTCCATAGTAGCAAGCGGTGGTGCAGAGCTAAAGAGGTCAGCAAAGGGGAAACGCGGGGAACTGTTGGAATAATGATTACAACATACGTAGCACTGAATTGCCGTTCTGACAATTTTCCGTTGTACAGACCTATAGTTGTGAGTTGAGTTATTTCCAAGTGCCTGTTGTTCGCGGGAGTCGTACCTGGACACATTCTTTGAAGTCGGGGAGATGGTCTCCTAATGATGCGTTGGACCTACCAATGAGGGATGCTAGAAAAGCGAAAGCGAAAAGAGTGTATAGATTCACTCTTCCTACACCCAGATTCATTGTGGGCCAGAGTTGAGTTCAAAGGTCTTAGGCATTCAACGCGTAAGCTTGAGGAAGAATGGCAGGTGGAGCGGAGCTGCCAGCGGCATCGAAGAGCCTCGGTGGTCTTGGCAAGATCAAGCCAGCTCCTTTTTTTACCCCACAGCGCTACTGACCTACTTTGTACAACTTCAATTGAAATGGAATTGACCTTATTTATGTTTTATGATTCTCATCATATGGCGTTATTGCATGTGGGTGTTCGTAGTTCACTCATAAGGAAAGCATGGCCAATGGCACGTTTAACCTACTCTAACTATCGAGTATCGCCAATTGGTGCTTACTATCCTTGGATAAGTGCTATAAGTGCTATTTCCACATAATCTCACACTCGTAGAATGCAGTAACGCATTATTATACCTACAACATTGTAGAACTTCCCAGCTGTACAACTATGCCACGCGGATAGCCCTACAGAAATGAGGGCAAGTAGTATCACGTGTATATACACGTGATCCCTTAATACGGCTAGCGCGGGCGGGGGTTGGAGTTAAGCTTGGCGGGCGGGCAAATAATCCAGGAAAAAAAAAGTTAGGGATCGATCTCGGTTGGACTTTTTATCTTTAACATCCTTCCTATTGGTTTTTTTTACGCCTCTCTATTCTTCCTTTTCGACCCGTTCTTCTTTTCCGCACAGTCAAGATGGACACCGAATCCGATAGCCCTCAGGGGATCACCAGCAGTGCTGATCGCATGGTTGGCATGGAGCACTCTGAAGTCCGCTACTTCACTAGGTACGTTATTCTCCATCGATTGGATCTTTTGGAAAGTTGATGCTAATAAATTTCTAGCTACGACCACCACGGTAAATTATCTTGATCAAGTGATGGTGAATTTTGACTAACGATCATTTTTTTCTGCGCTGCCCCAGGTATCCACGAGGAGATGCTTGTAAGTACAAATTTACTGGCCAATTGGCTCTCTACGGTCTCTAACATTCATTTTCCTATCTTCTAGAAAGATGATGTGCGCACACGCTCCTACCGCGACTCCATCTACCAAAACCGCCACATCTTCAAGGACAAGGTCGTCCTTGATGTCGGCTGTGGAACTGGTATTCTGAGCATGTACGTATCCGATAATAAGCCCGTGCTCTTACATCTCTTGTTAACGGTTTTGTTTAACAGGTTTGCTGCTCGTGCTGGCGCAAAGCACGTCATTGGTGTTGATATGTCCTCCATCATCGAGAAGGCCCGTCAGATTGTCCACGTCAACGGACTGTCCGATAAGATCACTCTTCTCCAGGGTAAGATGGAGGAAGTTAACCTTCCTTTCCCTAAGGTTGATATCATCATCTCCGAGTGGATGGGTTACTTCCTTCTGTACGAGTCCATGCTGGACACCGTTCTCTACGCCCGTGACACCTACCTCAACCCCGGTGGTCTGATCTTCCCGGATAAGGCCACCATGTACGTTGCTGGTATTGAGGATGGCGATTACAAGGATGACAAGATTGGATGTAAGCAACAATTTTACCTTGGACGTTATTTTTCCCCGGTGTACTAACCATTTTCAGTCTGGGACAACGTCTACGGATTTGACTACAGCCCCATGAAGGAGATTGCTCTTAACGAGCCCCTCGTTGATACCGTCGAGATGAAGGCTCTTGTGACCGATCCCTGCCCGATCATCACCTTTGATCTGAACACTGTCACCACGGCCGACCTTGCCTTCAAGGTGCCTTATGCCCTCACCGCCAAGCGCCCCGACTTCATCCACGCCTTGATCGCCTGGTTCGATATCGAGTTCAGCGCCTGCCACAAGCCCATTCACTTCTCCACTGGCCCTCACGCCAAGTACACTCACTGGAAGCAGACCGTGTTCTACCTACGTGATGTCCTCACTGTCGAGGAGGATGAGCGTGTCACCGGCTGGGTTGAGAACCGCCCTAACGATAAGAACAAGCGTGACTTGGACATCAGCATCTCGTACAAGTTCGAGACCCCTGATGCCACCCGCGCTGCTGAGGGTGGCTGCTTCTACCGCATGTAAGTTTCCTGGCATTTTGCTTTGGTTCGTTTTTAAGGTCATCATACTAATGCATCACAGGTGTTAATTTTGTTCCACTTTTCTAATCTGATTTCATTGGATGTACAACTGCACGTTTGCACGATCTAAGTGAAATATTTTGTCACGCAATGCATCCTGGCATGGGCATGTATGAAATTGCCCAAGGCGAATCGGATATCTGATTTCGCCTTTGTTTATTTCGGCGTTTAGTTCTTGGGAGGCAGGAAAACGGCATTTTGTGGCGCGGACGGAGGGATATCATTCTGAAGCTCCTCGAATTTCCAGGTAGATACCCGAGTCGATGCTTAGTCTAGCAAACTCCAACGCTCTTCTTCTGGACAAGTTTTCCAACGATGTAGACGATATCATTGGCTTAAAAGGCTTAAAAGAAAACCTTCACCGTAAGATCTGCAAGGGGAAATTGTGCCAAGGAGATGCCCTCGTCGGCAAAACCACGGGAACAAATCCAAAATTTTATCAGATCCTCGGCTCCTTGATGGCCCCCGCAATTACCAGAGCTACTTTAGTCTGCCACTGCGCCTTTTTCCTTTCCCTCTTTGACCCTTTTTTTTTATCTGATCTCGTATTCATTACTCACTTCATACTACTATTCCAATGTCGGCCCCTGGAGCTGGTCACGAATTCCCTGCCCAAGAGGTCTCTTGGCAGAAGCGCGATGTGCTATTGTTCGCCAACAGCATTGGTGTCAAGGCCGACGAGCTGCACTTCCTCTATGTATGCCACAATCCACATGTATACCTGTCTAAATACCATAATCTAACTAGTATCCAGGAACTTCACCCGAACTTCTCAGTCTTCCCAACCTATTCTCTCATCCTCCGTACGTTGAGCGCCGCAGGTACTTTCAGGCAATTGCACTAACTCCAAAACTATTAGCATTCAAGCTCACTGATCAGGAGGTGACTGATTTCTATGCCCGCCAGAAGGCAGTCCACATTCCAGGTGTCCCCGACCTGGACCATCGTCATGGCGTCGATGGCCAGCGTAAGATCACGATTCTGAAGCCGCTTCCCACCACTAGTGCAGGGCGCAAGTTTGAGCTGCGCAGTAAGGTCATTGGTGTCTATGATAAAGGCAAGCCTGGTACTGTGATCGAGACCGAGCAGTCTATTGTGGATAAGGAGAGCGGCGAGGTGTACAGCAAGGTCGTGACCAGCGGCTTCCTGGTCGGACAGGGTGGCTGGGGAGGTCCGAAGGGTAAGATTGTAGTTTGACTATCAGCGTGAAGGTTCAACTGACGTGTTCGGGCAGGACCTAGCACCGTCAACTACGCCCCGCCCGAGGGCAAGGCCCCCGACGCTACCCATGTTGTTCAGAGCAACTCGGAGACAGCCCACCTGTACCGGTAAGTACTCAGTGCATACATGGTCCAGCTTGTATACTTGAAACATCTAGTGCTAACTCGTTGCCCAGTCTCAACGGTGACTACAACCCTCTCCACGCTACACCAGAGCCTGGTCAGAAGATGGGCTTTGGTGGTATTATTATCCACGGCCTTTTCAGCTGGAATTCTGCTGCGCACGGGATTCTGCGCGAATTGGGTGGTAGTAACCCCGCCAATATGAAGGAGTTCCAGGCTCGCTTTGCCTCGCCCGTCCGGCCCGGCGATAAGCTTACCACTGAAATTTGGAGAATGGGCAACATCCAGGATGGCTATGAGGAGATCCGCTTTGTTACCAAGAATGACAAGGGTCGAGTTGTGTTGAGCAATGGCCGTTGTCTGTTGAAGGTGACGGGAGCAAAGAGCAAGCTGTGATGTTTTATACCAAAGCTCAGTTCAATCGCATGTAATTTGCTTTGCAAAATATAAACAATAAATACTTTCTTTATCACCGCGTGCCAGTTTTGTAGAAAATGAGACTATCTATGTATGCTTGTATACACACACGCACGTGACCGCAACCTCGGTTGGCCCTCAAATTAAATTACTACCCCGGATTTGTCCAAGCACTGCTACACATCTCCTTGTCCTTGAACCTAGTACCCCTCGTTCTCCATATCAGGCATGAGCTTCACCTGGCGTACAGCACTCAGGTTGAGTGGGCTATGGAGTCGCGCCGGGTAAGATCTCCCATTCATCTTTGAACATTCAACGCTAAAATCCTCTCGGATTAGACCCAAAAGCCTGAGACCCCGCTATTCCCCCGCTGGTGGTTTGGTATGGATTCAATGCATCATATACACTGAAGTTGATCATACAAAAACTAACTCGATCTCTTTGTTCTGTTGGTCATAGACGACTGGCCACCGGCATGTCACACCTGGTTTCTCAAGATTGCTCACCAAGACGGCCCGGAATGGTCCTCAACTTGCTGGGTCTAGGTCCGATATAGTAACTTTCCCAGGTAAAGACAAAAAGGGCCAGGAAATCGCGTTAAATTTGTAAGTTTGTTGCAACTTCAAAAGAAGCTGAATAGCAGCTAACTTGCATTCTATAGTGGTCTTTTTTTCCTCAGGTTAGTGACTAAGGCATGAAACTAGAAGCTCGACCACTTATTGACAACGTGATGCCTACGACTAGAGAAAACTGCCAGTGTCCCAAATGTATTCATCCGGATACGATGCAGAGGATAAGCGACACGTTTTCGGTAGGAAACCTCACAGCTCCCTGTACTACATTTCTCTGATACTACACCTACAGATTCCGCAGGAGGTTGAGATAGAGTCAATTGAACACAGTGATAATATGGTCGAGATCAAGTGTGAGAGATGGCATGCATAACTTTGACCCTTTTACCGTCATTAACACTGCCACAGGGTCTGATAACCACATGGGGCTTTATCCGTATGCTTGGCTTTATGCACACTCACAGGGCATATCTAGCATTGAAGGAACCAAGTCGGTGCCATATCCCCAATCAGCACAGCGACGTCCCAGGTAAGTTACTCAAAGCCAAGGGATCAAAGTCACAGAATGATGTTGACGCCATAGAAGGCAGTTTACCCCAGTCGTTGATCCAGATCAGAGTCCCAGAGTCAAATATGACGATGTCATGTCAGCCGATGAATCTCTTCATATTTGGTTGAGTCACATTGTAAGCCCCCACTATCTTGGCTTCTTGATCAAACTCGCTAACATCTATAAAGTGGGATCAGGGATTCTGTTTTGTAGACGACGTCCCTATCAACCCAGAGGCAACTCAATATCTCATCGAGCGGATTGCGTTCATCAGGAACACTCATTATGGTATGTACCCTAGACCCAAGATTCACTGATGTATCATTCAGCTAACATAGCTGCAGGCGGCTTTTGGGACTTCACGGCCGATTTGACTTTTAAAGACACGGCATACACCAATGAATTCCTGGGTGCTCATACAGACAACACTTATTTCACAGATCCTGCAAGACTTCAGCTCTTCCATCTGCTATCCCATACCGAAGGATCTGGGGGAGAGAATCTCCTAATTGATGGATTTGCAGCTGCAGAGCAACTACGCCTCGAGAGACCTGAGCATTATGCCCAATTGGTAAACCATAGGCAGCCGTGGCATGCAAGCGGGAACGAAGACACCTGCATCCAACCATCCGCCATGTCACCGGTATTTTCGATACACCCGGACATGAATACAATGTACCAGATCCGCTGGAACAACTATGATCGTGCACCAAAGACCAATTGGTCTGCATCGGAACAGACCACATGGTACCGCGCTGCGCGCCACTATAACGAGATCTTGCAGACCAGAGAAATGTGGACGAAGCTAAAACCAGGATCAGCGCTCAGTAAGTCTTTCGTACCTTTTTTACGGCCACTTCAGCTTACATGTTTTGTCTTAAGTATTCGATAACTGGAGGATGTTACATGGCCGCGCCCAGTTTACTGGAAAGAGGCGAATGTGTGGTGGCTACGGTACGTACTACTGATAGCACTTCTTTCATGTTTCTCTACTAACGAAGTGCCAGTCAACAACGATGACTACATTTCTCGACTTCGTCTGCTCAAGTTCGGCCGGAAAGAGGTGCTGGACAACTTGGGCAATGTCAGAGGTAATCCCCTCAATCCTTATTGGTACATCTAGATTCTGTGTGATACCTGCACAAAATAGATCGACAGAAGACATTCACATTGTACAAAACAAAATTGACTCAAGTACGGAGTAGATAGAATCGAATCGCACTTGATTATAAACGTAGATTCAGATCACGTGACGCTCTATGGCTGACGTTGTTGGAAGCTCGGCCACCGGCAGCTCTTCCTCCCAGCAACCTTTTCTCATCTTACCCCATCCTTTTCCAATATATTGGCCTGCTGGGTTTTCATTTCCGAACTTCTGTTTTTCTGACCCCATAATTCCTAATTCCTCGATTCCATCATGTCGACTCTTGAGGACCTCGACGACCTTGAGCAGGAGCAGAGAGACAAGAAGCAAGACCAGAACGATGGCGATGGCAAGAAGCCCGAAGGTGACGGTGATGCTGATATGAAAGATGCCGACAAAAATGATGAAGAAGAAGAAATGCTCGACGAGGATATCTTGAACTCAAGCACGGCAGACATCGTTACGCGACGGCGGATGCTGGAGAATGAGATGCGAATCATGAAAAGCGAGTTCCAGCGTTTGACGCATGAGCAGAGCACAATGAGGGAGAAGGTGAAGGATAATCAAGAGAAGATTGAGAACAACAGGTGTGCATTCATTGGTCCCCGTATTCGCTGTTCGGCAAGCCCGCGGAGCTTGATGGCCGGCTTGCGGGTCGGCGAAAATACGCTTTACCCTCAACAGCCTACTGACGTTTTCATCTGCGATTACCTAGGCAACTACCATACCTTGTTGGAAACGTCGTCGAGCTATTGGATCTTGATGTGGAGGCAGAGGCAGCAGAGGAAGGGGCTAATATCGACCTGGATGCCACCCGCGTAGGCAAATCTGCTGTCATCAAGACCTCCACCCGCCAGACGATCTTCCTTCCGCTCATTGGCCTTGTCGACCACGAAACGCTGAAGCCCGGTGACTTGATCGGTGTCAACAAGGAATCATATCTCATTCTGGACACACTACCGGCCGAGTATGACAACCGCGTCAAGGCAATGGAGGTCGACGAGAAGCCTACGGAGAAGTACACAGATATTGGTGGTCTGGATAAGCAGATCGAAGAGATCGTGGAAGCCATCGTATGGCCTATGAAGGAGGCAGAGCGCTTTAAGAAGATCGGCATCAAGGCCCCTAAGGGTGAGTTACTTTCTCCTTTCTCCTGTACTCCAAGACTAACCTATTCCTTTTCCTTCCCCAGGCGCTTTGATGTACGGACCCCCAGGAACCGGTAAGACGCTTCTGGCCCGTGCTTGTGCCGCCGAGACGAACGCCACATTCCTCAAGCTCGCCGGACCCCAACTGGTGCAGATGTTCATCGGAGACGGTGCCAAGCTTGTGCGCGACTGCTTTGCCCTGGCCAAGGAGAAGGCTCCCTCCATCATCTTTATCGACGAACTAGACGCCGTGGGTACCAAGCGTTTCGACTCAGAGAAATCCGGAGATCGCGAAGTGCAGCGAACCATGCTGGAACTCCTGAATCAATTGGACGGCTTTGCCTCTGACGACCGCATCAAGGTCCTAGCGGCAACCAACCGTGTCGACGTGCTGGACCCTGCCCTCCTGCGTTCCGGTCGTCTGGACAGAAAGATCGAGTTCCCCCTGCCAAACGAGGAAGCTCGTGCCAACATCTTGCAGATCCACTCGCGCAAGATGTCCGTCGAGGACAGCGTCAACTGGGCCGAGTTGGCTCGCAGCACGGACGAGTTCGGCGGTGCTCAGCTCAAGGCTGTTTGTGTTGAGGCTGGTATGATTGCGCTCCGGAAGGGTCAGAGCAAGATCGGTCATGAGAACTACGTCGATGCTATCGCCGAGGTCCAGGCTAAGAAGAAGGATACCAACATGGGTATCTATGTTTAGAGTTGACCGTCTTGCTTTTTATGTCCCCATCCACACCTTCTTCTCTGCTTTGTTGCCTCTCTTTGATGTCTCGAGTCATCTCGTGTATGTATGCTGCCTCGGCTTGAATGGAAGCCGGTAATTCGTTATGCATGAATGGCGTGGACCTTCTTATTACGATTTTCTTTATACTCCCAAGTAAATGGTATTTAATCATTTGTCGCGCCATGACACTGTCTATATGGCGGAGCTGAACTCGTAGACATAATATATATTCAGATTCAAAAGTCCTGCTTGATCACTGTGTATTGTAGCGTACATCAATAACTGCTACTAGAATCTCTTATGCATAGTGAATACCACAGTAACCTAAAGAATCCCAAGGACAAAAAAAAGATACAAAGACACGCAAAGATGCAATGGTCATAAATCAATACCAACAACCGTGGCTCATCACACACACCCACACACCTTCCCCCATGAGTTTTATATAAAAAAAAAAAGAAACAGGGAAGGGGAAAAGAAAGGGAAATCGAAGAGTCACAAGACAAAGAAAAAAGACACTCTGATCAGAAAGCCCCCAGGTCTAAGTCTTAATTTTTACCCTGGGTATCCTTAAGAGTAACAATGCGATTGAGCACCAACTTCTCATCAGTAGACTCGCGATCGACAGCAAAGTACGCAACACGCATACCCTGGAAGCGAATAGAGTGCTTATTCTCACCAGGCTCCCCAGCACCCTCCTCCTTAGGCCAGGGCGCCGAGCGAGAGATATCCCGGAATCCAGTCTCGACCATAGCATCCTTGAAGATCTCCTCGGAGTCCGGGTTGATATCAGCGAGGAAGCCAGCCGGGTGGGCAGACGGATCCTCTGACTTGAAGAGCGAGTTGAAAGCACGGACCTCAGCGCGGATGGGGCTGTTGTGCGCGGCTGACTCGCCGATCCAGTGGATGAAAGACTTGGGTTTGATGGGGGCTTCGCCTTCGGCGGGTTTCTCGTATTTGGCGTGCACGCAGGTGACCTCGCCGGTGGCAGGGTCTGTTTCGAAGGAGGTCGCCGTGATGGGGTAGGGAACTTTGAGGAGGCCGACTGTTTTGCCTGGGGCAAGGCGGAAGTAGTCTGGTGAGTCGACGGCGCGGAAGTCGGAGCGCTCGATGTAGACTGTCTTCGTGAAGGGGATGTTGTGGGTGCCGAAGGCTGGGTCCTTGGAGAAGGGGCAGTCGAGCAGCTCGACATGGTCTTCCGGGAGGTCGTCGATGATGACCTTCAGCGGCTCGAGGACGACCATCAACCGTGGGACTGTGGTCTCAAGGTACTGGCGGACGATCTGCTCGAACTTGCCGACCTGGACGTTGGTGGTGTTCTTTGTTACGCCGAGGTCGTTAACGAAGGCGAGGATCGCGCCGGGGGGCACACCGCGACGGCGCAGCGCGATGAGCGTGTACAGACGTGGGTCATCCCAGTCGCGGACATGTCCTTCCTTGACGAGCTGGATGATCTTGCGTTTGGACAGAACTGTGCCGGTGATGTTGAGCCGGCCGTACTCGCGCTGGTTGGGGCGGTAGACCTCCAGCTTATCGCAGAGCCACTCGTACGAGACGCGGGAGAGCTCGAACTCGGTTGTGCACAGCGAGTGCGAGATTTCCTCAATGCTATCACACAAACAGTGCGCGAAGTCGTAGGTCGGGTAAATCTTCCACTTGCCGCCGGTGAGGTGGTGCTGCTTGTCCTCAGTGCCCATGATGCGCCAAGCGAACAGATCCCACATCTGCGGGTTCGGGTCTGTGATATCCTGCTTCATACGCAACGCCGCCTCGCCTGCCTTGTATTTTCCGTCGCGCATGGCGCGGAACTCGGCCATGGACTCCTCGATAGGTCGTGTGCGGTGGCTGCATGCGAAGCGTTCTCCGCCGCGCTGGCCGCCCTCAACCTCACCACGCTGGGCCTTGATCTCGGACTTTGTGCAATGGCAGACGTATGCGCCATCACGGTTGATGAGGTCCTCTGCGAGCTCGTACAGGCGGTCGAAGTTATCGCTGGCGTTGGTCTCACGCACAGGTGTGAAGCCGAGCCATGTCACAATCTCCCGGATGGCATTGTAGTACCGTTCCTCCTCGCCTTCTGGGTTGGTGTCGTCGAAGCGCAGGATGCACTCGCCACCGTGGTGCTTCGCAAATCCGAAGTTTATTGCGATGGCCTTGCTGTGACCGATGTGGAGGTATCCGTTAGGCTCGGGCGGGAATCGCGTGCGAATCTTGGGTACGGTCTCGGAGAGAGGCTTTTCCTGATACACGTCGTGCAGAAAGCCGACCTTGAACATGGCCTCAGGATCCCGGGGAGCAAGGGCCTCCTTGGCCTTGGGTGCCTTTGGCTCTCCCTTTGATTTGGGCTGGTCCTGTCTTGCTAGCTTGGCCGCCGCTTTCTTGGCCGCTGCAGCCTCTTTCTTCTCCTGACTCTTGGACTTCTTGGGTGGATCTGTAGGCTCGGTGGCCTCCTTGGGCCTCTCAGGCAGGTCGACGGGCTTTGCGGTGTCCATTGCGACGGATAACGATCGTGAAAGCGAAGATGGGGATTTTTTTTTTCGCAACGAGGGGCTCTTTGTATTCAATGCTTATCAGTTGGCATTCGCTTATCGGTCCGATTTAGCCCGGGATGAGTCACCTTCTATCCTGCTGACAGATACCGCCTTGGAGTCCCTGGATGCCACATTGTCCAGGTGTCAAAGTGACCATACTACGTAGGGCTATAGGGCTATAGGGCTACATATTTTTCCATATAAAGGATAATGAGGCGTTTCATATGCTGTTCAATTTATGTGGCTAATTCTGTACATATATGATGCAAGGAGTACGCAGACTCAAATAAGACAAAAAGAAGAACTGTGCGCGCGCCAATAATGATATAACATATGTAGTTCTAATGACCAAAGATTCAAAGCACAAGTCATTAACCATGCAACGCCATCTCCGTCATCTGACACAGCAGCGCGTGTATTATGGATTAACCCTGTAAGATGAGGTAAGAACCAGCTACCTGGACGATCGAAACGCAATGGAAAGAGAAAAGAGATGACAAAAAGAAAATATAACAAGCGTGGGGTATATGGCGTAGAGTATATGTAGACAAGAAATAGAAGGACTTGAAAAAAGAAAAGATCGAAACAACGAGTTAGAAAAGTTGTTTGATGTCAACGAGCTCTGAGTTGCCCGGACGATCACGCTCCATATGGAACCACCAGTCCCGGCCCGTTTTGTGGTTCCAGGTGCCAGTGCAGGTATCCTTCTCCCAAGGCAAGGCCGAGCCCAATGCACTACTCATAGGGGTGAGTGGTGTCGTGGGTGTCGCTGGTGATGTACCCGTCACAGACCGCCCACTCAAGCTTCCCCATCCAAACCTGGAAATGCTGGATGCAGGCGACATGGGCTCCTCGGGAGGTGGGATAGAAGGGCTTCCGCCGCCGAAGCAGTTGACGCCTACTCCGGCCGCATATGACAGCGACTGGTTCGAGGCTAGCAGTTGCTTCCAGCCAATCAAGCCACCGTCTAACTCCTGACCGGTGATATCAGGACGGAGAATGAAGTGGGGAATTGAGGCGCCTGTTGCAGGATCCCGGAAACCACTACGGCCCATCAAGGTTGGCATGCGGAACTCGTAGACCGTTTTAGGGCCGCTGTGGTCATTATCCTTGTGTTTGAACCGCTCGCAGGCAGCCCAGATCCCGTAGTCGTCCATTTCCTGATCGGGGTCTTCTTCGAATTGGGAGTTCTGCGCGTTGTCCGGCACATACGAGTCGGAGTAATCTTGTATGAGAACCGGCATGCCGGCCTCGGTGTCCTTAGCGGCCATGTCGATGAACGTCTGGGCACGAATTCGAGCTGAGGTCAGATTGTTCCCGGCTGGTAGAGCGAGCGGTCGAGTATTCACGGAACCGTGGGAGCTGCGAGGCAAGCTGTACCGGTCAGGTCGGAGTAAGGCTTGACCCTTTAATATCGGTCGGCAGACAGCCTGGAGCGCACCTGGGGGCTCCACGTCGGAGGGTGCACGGAGAGCTTCCAATTGAGGGAAACCAGCGGAGATGATACTTTGGGCAAGGTGATAATTAGGGGTATTGGAGGGTCTTGTGGGTTTCTGGAAGGGGAGGGTATCAAGCTGGGTGAGGGCTGTGCCTGGGTCTGGGCATGCCACATCCCAGTGGAGATATTTTAGAGTTGATGAGGCAAGGATAGGCTGGAAGATCATATGATCATCTGGCGAAGTTGGGCACTTTTCGGTCTGGACTATCTTGAACCGTTCAAGTCGTCGTAGTGACGCGAGGATTTTGGAGAGGACTAGCAGTGACTCGACGTTTTGCTCGATCAGGACGAGTGTCCTGAGGGAGAGTGATTCAGGTCGTGAAGCGTACTGCGAGAGGCCAGCATCTGTAATCCCGGGCAGGTTCTCCAACCTTAATGACTCCAATGGCGGCAGACACATCAATGTGCTATCATCGAAGGAGTCTTTGTTGAAGGAGGTAATGCAAAGGTTTCGCAGTGAGGGAAGAAGGTTGAAGATGCGCAGGGAAATGCTAGGCTCCAACGCGCCATTTCCGTTCAACCCATAAAGCATCAGTGTCTCCAGATTCGTCCACGAGTCGTGATAATTTAGAAACTCGAACATTTGGGAGGGACCCAGACTCCCAGGACAAGAGTGATCGCGCGGGGACAGCTCCGATACTTCTGCGGGCTCGCCCAAAACCCATGTGTGCTCTTTGAGCTTTTTTCGGGTCGACAAAGCATGGGTCAGGCGGTCGAATTCATGGTGGTACGGGATAGACAAGCCCAGCAGGCGCTCCAAATTCGGGCACACCATGACCACGGATGCTACCAAGTCTCGATACTCCTGCCACTGCGGGCCTTGTTTCGTCGTGGTAAAGAGCAAATCTAATTGGGGCACGCGTAGCTCATATACAAGGTTGGCCAGCAACTTCCGTTCGCGGAGGGTTCGTCTCAGGAGCTTCAGACGACTCCCTCTCTTCAGACGATACTTCTTGAGTTGGGCCGGGGAGTCATTTCCAACAATGTGTATACTGTGGTATCTAGTATGGTATGTTCAATCAGCAAATAATCCTGGTTTTCTTGATAACCTTGAATTAATCAATGTGGACTCGAACTCACAGAGGACCTCTAACAGCCTTTTCCCAAGACCGACAGGTCAAGGATAAGGCGTGTAAGTCGCGTTGAAAACACGTGGTGCATCCTGTCTGGTGCTGCCCTTTGTGCAACTCCTCTAAATGGTGGATTATCACTTCATAGACCTCATGCGGTATTCGGCGTTGAATTGGTTCAGTTAACTTGGGAAGAGAATTGACGGAGTCGCATTGACGGTAAGATGATGATGGCGAGGATGGGGAATATGTGGTCGGCGCGGTTGAAGCGGTATAGTTGGTTCTGTAGGATGATATCGAGGACGTTCGTGAATGAATGGAATAGTCGACATGATTCTCAGGGATAGAATTGTAAGATACCACAGGGGTCTCTGTTCTAGTGGCGACAACACTCATTGTGAATTTGCTCTGGCATCGGAGCAAACGACGCGATACAGGAAAAAGCAACGTCAATTCCCAATAGGGAGGTGGAGGGGTTCGGGGATGTAAGGGGGAGTTCGGAAAATGGCGTAATATATAGAGATCGGCAGATTCCAACCGATTTTATATAGTCACAACACACGTATTGAACGACCCGGTCAAGGAATGGGGTGAAGAAACAGAAGAGTAAGAGTAGTAAAAGAGATATCTGGAACTAATATCAGAAACGCTCTCGGGGCTAGCACGCCACGTTGAAAATCCGGAAAAAGTAAAAAAGAAAAAAGGAAAGAAAAGAAAGAGAATTGTCAGTCGATCTCCCCCACATCAGGAATGAGTTGAAGGTCCCCGTGGACTCCATGTCAATGTAAGCCGTGCAGCGCAGGTGTAGAGCGGAGACGGGAAGGGCGGTTCAGGGGTTGGGACCACATACGATATTTTATATTCGCACCGGATATAGGGAATTGTAATTCTTATGTTACAATATACTCTGTATCAACTTGTAGATATAAAATAAGAACTACAATCCTCTAATATCCCTATATTAGCTAGGTACACACGGACTACACTAAGTAAGATGAATATCAAAAACATCAAAGGTTCGTGTACCTGACCACGCTATCCCCTATTTGGGTTTAATCTGGTGGGTCCATGTCGTACCCCTTTCCCTTTTTTTCCTTTTCTCTTTCCTTTTGCTCTATTCGTATTGTACTCCTCTTATATTATTATATTATTATCTCTCGACAGTGTACGTTTTAGCTTAATTTAGATTGATAGTACTGCAAGATGTTTCAGCTTATAGTAGTTCATACTCTCAGGTTATCCCTTTCTATATCAAAATGGCTCGAGCGCACATCACCCTGCAGGCCAATGAAATAGGCAATTGGGCGGCTCAGGAACGCCTTTCTGACTTTTGACTTCGGATTTATTAATACTCCAGAGTTGGTCTGCACGTCACTGCATGGCATCAAGGGATCGACATATGTAGCATTATTGACAAGATCAGCCTCGCCCATCCCGAATATAACCACCTATAATATCGCATAGTCTAACCTTGGAAGATGTACCTATTATTAAACCTAAAAGACATCGCTCGTGTCGACTAACTCCCTAGCAACAATCTCCAGATCAAAATAGCAAGATCGGCGAATGAATCACTCCATACAAAAAAGATTCAACGCGTAGTACTCCGTACGTAGTTCATCTACGCAACCCAAAGCGGAACGCTCGGCTATGTATGTATATCTCAATTCCCTCTAACAGATCGAAACGTGGAAGAGTCTCACAGCTGAAACTCCGATC
This sequence comes from Penicillium egyptiacum, assembly GCA_911456345.1. NCBI lineage: Eukaryota > Fungi > Ascomycota > Eurotiomycetes > Eurotiales > Aspergillaceae > Penicillium > Penicillium egyptiacum. The sequence goes on along the minus strand of CAJVRC010000863.1, from coordinate 610,360 downwards.
TGGTGGGGACGCACTGAGGCTCCAACTCCAGCACTGCGACCAATTGCGTCATTGGTTCTTGTTATGCTGGTGACTAGGTACAGTGACTGGTGTCTACACCCCCTGATTATATAATATACTGCCAGTCAAAAGCCTCCATGAATTCATAATATAGAATCTAGTATATACCACCCCTGACCTTCAGTAATAGCTTCTACAGTATAACCTGGTTATGACGAATTAAAGCAGACACAGCAAAAAATTCGTTATATCCAGGTCTTCGTTAAATCAAGGTGCCATACATTATATATGTATATATATCTACAAATTTAGACCCTAAAAATGCCCTAATATCACTATACTTTAGCCCTCCTATTTTCCTCGCTCTTAGTAACCTATTACACTTTCCTAGAGCGTAATAGTTAACTACCCTGTTACCCCGAGAGGAAGGGCCTGAGTCACTATAATTCTTGTGGAGCGACCGTCGGAGCGGTGGACCGAGCTTCTACGAGGTGGGGATCTATTGAAGAGAGGCATTTAATTGGTCAATCTGGCTGACTAGACCTCGATATAACGAATTTTGTATGGCAGATTAATTAAAGCACCGGTTTTCGTTCGTTATATCCGGGTATTCGTTACGCCCGAGTTCGTTATAACCAGGTTCCAGCTGTACCCGGTGCGGCATCGTCTCAGAGAGATGCTCTATCCTGGGTTTATGTCGCGTACTGTTTTAGCGTGGTCCTATGCTACCTCCCTAGATAGGCGGTATAAGTTTTCAGTGGCGGTGAGCTGGGTGGGGCCAGAGACAGGGTAGAAACTTATGTCCAGTCACTGTACCCCGTAAGGCTTCCGAGAGGGTGCCACTCTCGACATGATCCTAGAATTTGGAAATTCCATTTGGAAGGTCCACTTGTCCGACGTACCTGCATTACAATCGAGACGGGAACCACGATTAATGAATCGTTCTACTTGGGAGATACATGCCTGGCTTTAGGCGCCTCGGATGGAATGATGAGCACATTCCACTTGATTGCGTCTGAGAGGTCTTGAGGTCAGTATGCTCAAGTGACACAAGGTAGGGTTCTAATCCATGGATCTGAACTTCATGAAAACGGGTTCACACATGATCTGCAGCTATCTGTAAGTATCAATACAGGTCACAGTTCACAAGCCATCGCCTAGTACCGTATGTACTTGTGATTATATCTAGCATCGGCCATAAAGCAACCTCACTCTCACAACTTCGTCTTCTCCATCCCCTTGCATGTCCCCTCATCTTCCTTAAACCGATAGAGAACATCCCCAAAACTCCCCGTAGGAAAAACATAAAACCACCTTAAGTCCGCACTCCCAACATTAACAATCCCATGCTCAGCATCCGAAGGAATAAAAACCGTACTCCCAGCCCGCACTCTGCTCACAACCCCGTCGATCGTCACATTGCCCTCGCCTTCCAGGATATGATATATCTCAGCCTGCACGTGGCGGTGCGCGCACAGGTGGCCTGTCGCTGGTGGACACGTCGCTATCCCTGCGCAGAGGTCTATGGACTCTGTTCGCGGGGATGGGATGAGATTAGGGTATGCCAGGAGATATCGCCGTGGGCTGAGTTTGGGAATGTTTCTGGGGGTGTTGTTCGCGCGTAGGTTGAGGGGAGGATTGTTGGTTTTGATTTTTGGGTCATTTTGGGTTTGGATATGTATAGTTAGGGATGTTGACTTGCTTCTGGATTGCAGGGGAGGGGGTTATAAAATTATTTCCATTTCCTCTCTTAGGTTGCACCTTCCTATCTACATGTGTACTTCGCAAACGGAAGGAAAAAGTCAGAAAGTGGCAGAAGTAGAAGGAGCGTAGTTGGGCGAGGAAACATTTGCTTAAAAGGGAAAGTAGGTCCCTAACAACACCCAGACTACTCCGTACTAGTATAAGGCTGCATGCACATATAGAACAGTCGGCGAGAGGATAGAACAGATGATAGGAGAGGATCGTGCGAATCTGCATTTAGTGTCATTATTGGTTGACAGTCCCTATATAGACATATGCCTATATTGTATGTACCTAGATGGGCGAGGTACAGGGCATCGGACTAAAGGAATATGGCAGTAAATGACATGCTTTCGGGGAACAGCATTGCCAGGAGAGCTTAGAAGTAGTAAGAATTCCCGAGGCCCACCGCAATAATGGATGGATCGTATAGAAGAATCCGACATTCGACTAGAACAGCATATCTGTCCTCCCCCTCGTAAATGCAGACACGGATCGAGCCCCATGAGATGCCGATGTCAGTCTTGACGCCATGAAAATGGAACTGGAATGAACCATCTACTACCACTCGGTTACCCTTGAACCTGGGTAGCTTCAATCAAATCCGGATATGCAAAGAAAAAAAAAATCCGCGAGGAAAGATCCCTCAATTACCATCGTACCATGTTGGAACAGGGAACCCCGCAAAGAGAGGAGGCAAAGGCAGAAGCAGGAGAGAAGACCGGAGAAAAGACCCAAGAGCGAAGAGCAGGTATCAAAATTCAGGACATCAATCCCAGAGGATAGAGAATAAAGCTATCAACACTGCGCCGGAACAGGACAAGAGACAAAGCCAAAGAGAGCTAGTTCGCTTTGACTAATCGCCCTAGAAGATGATGACTGACAATAAAGTGCACAATGAAAATTACCCAAACCCAACTCCACCAAATACGCAATAATCCCCGGGGTCTCCTCTGAAACGGAACGTGAAGAAACTGACCTAAACCCCGGGGGTGGGGGTATGTGACTGGGAACTGGACGGGAGGGTTGTAATCATAACGAGTGGCGAGGCTCAAGATTAGTACCCAGGAGTGGTGCACGATCGCAGAATGATCACCGGCTCCACCCGACATTCGACAGAACAGAAGAACAGACCGAAAGGATAAGGAAAGGAAGTGGGGGCAAAGTTCGCGGAAACAAGGCGATGTTAAATGGGAATGGAAACAGCAACCCATATTTGCGAGTCGGAAGTGATGCAATCCGAAGGCATGTACAAGACAAGACAAGAAATAATAATGTATGCCAGATCAAGACTCCATGATCATGCAGTAGGAGAAAAAAAAAGACGTAATCACATGTCAAAGGTATCGTCAACGTTGAAAATCCCGGGTTCCGTGCCGTCGCGCGTCTTCTGGACGCCTGTCATGCGCTGGTCGACCGAGTTGCCTGACCGGTGGCCTCGTTGCCAGTGATCGTCGTGCATGGCGTCGTCTTCCATATGATCGCTGTCATCCATAAGGTGATGGTCAATAGAGCTCTCATTCACGAAGGTGAAGCCCTTGAAATTGGCTTGCATCCCGGGAGATAAGGGTGTGGAGGCTGGCATTAGGCCGTTGGCGATGTTTGCGGCGCGGAGATTGAGCGAGTTATTCAGCTCCATAGCGTTTGTGAATTCGGGATCGAAATTCGACGTGTCGGTTTCAGACTGCAGCTGCGGCTTGAACGGAGGAATGACTTGCTTGCGGCACAGTGTGTCCCAGTTGATGTCGTGGAAGAATGGGTGTGCCATGAGCTCCTTGGCGTCGCCATTGGCGCCCAGCCGATGCTTGGGATTCCGGTTCAGCAGACCCTTGACGAAATTTCTTCCCTCGGTGCTAAGCGCATCACGGGGGAATCGGACTTTGCCGAATGCGATGTTCTTGTACATCTGCTGAGTGTCCTCGGCGTAGAACGGACTCCAGCCACAGCACATCTCAAAGACCAAGACACCCAGGGACCAGAAGTCGACCATCTTTGTGTATCCTTGCTCGTCGAGCAATACCTCCGGGGCCAGGTATTCAGTGGTACCGCAAAAGGTATTGGTGGTATCGTTTTGTGACAGGTTTGCCTTCGATAGACCGAAATCGCAGAGCGCAATGTGACCGTTGGCATCCAGTAGAATGTTCTCTGGTTTGAGATCCCGATATACGATGTCGTGGTCGTGCAAATGTTGCAGAGCCAGAATTAACTCGGCAATGTAGAACTTCGCCCGGGCCTCCTGGAACCGACCCTCACGCTGCAAGTGCCAGAACAGTTCGCCGCCCGACATGTAATCCGTAACGAGGTAGAGATCTGTCGGAGTTTGGAAGGAGAACTTCAATCCAACAATAAACGGAGAGGCCGTCATCGCGGTGCGTACTAGAATATTGCGCTCTCCGAGCGTGTGTACTACCTCCTTCTTCTGAATGATCACCTTCTTAGAGAGCACCTTCATCGCATAGATACGCTGTGTGTCCTTCTTCTTGACCTGATAGACCTGCCCGAAAGTCCCTTTGCCGATGAGTTTTAGGACGAGGAAGTCATTCGGTCCGACCTGTTGTCGATCTGTCTTTTCGAATTTCATATCGAGGTGAATTTCTCCAGACACTTGGTTGTCGCCAGCACCGCGCGCGACCAAGGGGAACCAGCCTTCTAGTCGGCTGTGATCTTCCTTGAGGTTGACGCAGAGGCGTACGTGACCTAAGAAAGCTTCCTGGTTGTTGCGGTCATAGACTGTGACATCAAGTTCCGACTGATCTCCCATAACATCACTTAACAGAGCGTGTTAGTGAGTGACCCAAGTGAAGGAGCTGGGTTGGGGTAACATACAAGGTGGCCTCATGATCCCAGTGCGGGTCTGTCACGGGCATCCGCCCCTTGTGATCACCCTCGACAGCACTGTTGTGGGAGCTAGATCGAGTCTTCAACGGAATGGCCATGGGCCGACCAGCAGCCTCCTCGGCATCTGACTCCTGCTGGCGCCGTTTCTTTTCCTCCTCGCCGTCGCGAGTGCCTTTGGAGATGTACTCATTCCATTCAAATACACACACCACATACGGATCGAAACTCGGCCGCAGTCCTCGACCATCGGTGATCTTAACAAACAGTTTACCATTGATCGGGCCCGTGGGCGCGCCGTTGGCCGGGGATGTTGATGTTGCAGACGCAGGCGCAGCCTCAGACTGGCACTGGGGTGGGAATGCTTCATCGAGTTTCATAGTGATCTCGTCCGTGGAGCTTTCCATGTCTTCCGGCTTTGACTCAGACTGTGGGGTCTCTTGTGTGCTCTCTCGCGGGGCGGAAGTGGCGTTCTTTTCCTGGGCGGCTGGGACCTCGTTGGACATGGCCCGGGGAGTAAGAGGTGGGGTATTCTTAAGACGCGACCCATCGGGCACGTTTTCAGTTAGCTTGGCTAGGTTCTCAGAAGATATTGAGACATGCGGTTTCTCATGGTCGAGGAGGGGAGCTTCAGTCAGGGAAAAGGCATCTGATACAGGAGGGAGGGATGGATTGGAAAAATGTGTGGCAAGAACGGGGTCGTCAGAGACGCTGGATACTGGGAGGGAGGTTTGACGGCGGGAAGGAGGGTCTTCTGGAGGAGTTTGTGTGGGTGAAATGAGGTAATTCTTCAGCGTTGTAAAGATAGAGGACACTCCTGGACTCGTCCCGAGTTCCATCTCATCCGACTCGTGCTGTAACAAGGAATGTGGAGGGGTATGCAGACTGGGATGTTCCTCCATCTTATCAGACCCATCTTCCTGCTCCATCATGACAAAAGACTCGGAGGAATCGGAGGAGTGTTGGGTACGCGCATTTGATTGAAGGTCCACAGAGGGTTTCGACAGACATGACCATAACCGCGGCAGACTCGCTTTATCACCGGAGAAAGAACCAACCTGGAAGTAGTTGTGCATAATGGAAGGCAGACGCTTGTCGACCGGATCAGGTTCAGGTGTTGCGATTCCAGTCGGCGTGGGGGTAGAACCATTCGACCTGGTCTGATCTTGGGTGTCGTCTTCCAGTCCAGAGCTATTGGGACTAAAGGTTAGCCAACGAAATGATTCCGATAAAATCTTCAATTCAAAAGTTGTAGGCAAATTCCGACAAGGTCCGAGAAGAAAGGCGAAACACCGAGGATCTGAGAGAAAGCCATCATCCTCGAAACGCAATGTTTCATGCAGGTCAACCCTAACAAGAACAGACTGTAATGCAATGCGGTGTGAGGGGATCGTGGACCCTCTTTTTTTACCCTCTTCAACCCCGCCTTTCAAGAGGAATGCCTAAGCCAAAGAAAAGATATAAGAAGTTGACTCACTTCATTATCTTCATGTCGTCGCCGTGCAACACGGGTCCACTCTGCGCAGCCATTGTGTTTCCATTCAAGAAAGATGAGGAGCGAGAAGTGGGGGTGTTGAAACTGGAAAGTTGGAAAAAAAAAAGAAATGAGGGTTTTTTTGATGAGCTAAGGGAGTTTGCGGGATGGATTTGAACCCGTTCGGATTTTCCCCAACAAGAAAATGAATTCGGTTTTATTCTGCTTTATTCTGCTTGGGAGGTTTTGGGGGGGAAAAAGCGATTCGATAAAGTTTTTGGATTTAGGAGTGGGATTCTCTTCGGTAATATAGAACCCCACTGAAAGATAAAAAAAAAAAGGCTTTCATTGATAGTGCATGTTTCCGGGCTGTGTATTATTAACCTTGGAAGCCCTGGAGGGCCATAAGCTCATACATAAGATATAATATATAAGCTTATGAGACAACTCAGCTGAATGAAGCTGAAGCTTACAAGATAAAGGTTCTCAAAAGGACTCGAACTAAAAAATTGGAAAGGAACACTGACGCATTCTTGTATTGTCTACGGAGTAATCCCGAGTCATCTACACTTTATTTCCTAATTCGTCCTCCGGTTCCTGAAGAGCGGAAATGAATGAGAAATGAGGAATCATCGGCAATCAGGGATCAGAAAAATGAGGGAAACATTAAAAGACTTATCGTCATGTGGAGAGATGAGTGACAATGTTCAATCGCGCCTATGTACATATGTACATATGTAGGTACCTCTACATAGATATCAAGAGAATTGTCCGGAAGGGAGCTATTTTCTCTTCCTTCCCTATTTCCTTCTGATTTCGCTTTCCAGGATGTGAGGAGAACAAGATTCTTGCATTTTCAGGTCACGGTCAATAGTCCGAATGACAGGCTCCCAAGGACATGTGGCTATACTGGACCTGACCAAAAGAGGCTGAGAGGAATTCGCCTCTCAGCATGCGCCCTTTTTTTCTTTGGTATTTTTCCTTTTTCCTCTCTTATCGCGCTCCGAATCTCTATCTCCACTCTCACAGGGATCTCATTACTGCATCTGATGACAACATCGGAGTATACGATGAACCGGCTTCTTATATTCGGATGGTTTCCGTGTTCTACTTAGTAGTATATATATACATGGCATACTATGTATACATTTTTAGTCTATCTGTACACAACTAGTTAATACTAAATCCCCTAGGACGATTTTCCATAAATAATGAAATACAGTCGACTGTGAAACCCCTAGATCGAGTTCCCATCCACACATCGCGAGATTGTGACAACCTTTCAGCTTTTAATATGGCCCGGGTCTACCTCTCAGCTCCCCTTGCACCTGCATACCAGGTGAAATGTGAGATATGCTGTGGTCGCAGTGGGATGCTCCCAGGCCTCCACATGCGTCATCGGGGCGCGCCGTGAGGTCCCAGCCTCTACACTAACATGTGGTTCGGCGGATTTAAGACCCGGGTCGTGCATGGATGATGTACGTGCCACAGAAGTGAGCTCGCTGCGACTGTACAATATATTGTAGAAGGAAAGAGAGACGCTAGGGAGCTCTTGCCGATCTTCGTTTTAGCCCCTCAAATTATAGTATCCATGCCCTCGAATAGGTGGGGGAAGAGGTGATCGGCGCTTACCTTCCGCAATCTCCCTCGGGTTTATGTAGTATGACGAATGATATGCTATGGAAATAAAGATCCAGGACGTCGGTTCAAGAAAGATATCTGGTTTCCTCATACCCTGGACTTGCATGATATAGGTGCGTATTCATTTGCATTTACCATGAGTCCGTGCAGTTCATAATGGACATCTCGACAACCTTTGTGGTATACAACCTACATCGATGTACAGCCGAAACCTGCATGATTTCACTGCGCATTTTCCCTTATGCACAAGACCGAGTCCGAGTTTGGATTGAATTTGTAGGTCATCTGCACTGGGACAGGATCTGCGGCTTGTACTCCGTGCAACAGAGTAAGCACCTTTGAAAGCCACTCAACATGATTTTTCGCAAGCTTCTAGCTCTCTGCAGAAATTATACTTGATCAGAAAAAATATATTTCCGGGATATTCTTATACTAAACGATTAACGTTTCCTCGGTTGCTGGGCCGAGAAAAAAAAGAAAAGATATGGGTTTTAATATGCTATTCCAACTTGCTGCTAGTAAAGCCGATTCAGATATTGTCGATAATCAACCTGGTCGAAGCGCTGACTCGCTACTGTGATTGAAACATGTTCCTTTATCCTAAGCGACTTTCCTACTGACACGGGATATGGTTTGCTCAAGCCTGCTAGGCGGTTCGATCCAGGAGCTATCTCTCACATGTGATATTGGAGATTGACTGCAAATAGAGGCAGAAAATGAGGTCAGCGGTCACACAAGCAATTAACCTATGCGTTTCGATGCAGTCGTCTCTTTGTTGGATGGATGCAATTGGCACCCAATAATAATGGCGATGTTATTCGGGAGGGAACGGTGCGCTAAACGAACCGGTGAGTACTTCCGGGTTTCTGTCAACATGTAGATCCATAGATGAACTTATCTTGAACATTGAATCCCCGCACTGCCGTACAGGCCAACTAGGGGGTAACACAAAGCCCAAGATGCTGTCCCATGCGGGGAACCTATGATATCACTTTAACACGGGCATTTTGAGACGGCAATGGCGGTTGAGGGTCTAGAATTGGAAAAGAACGAATATGGAAAAACAGTCAGAAGCAGGATGTTTGCCGATCCACGGCCAGCCCGAAATGCCCCGTCGAAGAAAGATCATATGACGTCATAGGATGCTGTGTAGTTTGCCTTGTTTGCATTATATAGTGTTTGTCGCGTTTGCAGATTGTACGGCGCCCCGGAAAAACCTCGGCCCTTCGCAAAACAGCTATTCCTCCCCATTTGCGCCTCCCCAGCATATCGACCAACTATCGATAAAATGCCACGAAAGCTAAGGGCGGCCGCTCAGGCGGCTGCGAAGTCGATAAGTCAGTTAATCCCAACCACACATTGGCCCGTGTCGCAAACATCTGCTCCTTCTCCTACTATGCATTGGATTTCACCCTCCCCTTAGACGCGTTTGCGACTAACCAGCTTTAGAAAATGTACCTTCAATTCCAGATGGGTCTGATGAGGAGATGGTGGACGTCCTTTCATCGCACCCCTCCTCGCCCTTAGCCGAACCAGAAGGCTCTCCCGAAAAAGATCCGGACGTCGAGCTCGAGGCTGAACCTGAATCTAAACGTGAACTTGAACCTGAACCTGAACCTGAACCTGAACCTGAAGCCGAAAGCGCAGAGCTTGAGGCTCCCGAAACACCGGCCACACCCAAGCCAGAGGAAGGATTGAGTGTTGCGACCCCCGCAGAAGACTCAATTCTTGCCGACACAGACAACACACCTTCCTACGGACCTGGCCGCCCATCACTTCCGCCTCGCGGCAAGCGTCGCATTGGTCGCCCACCCAAGTACCCTCGGCCTGAATGGAATCCGGCTGACGGTGAGCCACCACTTCGAGTCACTACTCCAGTTAAAAGACGCCGTGGCCGTCCTGCTGCTAGCGGTGGACGCTGGGCACGCAACCGCGGTCCCTCTCATCTCACGCAGGTGCCTGTTGACAAGGAAGGCAACATGATGGATGTAATCAATGACGAAGTGTCGATTCCGCCCGACCCAATCGGTGCTACTAAAGTCGACGAGAATGGCCACCTGCAAGGCGGACGTGAGTATCGAGTCCGTACCTTCAAGATCCTTGGTCGTGGAGACCGCCTCTACATGTTGTCGACTGAACCGGCCCGCTGCATTGGCTTCCGTGACTCGTACTTGTTCTTCCAGAAGCACAAGATGCTGTACAAGATTATCATTGATGATGACGCCAAGCGTGATTTGATTGAACGCGATCTCATCCCTCACTCTTACAAGGGACGAGCGATTGGTGTCGTCACCGCACGATCGGTGTTCCGCGAGTTCGGCGCAAAAATTATTGTCGGTGGCAAGAAGATCACCGACGATTATGACGAAGCTGCTGCTCGCGAGCGCGGTGATGTGGAGGGCGAGCTGGCCGTTCCGGAAGACAGATTGCCCGGACCTGGAGAAACTTACAACAGGAATCAGTACGTCGCCTGGCACGGCGCAAGCAGTGTTTATCACACAAATGCGCCCGCGGTCCCGCTTGTTGGTGGAAAACCAGTTGATACCAAGAAACGTCGTGTGCCAGTAACTGATGACAACTGGATGCTCGAGCATGCCCGGGCTGCGAGGTGAGTCTATATTTGAAAGCGAGAAATCCATTAGGACTGTCGACTAATGCATAGTACAGTAACTTTAACTCAAAGCTCGCCGAAATGCGCCGTTCGAACCTGGGTGGTGTGTACGATGTCCACACCAATATTATGCAGCACCCGAAGATCATGCAGCCAACCCATGCCCGTTGGGAGCGCATTCCCCCAGCTCTGGCGTCCGCCCCAACCGAGCTGACGACGAACATGAACTCATTGAATCTCTCCAACGGAGGCTCTCCTCCCGGTCATGAAAACCTGACCTCCCACGAAACCCAAGAATCCCACGAGGCTACCACTGGCGAAATCTCTACTGAAAGCCCTGCCACTACCTTTTCCCCTGTTCCCGCTCATCTCCACGACCGCTACGTCGTCCAGGACATCGTCTATGAATCCCCGCCGTATTCAAACATGGGCATCCCGGGCCCTGACGGCGATGTGCACGATATTGGCCCTAACGGCCTGGTCAGCGTCGCCAACCCCGAACATCCCGAGTTCATGACTCCAGAAATCCTCGAGTTGCTTCCGCCAGACTGCAAGGAAGCTCTCATTGATGCTGCGGCACAGGAGGTTGAATGGAAATCCAAGTGGACCAGCGAGATCACGGATGGCGAGCGTACTCAGCCGACCAAGAGCTACGCCTGGTACCCGTAAATCCTGTAGTTGATTTCTTTTTTTCTTGAGATTCTTGCGCGTCGGCGAAATTTATGGGTTAGCATGGGCTGGGTGGCTGGACATGGTAGGCAAAAGCCGCTGGAGTTTTTCTTTCTTTCTTTCTTTCTGCTTCCGAGTCTGCTTTCGCTTTCTCGACATATGTCTTGGGTAGATCTTTGCCTATCTCCATGGTGTATTGACTGGTTCCTTTCTTTTTCAATCTTCGAACGCTGGATCTATGTGACTGGCTTCGAGTGATGGACTTTTAGATAATAATGAACCAATTCTTTTTCAGGGACAACATTATGTTAGCCTCACGGAGCAGCCATAAAGAAATAGTCCCATCCATATCTTCTAGCCGTAGTATACTGGTGACAATTCAAGCTGTGAAATGAAGGGATATAAAGCCGATTTCGACGATCTTACTAATATCAATAATATAACCGGAAGGCCTTTTCTAAATTAGAAGAAATAGGTAATTTCTTTACTCTTCTATGAGTAGACTCTATATTTCTAATACGGCTACTAAGACTATTAAATGTTGGATCCAGTTGAATTAGGAATACAACAAGACTAATCCTAATAGGAAAAATTAGGAATCGGCAAAAAAGAAATGTTGAGCCCAACCCGATTTGAACGGATGACCTTGAGGTCTGGAATCTCACGCGCTACCGCTGCGCCATAGGCCCGATTTGATACTAATTAGTATACCAGAAATTATATGTCGAATTCTGTCAATTGCACAGAACCCCCTTCTGATCGACCTTCTATCATTCCAAAAGGTTGTTCAGTCACACTTTGCTGTTGAGATAGGAGGCTGCAACTCACATGTGACGCATCTAATATGGCTCCGACCGCTGGGGGTACATCACGTCATTAGTGTAGGAATTAGGGCAAACATATGCCCACATGTCCTTGCTTGCCTAAATTCATTCTGGATGCTACTTGTTACCCTGCGGGGCACGTGACCTCCCAGGTTTCGTGCCTGTCCTGTCTTTTAGTCTTCCTTCAGATAGTCATAATGAGACATATTTTCCTTTCCAGCTTATGTGCTTACAGATGGTAGCATTCTTCCACGTTCCAGAGGGTATCATTTAGGTTGATTTTCTTTTTTAAGAACTAAATCGACAAGTTCGGACCACTACTAGGGTTCCTAGCTTGCTAGATTCCTCGGGCGTCTTGACATCCATATTGCTGAACGATGGAAACTAAGTGAACTAATGCCACAGCCATATAGGTCGATGACTTAATGGTAAAATACATGACTTGGTGCCTCTTGAGGACTGGGCCAAAAGGGTCCAGGTTTATGCAAAAACACACCCTCTTTCGGTTTGCTTTTGGAAGAACCAAGTCTATCCCTTTTCAGACGCCCTCCGACAGATGATTATCGAGCAAGGCAGACCATCAGCCTTCGAAGGAAAATTGTGTTGTTTTAGTTGTTGGATAGGCAGACTGCTCTGGCTTATCGCTTTTGAGTTGGGAGTACGACAGACCAATGAACACTGCCCAGCACGATATCTACAGACTCATAGCAGCCAGTGCAATGCCCTTCGTCGATCTCTGTCCATGGGTAAAAGCCGAGGGGGCGGATATTCTAGAGGCATCACATCTTTTGAAGGAATACACGTTATCTGTCAAGCCTATCATCATACTTCTCTCGCTGCCAATCCTTCGTCAGTGGTGGCCTCTGGATTTTCTCACGCCTTTGCATATCCGCAGTCCTGCAAATTTCGTGAGAAAGTCGGACGGCTGAACTTGGTTCATTGTGGAACGGACTTTTGTTGCATCCAGATTCCATGCTTCCACCCCGGCCTGGCACGGTTCTCAACCAACCCAGAAACATTTGCCGAAATTCTGGATATGACGCTGTGGATATTACTGCTTGCTATAAGCGTTGTTTTGGACTCTGCAGATACTTTCGAGGAACGATTCTCTCTCTCTCTCTCTCTCTCTCTCTTTTTTTTGGAATAATCAGATGTTAGAAACCGAATATGTAATGTGCCTCGGGAAGTAGTTCTACGTGTAAAACACAAAATCTCAAATTTATACGTCCATAGCCGACGAGGACGCGCATCCCGAACGCTATATCCGTTGGCGGCCCCCAACCCCAGACAGCTTGGCTGCCATCTATATAAAGTGGCACTCAGAATGATCGGGGCATATGCTTCCTCTCTAATATCATCATTATATCTAAGTTGCTAATAGCATTAATATTAGGTACTATAATTTTTTCTAAGGGCACCTCGGCCTTGATATAGAGCCTTCTAGTCGTAAGATTTTCCGCTATTATTTAGCGTTAGTTTACTTGCGGATATTAAAATTATAATAAATGAAGTTGTGATTCTGTGTGGAAGCATATCCCAAGGGGGAATTTTGAAATCAATAACTTAGCTTACACGAATAAATAGAAGAAAGGAAAACCGAGGTCATCTAAAACTCCATTTCAAAGGAAGAGAAGCAAAAATGAACATGAAACCAAGAGATCGAGGGAGTTGGGTTGACAAAGGGTGTTGAGGAGTTGTGGAACAGCCAGATAGAAAAAGTGACAGAAGACAAGACAAGGCAAATTCGACGTGAGCCCTCAGAGATACCTAGGTAGTGTCGGATCATATGGAGGGGATGGTAGAGAAACAACAAGAGAGATAGAGGTAATAAAGAAGGGTTCCCGGTGCTGATGCACTGAGAACCAAAACGAGAAAAAGGCTTGCTTGATAAAACGGCCGGTGTGATGCATGCGAGGGTAAGACAAAGAACAAGGGAGAGCAAAAGGGTGAGACTTCAACGGAAATGAGGCTGCATTGGTCGCGTGGTAGGAAGAAAGACGCTGTCACATGGCCATTTCCGCGCGCAATTTTGCTAGCTCGGCTTCCTCGTCGTCTTCCTCTTGTGCCTTGGCGGGGTGTTTGACTATAGACAAGTTGGTTAGTGAACTATATATGTGACACATGTTGTATAGGGTTCTGTTCCCACTTACGATCTGTATTCCCCGCAGCTGGTAACCGGTCCAGTTGACTGCCCACAGGTACGGTCCCGGTGTGGAGCATCTTCGCGTCCATAGCTTCCTGCTCCAGACCCTCCAATTCGGCATCGAGCTCTTCCTCGTCCGGCTGCTCGCCGATAGGGAAACTGGTAATGACGCTTCCGATCTCGGCGCTGAGCGCATGCTGGTCTTGGAGTTCCTCCCTGCGAGTCATCAGTATGACTGTAACATGATAACGACAGGGCAATATAGATAAGGGCCAAGAGATTCTGTAATCCTGGTAGCAACGTACATCGTCTTGTCGACATCCTCGAGCTTCATTCCACCGTGGATCTGCTTCATAGCGGCGCCGGCCTGCTTCATAGCAGCTAAGGTCTCGTGGTTGATATTCGCGGCTTCGATGGAGTATATCTGCTGCTCGAGTTGCATAATCTGAGCTGTTGTCTGCTCGAGATTCTTCTCGTGGACCTTTTTGCGTCGGAGGGCGTTTTTTGCGGCTATTCAACACGATAGTAAGAGGAACGGATAGTTAGCCACCATACGCAACCCTCAAATAGATGCCCAGCAACAATCTGCAAGATTCGCAACCATACCATTCTTATCTGAGTTAACATTCTTGCGCGCCATAGCCTCCTGTTCTGAGATCTGGGTCTCGAGATGCCTCTCGCGCTTCTGCAGCATATCCAGCTGCTCGCGCAACTGTAGGATAGCGTTCTTGGGCGCATCCTTCCGCTTCTGAGCGGCGGCCCCGCCAAACCAAGACCACATTGTGATGTCGGTATCTGTGTGACTGGAAATCGAAGGGAATAAATAAGCAGGATAAGCCTCGGTGATCAGGTAAATGTCCAAAGGAGACCAGCGGCCGAAAATCCGGGGTGAGTGAGGAGAGAAGACTAAATTGGTTGTTTTCTTCGCTGCAAGTCAGGTGGAGCGATAGGCTCCAGGCAAAGCCAGTGAGCTGACAGGCGAAGTAAGAGAAGAGCGGAAAAATAAGCCCCGAATGACCAATAGGTTTGGAGCACACGACTCGTCGAGAGCGCTTCCAAGGATAACTTCTGGATGAATGTAAAGTGGAGGGGAGCCCGACTTTCCCCTCGCTGAGCCTATGACATACACGGTAAAGCCAGTCACGTGCGCCAACAAGACCGTTGTGTTTGTGACCTCTTGATCTGCCTTTTATTCTTTTATTTCTATCTTTATACTTTTTACAATGTTGAGCATCTTGTTCAACTAGCGCAGAGATGAATGGACCGCGCCCCTCGACTCGCGTGTTCCTCTCCGATCTCTCATCTCTACAGGCGGACTCGAAGATCCGCTTTCTTGGCTGGTGCGTCAGGCCCAGAGCAGAGAACAAAATAGTATAAAGTCCAGGCTTCCAAATACTAACGATGACTTGCGTTCTTGTGCACACATAGTGTGACGCGTTATACAATAACCACCGGCCATTTGATACTGGAACACAACTATCCACGCAGCAAGATAGCTCCAAGCTCTGTATCTGTCGACATCAATGCCCTCCTTGAGGGCCTGACGGCCGAAGAATTGCGTGTGGGAACATGGCTGAATGTCGTGGGCTATGTCAGAGAGTCGGAGCCGGTACCATCACTACCACCGCCATCTTCATTCTCTTCGACTCCCGGCGACTCGAATCGGCCATATGAGCGGCCTTCTACGATCCCCCCTCGTCCGGTGTATGTCGAGGCGATCATGGTCTTTCCTGCAGGAGCTATTTCCATAGGGGAGTATGAGCGGATCCTTTGTAATTCTCAGCATGTCGAGCGGATGATACAGTTCACCCACTGAGGAAACATCTGTAGTGGCTCAAAATATTACATGGAGCCCAAAGCCAATCACGCATTAATGGAGCGTCTCTGCATTAGACATTTTGCTATATAATTACTTTTCGAGCACCTCAGATACAAGGCGAGGGGTATCAAGACGTAAATCAGAACACCAGACAAAATTTCATCGACAAACAGCCTTAAACCGCCTCTTCCACCTTCTTCCCATCTTCCTGATTCACCTGTTGAAGCCTAAGCTGCCTCTTAGCCCGCTTTCCCTCCAGCTTCATCTTCTCCTCCTGCATGCGCACAATGAGGGGACTTTTCATGCGAATCTTATGTCCATACTTATAGAACACAAACGGAATCGGCACAATCACAACCTCCAACACCCCTAGCAGAGTGCCCGCCCAATTCGGCCCCAGACTGGCGTACATAGAAGAGCCAGCAAGGGGCAGAACACCACCGAGGATACTCCGAATAACCGAGTTACCCGCCAAAGCAGAAGCGGCATACATGCCGTAACTGTGAGTTAGGTAGTTGGACGCATAGATGAAGACACCGGTGTTTCCTGCGCCGAACGGGATACCCGCGAGCATGGGCACGATCCAGTGAATCGAGGCTGGGGAGCAGGTCCATGCGAACCAGAGCTCACCGACTGGGATCATCGTTGCGCAGATGCAGACGAACGCGACCATTGCTTCTGGGTGTGGTTTTCCGGTCTCGGGATCTTTGACATGGCTGTTGATTAGCCGCCGGATTAAGGGTTCACAGGCGATTGTGAGGAGGACGCCTATCCCGATGCCTAGGAAGGCCAGCCCAGACACGCCCAGTTGCCATCCGCGAATATCTCGGAAGACAATTGGGTAGGCTACAAAGCAGAGGTACAGGATGCCATAGATGATTGCGATGTAGATGTTCCAAAAAATGCTGAGGGGGTTAGTTTGATGTTCTATAGGCTGCTGTGGGATGCGTAAGTGTAAGAAACTCACCAGATTGGCTCGGTGACTGCCATTACAAACGGCCGGCTGAGGTTCAGCTTGAGGACTTCGGGCAGGCTCGCCTTTTGGTCGTAGCGACTCCACCAGCGGGACTCGCCGCTCTCCTTGCGGAGTCTGGCTGCTTTCTTTTGGAGAATGGTTGGTGCGTATGTTTCCTTGAGGAGGATAGCAAAGACCAAAGCGATAGCGGAGAGAATGAGCGCGATCCAGCACATCCAGCGCCAGCCAAGATATTGAGTGACGAACCCTCCGATAACAGGGCCGATGACTACATCCCGTTAGAAATGGACTCCATTGTGTCAGAAAAGAGAATAGGTGAAGAACAAACCTGGTCCATTGAGTGGCCCAATACTCCAAACAGAGATCGCGAGAGCGCGGTGCTCATCGTCCACCAAATCAGCCACCATACCGGGCGCGGTAGAAATCATAACACTGCCGAAGAAAGCAGCGATAAAGCGAACGACAATCAGTGCCGCGACGGACTCTGCGAGCGCGCAGGGGATGATCAGGACTGTGAACACGGCAAGACAAACTACACAGACAGGTTTCCGTCCGTATACCTCGCTCAACGGGGCCATGAACATGGACCCGATGGCAAGACCAAACAAATAGAAGGTCAAGCCAAGGGTGACGATCGTCCCAGGTTGGCCGAATTCCTCGGCCATTAATGCAATGCCTGATGTATAAGAAGTCGAATATAGCACGCTTCCGAGTTTGTTAGCTAGAGAACCTCATGCTTCAAAATTTCAAGATAGATAGGGATACTTACACTATGAGAGTGTTCCATGATAGAAACACGATTCCCATGGACTTATACTTGAAATTCCAGTTCTTGGGGTTCTCAGGGTCATCATCGCCATCCCAGTCGACCTCATAGTCGGGGTCAGCAGTGGCATTGGTTGCGATTGTCGTTACACGCTCCGACAGTGACATGTGCGAGGTTCGCGAGGCACGAGCTGTCAATGTCTTCCCTAGCGCATCGCGGTCCGTCCGTGTGTCTACCGTGGAAATGGACTCGATAGAGTCTGTGTCCTGGGACATCCTCTCAGTGTTTTCGGGCCATTTATCTTGGCCCTCCAAATTGGAGCGTTGAGCTGTCATTCCCTGGACGAATGGCCTTCAAGGCAATGAAATAGTGTTCGAGGAGCTTATTGTGTGTATATTGAAGATCAATTGAGCCAGTTACTCCAATATTAGGGTTGTAGTGAAGAAAATAGGGGAAATACGAGCAAAGGCTCCCTCTGTTTCCCACTTTCAGCCCGGAGATAAGGCTGTAGTAGTAGAATGTGTCGTTCTCTATCTCTTTACTGAGATGTGGTGGAAATGCTGCAAATGTAGGCCGAAATCCCGAAGCCGAGGTTGCCTTAAGTATCAACCGCAAGCCCCCCAAACTGACACAGATTATAACAGAGGATGGAAATTGAGGACATTTATCATTGGAATCATTATTTGAAACTCGGAATTTTTCGAATGTGGGGCCGGAAGTCAGTGATAGGCATATTCGACAAGAAGAGCTGGGCTTGGAGCGCTTGAACAGCTTGCAGGACTGGTGCTGTGCCGAGAAGATGATCTGTAGCCCCGAACGGGATCATATAGTTTCTTTTCCTACTGCGTAGAGATTACATTGTATAAGTAGGGCACCAAAGTATCGGCTTCCCCTTATATCCCTTTATACTTCCTCTATACTCCCTGTCGTACAAACCCTGGGGATTTCCCCATGGGCAAAGAGGCCCGTCATGGCGTGATATCTCGATAAGGCAGAACTTGTGTGCTCCCAATTTGTCTCCACACGGCCTATTAGGCCCGAAAGAGCATGTGGGTTCTAGCCTGGGCTGTGGTGTGCCGGTTTGCCGAATGCTGGGCTGTGCAATATATATTGTGGAGTTCGTATTTCTCACAGCATTTCACATACAATCATACGCTTTAACTTTGGAATACGAAGTACGGAGTAGATATATATGTAGATATTGATTTTGAGACCCAACATTTAGAACCGGGAAAAAGCCGGTTTGAAGTCGTTTGTTTGGGCAAACACTGCGAAGTACATAGACGACGCAAGAGAAAATAAATAACGTAGTCGGTAAGCGAGTCGGCCATGTAAGCCAGCCGCCCCAAAACACGTGGTAAATGTGATAAATTACAACTTAATCTCTCAACAACGGTAGGCGATATAGAGATGTCCTTATAGCTTAATGCTTTCTAGGTGATACCTAGCGTACTTAGGGAGTTTGGGGAAATAGCATGTCTCTATGACTGCGATGTATACATTTCTAGATTTTAGAAACGTAATTTTCGGTGATTTCGAAATGATAATAAGATACAGTCATGTTTCATTAGTATTTGTACCCTAGGTACTTCGCAAGGCTGTGGAGACCCACTTATTTTCTGCTGGTAGAACGTCAAAACATATATGAATTTCAATATAAAACTCCTTAATGACTAGTATGCCACCCTTCATACTTAATAACTTCTTTAACACTATGTAGCATAGTCTCTGCTCAATTAACAAAATAATGCACTAAGGTAGAAATCTCGAATATTAGCGTACGGAGTAGGAATAGGTAGGCGGTATAGCAAGAGCGGTCGAGGTTAGATGTATTGGGGTACAAATACTAATGAAACGCCACTGTAGTCTTCTACCCTCTTTGAAATCGATTTTCTGCTAATAAGTCTCATCAACTATCTAGTAGCAATAGAATCGTGGTTGTGGAGATACAAGTGTCGCATTTACTATGTGTTTTGGGGTGGCCGGCTGCTTCCATGGCCGACTCGCTTACCGACTGCGTTGACAATCCCTCAATTCCACTTCTTCCAAGGAAGTGCATCCCCAACCTTCATTCACGTTCTTCCGACTCAAAGGCAAGCGTTAAGGATCACCACGTCGCTTCTTTTCGGGTTGACCTTTCTGCCTTGATACACTTCGTACTTCACTTCTCCATTGCTCTCCATCCATTATCGCAGACATGGTCGCCAAAGAACTGCCTTCCGGCTGCGGCGTCTGTGGTCAGGAGGAAGGTCTACTCATATGCTCTGGCTGCAAGGTGTTGTCTTACTGCGGCCGCGATCACCAAGTTGCTGATCGCCCAGCCCATAAATCTGCTTGCAGCGCCATCAGAAGAGCACGCGTCAAGATGGAGGAAGAGGAGCAGATCCTGCGAAATCACCCCGGAGATTTTATGATGCCTGCAGACCCCTTTACTAACAGTGCCGGGAATTTCTGGAGCGTGCTCGGAACCCGCGACTATATGCGAGCGCGGTTTGCACTGGTCGAAGCCATGACCCAGGTTGACAATGCCCAATCCGTCAAAGCGCAGCTGGACCATTTTATGGACATGCTACGTTTGTGCCGCAGTGATAACATGGGCGTGCGAGACCTTGTGCCTGGGCTCATGCTACGTCTCAACAAGGACCAGGAATGCTACGACTTCATCAAGTGGTGGGAAGTCGTTAGTGACAATCCACGGTACGACTGGGGAAACACTGATCTTCCATACCTCGATATCAAAAACGCCGACATTTTCGAGCCTGTGGAGCGGTTCTGTGGTCAGTTCCCTGATCTCAGTCACTTGTCTTGCCTGTGCCTCTTGAAGATCAAGCTCCTCTTGGAGGTTATGAGACTAGGGCAGTCGACTGCGAGCCTGGGCCCAGTTGTTCCTCGCGAGATCCTCGATTTGATTCAGTCATCCATTCCTCAGATCCCTGCCGTGTGTGTATCCCACGACATCATGTCCGGTGATAGCGATGTCCGCGAGACCATGGTTGATAAGTTGAAGGCGCAGATCGATGCTGTATTCAATGCAGTCGAGGAGGCTAATGAGCATTTCTGGCCCTCTCTTATCGATCCTGACCTTGATTTGACTGAAATTCCCGAGTCCTACTCAGCTGGTACCGTGGAAGAAATGATCTTAGTCCTGCGTTACAACTACGACGCCTGGACTGAGACGCCCGGGGCTATTGACTTCATCAAGGCAGAGGTTGATGGTGACATTTGATTGGGCATGGGTGTAACGTTGGTATCTGGGAGGAATCAACCCCGCTGGTAGCTGACGTTGGAACCGCGATAACCGAGTGTCTTCGTTTATCTTAGTGTATTATTGAAGATGTATTCTTTATTGCCTTTGATAACGGCTCTATCACTTTCCTGGGCGTTTAAAGATATCCTTCTATTTTAGATTATTTTAATGACATCACCTTCAAGAGACATTCTATAGCTTCCATCAGGCTGTGGAACCGGGAAAAAGTCGGTTTGAAAAAGAAATAAGAAAGGGGAAAGTAATACGAAACTTCCACGACATACATATGTATTTCGATCCCAGCTACTTCTAGGTAATATTGCGCAAGGTTCCGCTTCCGACTTGTCCAGTACTAGTATGTACATGTATGTAGGTTCATATTCTGATCTATAGAACTGAAAGAAATCCCGAAAGCAAAACTCGTTTAATATCAGATTCATGGATACAATATAGACATCCCTCGGTTATATAACACTACTTCTAACCATAGACGGTTTAGTAAAATCTCTCTCGGTGACAAACGGACAATTCTACCGCACTTTGCTCCAAATGAGGCGTTCTCACTGGCTACGAAGGGGTCTCAGGCCGCTTGTTTCAACATAACCGAAGCGAACTAAGGTCTAAGCGACCTGCCGAATGCTTGGAATGACTCTGATAAGATCACTATTTGAATAT
Source organism: Penicillium egyptiacum (assembly GCA_911456345.1). NCBI lineage: Eukaryota > Fungi > Ascomycota > Eurotiomycetes > Eurotiales > Aspergillaceae > Penicillium > Penicillium egyptiacum. Next base: position 588,937 of record CAJVRC010000863.1, on the reverse strand, counting down.
CCTATCTGAAACAGGTTGCTTTAAATTTGGACCTTCAAACAGCCCTATGGCAAATAACTTTTTGTACTCCCTGGCAACCCTCCTTTAAAACCCTTTGTGGGACTGCAACCTCGCAAAAAGTATTCTGTAACTGTCCGACCATCATGACCTCGCTTATAGCAGCCGGCCTGGTTGGACTGGGTGCTCTCTATATGTGGCGTGTTAACTCTGCTATGAAAGTAGTCCCCGAAGAGGCGCGGGAGCTATCACCTCATCGTTGGACAATCGAAGAAATAGAAGCAGCCTATAAAAAGAGCCTGGAAGCCCCTATTGACGTGACTAAGAGCCTGCCACCAAAGCAATGCCGACGATATGTGATCGTAGGCGGAACTGGTAAGTATAGATACAAGTCTGTCTTCAAATCCATGCACTGATTCTCCAAACTATAGGTCTAGTTGGCGCTTGGATAGTCTCACATCTCCTCGCACGAGGCGAAGACCCCAAGGCCATTCGCATTCTAGATCTAGTCTCCCCAGAGCAGGACGTCCTCAACAAAGGCGTGGGCTGGACCAAAACCAATATCACTGACGGGCTCGCAGTAACGACAGCATTCGAAGAGCCATGGCCTGCCAATGTCATCAACCTCGCCCTAACAGTCTACCACACCGCAGCCATAATCCGACCCCAGGATCGACTCAAGAGCCTCCTACCACTCAGCAGCAAAGTCAATATCGAGGGCACACGGAACGTCCTGAACGCTGCAAGAGCCGCCGGCGCCACAGCTTTCATCTGGACATCCTCAGGCTCCATCGCCTTGCACCAGCCAACCTTCTGGATCGCACCGTGGGCGACCCAGCCCAAGCGCGTAATCCAAGTAATCAGCGACAGCACCAAACTGCCCGAATCCCACGACCAATTCTTCGGCAATTACGCCGTAACAAAAGCCGAAGCAGAGCGCCTCGTCCGCGAAGCAGATAACCCAGCAACAAATTTCCGCACCGGCTGTATCCGCCCTACAAACGGCGTATATGGCACAGGCGGCCAAGCCAACAATGTTGTCACGGGCATTTACCTCCGCAACGGAGGCAGTCCGACCTGGGCTCGCCCAATCCTGCAGAGTTTCGTGCACGCTGAAAACGTCTCAATCGCACACCTGCTGTACGAACAGTGTTTGATCCGGCAGAGCGAGCCTGGTTCGCAGCTCCCGAATACAGGTGGCCAGGCATTCACCGTTACCGACCCCAACCCGGCGATTGCATTTGATGATTTGTACACGCTACTCACGACGTTGTCTAAAACGCCGCTGTCGTTTCCGGATGTGCAGCCCTTGCCCTTGTTGGTTATGGCGTATTTTATTGAGCTGTATACTTTCTTGCAGTATAAATATCTCTCTTGGTTTCTGCCGAGGTTGTCGGGGGATATTGGGCAGCTTCAGCCGTCGGTGTTTTCGATTATCAATGTCCATGTCTTCGTTGACGATTCGCGGGCGAAGCTGGCGCCTGAGATGGGTGGGTTAGGGTATAACCCGCCTCTGAACACCCTCGACGGTCTGTGTCGGCGGCTTGTGGATTGGAATACGAAGACTGAGAGGGAGGGGGTTGAGGTGGAGAAGAAGATGTAGTTGGGCCCTGTGAAGGGTTTGGAAGATGGTGTTGGTGTCGATGTGGTTGTGCCGAGGTGTTTTGGGTTTGACCGATCTACTTGATCTGAGTGTAAGAGCAGACACGGGTTATTTTTTTTATGAGCATGATTTGGCGCGCAGTTCAATCTGTACCTGATATTAGGAGTTTAGTTCTACTACTTGGAACAAGGTGTGGCGTGAAATAGAATCATATTTCAAGAGAACCTTGGAAGGACCCTGGTAGGAGCTATCACACTCATTGAATCTTCTGCAACTTCCAACTTCCAATGTCGGAATAGCCGGAGCCGACCAGCAGTGCCCGGCCATATCATGATCTCATCATTCCTCAATATTCATTTGGATGCAAAGGCTCTTTTGTTAGAGCTTGGTATGAGGCTTAATGAACCCCATAGATAGTCGTAATTCGAGAGCGATAGTTGCTGACACTGACTTTGGGACACTGCCAAAACACACCGGAGCCCAGTGTTGATAAGCCGTGTGGGCGAGCAGAAGTTCTCGGTGCAAAAGCAAGAGCGACACCCATAGGCCACTTTTCCAAATTGTTTATGGACGAAGGAACATGGGCACGGTAACCCTCAAGTCGCACACATGGCACTCCACCATGCGAGCGTTCCACCAAGCAGACTGTGCAACCAAGAACATGAATCCCTCAGCCAGCAGAAGGTCGCTAGAATGATAAGCTTTCATTTCTCAGAAAGATAGTACACAGACAAGACGAAAGTCCTTCCTTAGCGAGCCTGCTGCTGAGCCACTTGGCGCATATGGTCAAGACGCTGCATGCGCAAACGCTCAGATGCCACCTCAACGTCAAGAATCCCTCCAAGACGTTGCTTCCACGTCTCCTCTAGGCTGACTAGCTCACCCTGGCTCGCCTCCTGTGCAATTTTTCTCTGCTTGTTCACCTCCTCGGAAGCCTCCTTCGTCTCTGACAACTCCTTCTCAAGAGAGCCGAGTATTTCCTCAAGCTGCGAATTGCCAATCAGCCAAGCGTTCTTGCCATGCTCTTCCAGCAGAGCCAGGTTCTCGTCGCGCTTGGACAGGTGCGAGCTTGACGCATATGCCTTCTGTAAAGTCTGGCGCCATGTGTCTAGGTCGGGCATGTCGGCGTCTGATGTGCGAGTCGGGGCCTCTGGTGCTTCGTAACGGGACAGGTCGATTCCGCCTGTGAGGGGCGCTCCTTGCGCCTTGCGCGCCAGTTCTTGTTGCATAAATTGAGAAAATTTGGGTTCTGGCACTTCCGGGATCCAGGGATGCATTGTAGAGGCGTGCTCCGGGGATAGCTCTGCGTTGATGAGCTGCTGCGCTCGCGCTTGCGCGGACGCAGTGGGCGCCGCGTCGATATCTTAGAAGGTTAGTGATTGGGTTCTAAACGCAGGTCTCTTGGCCACTCTGAGTACATACATGGGAGCGAGTCATGAGATTCGTTGATTAACGGCATTTTGGAGTGATGTTGTATGGATTCAAGACAAGACCAGTAGATTAATCTTGAGAATCATTGCTGCATGAAGGCGGTGAGGGAGGCGGCGAGATGAATGCCGCTGACTCAGTTCCCAGGCGCCACGTGACCTCAACTTTTATATGCACCGCGGCAGGAACGAACAAGGTGAAGAGTGTACCTGATTTTGTAGGGTAATTAATGAATGAACTCGAACATCATTTGAGTCATGGGATATGTTTATGTTGCTGCAGCAGAAACCAGGCTTTGGGAGTCCGGTGCCCTCTACATTGCTTTCCCGACTGCAACGATGATCCTATCTGTTTTGGATTGTTTTTACGCGAAGTACGCGAAGTACCTGAGTACTAAGACAAGTTCCCAACTCACCGACTGGCTAAAAATCGAGACGATCCGGTCTTCGCATGTGCAGTCAACACACGAGCACATATCGTGCGGAGTTCGGCAAAGTCTATTATTCCCTTTTCGGTGTGCGGAATTCAACCTTGGAATGGATGACGGCCCTAATCCCTGTACATCGCTTAGCCGAATGTCACCTAGTACTTCATGTACATAACGATCGGCTTCTTTCCCAGGCTTGGGGTACTTGGGCAATTATCTTCTGCACTCGCAGGTAGCTCGTTCGTCTTCCCACTGTATCCCCGCCTAGTGCACTTGTATAAGAACCCGTATCTCCCTGGGGGATTTCGACCTTTTCCAGGGCCGCAGTTACCTGCAGACGTTACAACTCTATCCTAGTTGTGATATATTGGCAAGCACTCACGATAATGACTAACTTTCGCATGGGCGTTACTTTTGCTGGGGTGACTCTTGCGGTGCTGGTGTTTTTGCAGCTGATTGCAGTATTCAAGCTCGATAGTCAGTCACAGTCGCCCCTGCCTAGCTTTAGTTCAAACTTCAATCAGTGGAAAAGCAGAGCGAATGCGGCGGCAGCTGATGATATCTTTTTGGTCGGAGCGGGCAAGGCAGATGTAACTGGGTATGTTTATGCTTTAAATTTCGACATATCAATGCGATCAATTGGCTAATATGATTACTAGGCCCGTTGTGGAGCTTGCTCTCACTGGCTATGCCAGCTTGGACCAAATAGGCACTGGTCTAAAGCAGAGATTGTATTCTCGCGCCTTCATCTTCGCAGACCCAAATAAGCCTGATGAAACCTTTGTGTACCTGGTTCTCGATACCCTTGCAGGTGACACGGCCGTGCGACACGGTGTCCTGGAGGGTCTCACTGCACTAGGTGGGGAGTATGCCCGGTACGGCGAACACAACGTCGCAATGACGGGGACACATTCGCACTCCGGGCCTGGAGCGTGGATGAACTACTTGTTGCCTCAGATTCCGGCGTTAGGCTTTGACAAGCAAAGCTATCAAGCCATTGTTGACGGCACTGTTCTATCAATCATCCGTGCCCATGAGAACTTGGTGCCCGGTCGGCTCTCTTTTGGATCCATCGATCTGCAAGACACAAATATCAATCGCAGCCCTTTTTCGTACAAGCATAACCCCGAGGAAGAAAGGGCGCGGTATTCTGACAATGTTGAAAAATCGCTCTCACTCATTCGGTTTGATCGCGAATCCGACAACAAAACAGCTGCTGTTCTAACATGGTTCCCTGTTCATGGCACATCCATGTACAACAACAACACTCTGGTCAGTGGCGACAACAAGGGTGTTGCGGCTTACCTCTTCGAGCGCAGCGTTGACGGCGATGCCAGGTTCACTGACGATGTCGTCATTGGATTTTCTCAAGCGAATGTCGGGGACACATCCCCTAATATCCTAGGAGCTTGGTGTGAGGACGGCTCTGGAGATATGTGCCGATATGAAGATAGCACTTGCGGTGGCAGAAACGAAGATTGCCATGGTCGAGGTCCTTTTTTCCGTGAGAAAGACAACGGAGCGAAGAGTTGTTTCGAGATTGGGCGCCGCCAGTACTCAGCAGCAAAGAAGCTTTACGAAGAGATGGACACCACACCTATCAAAATCACTGGAGGCTCAGCGGTGAAGTCTTTCCATGTGTACCAAGACATGAATGGCTACACTTTCCCATCGCCGTTCAACTCTAGTACGCTGACGAGTTGTTCTGCCGCTTTGGGGTACTCGTTTGCCGCTGGAACTTCAGACGGACCTGGTGCTTTTGACTTTACCCAGAATGCTACTGGTCCAGCTGCACGCAACCCCCTGTGGCAAGTTGCGCGTGCAGTTATCCACCAGCCCAGCAAAACACAGCAGCAGTGCCAAAGTCCCAAGAACGTGCTATTGGATATTGGCACTCTCACTGAACCTTATGCATGGGCCGCGGATATTATTGACATCCAGGTCTTGCGAGTGGGTCAGCTGTTCCTCATTATATCCACTAGCGAAGCTACCACGATGTCTGGGCGACGCTGGAAGGAGGCTTTTGCAAAAGAAGCAAAGGACTACCTTTCTGTTTCCGATCCTCTAGTGGTACTAGGAGCTCCATCAAACAGTTACGCTCACTACGTGACAACAGAGGAAGAGTACGGCGCTCAGCGCTACGAGGGCGGGTCCACACTCTACGGCCCAAACACACTGGCGGCCTATGTCAATCTGACCCTCACTTACCTGCCATATTTGGGAAGCTCCTTAGAAGTTGCCAAACTTCCGGCCATCCAACCTGGCCCCAACCCACCAATCAACACCAACCGTTCATTGAGCTTCATTGCGGGGGTTGTGTACGATGGAGCGCCAATTGGAAAGCGCTTTGGAGATGTGACTTCAAACCCGGGGAGTGGACCCTATGGCCCCGGAGATATTGTGAAGACGACCTTTGTGGGCGCCAATCCCCGGAACAATCTGCACCTCGAGTCGACTTACGCTGCGGTTGAAAGGAAAAGCGATTCTGGCACATGGGAGGTTGTGCGCAATGACCATGACTGGAATTTGGTCTTCTCGTGGAAGCGGACCAATGAAATTCTTGGCCACAGTGAGGTATCAATTGAATGGGAGATTGAGGACGAGTATTATAGTGTCGACACTGCGTCCCCCCTGCAGGCTGGGACCTATCGGATGCATTATTATGGAGACTCAAAGAATCCCTTTGGCCAAATCTCACCATTCGAGGGCATTAGTGGGACTTTCACAGTGAAGACTTCATAGTCTGACTCATTTATAATATAGTGGTTTATGGAGTGGTGACGGGTTGAATAAATGGTGTCAAATGATCTACTTGCTGAAGTGTGCGACCCGGGGAGTAACCAGGCCGCAGTAATTATATCTTCAATTACGCGCCCGTCCATGTAGCAAATGAATTAGCCAGACACTCTGGGTCTAGAAATCTACCTAGTCCATATGTCAACATAGAATCCTCAATGTGATAATAAAGTGGTCCTGAGCCTGCAGCCAATCAGCACGCGCCATCGACCAGGGCTGGGCGCCTACTGCAACGTCTCTTTCTCGCGCGATCTATTTCTAGCATACATTCGGTCCCACAAAGAGCCCCCTTGCAATGGCGGTTCCATTTGGGACTAGTAGTCCTGGATTATTTCGGACTTTGTTCATGGAAAAGCTTCCAAGGTTGGCACAATGGGCGGCTGACAGGAAGCCCTAAACCCACCTGGGCAATTAGGCCCCTGATGAAACCCAAAGTGCAGATATACCAGCCAGGATCCTCGATGGCGAGGAATTTGAAAGAAAATCTCTTTTCTGTTAAGGTCTTAGGTAGCTTCATCTTGCCCCATTCTTTTGTTTCTCTTCATTTTTGTGGTCCCTAGTGATCCAGCCATTCTTTCATTTGCAAGCCATCAAGACGCCTCCCAGGCCTTGTATGCATTCCCATTAATTTCATATTTTTTTTGGTCATGCTTTATTATACGTGTGATTGTGTCTATCTTATTCAGGCGCTCTAGTATATCTCTGCCTGAGCACCCACTTTTCTTTACTGTCCCACTTTGTCGAAGTCATCAGCGATCACTTCCAACACTCTCGTTTCTAAATCAGGATGCTTCGCTTTCAGTTCTTTTTGTTCCTTCTTTTGCCATGGATGGCTTCGGCTGGTCCGATCTCTCGCTGGCTGTCTCAGCCATTGGAGTTACCTGAACCGACTTCTCTCCCCTTATTGCCTGATATCGAACGGCGTGAAGCTGGCGGTATCACTGAAATCACGCCTGTGGCGGCACCTACGCAGTTACCGTTTACGGCCGAGGAGCCAATAGTACTTTACCCTTTTCTAAACTATTAAGCCAACCACCAAGCTAACCTTCACTTAAAAGTCAACTATATCCCGCGTGTCAACCACAACTCGTGAGACAACTACTAGTCAGAAGCCAACTACAACCCCGAAGCCGGCTACAACTCCAAAGCCAACTACAACCCCAAAGCCGGCTACAACTCCAAAGCCAACTACAACCCCAAAGCCGGCTACAACTCCAAAGCCAACTGTAACTCCAAAGCCAGTTACAACTCCAAAGCCAGCTGCAACTCCAAAGCCAACTACAACTCAGGAGCAGACTACAACCAAAAGGGCGACCACCACCTCTCATGCGTCCATTATGACTCGGCTATCCATATCCTCATCCACAACCCCGGGAATGCTGCGTTCATCACCCATAGCTAGTTTGTTACCAGTCTATATTCCAAGCTCAACGTCTTCTCCCGATTCTTTGGTGATACCGAGTTCACCCCAATCTTCATCGGCTACGCTCCTAGATGGAGCAACTAGCATCAAAGCTATCTCAGCCACACCAGCGGCCTCGACCTCTACGACGATGCAGCCAGTGACAACACCGGTGCCTACAGTGCCCACAAGTAGCAGTCCAGCTGTTGGAGCTATTGCACCCCTAGGAAAAGCAAGTAGCAGCAGTTCTTCCACGTCCGTACCGGTGATTTCAACCTCCAATCCAATCCAGCCAGCAAAGGCTACGCAGGCACAATCTACATCACTACAGCAGGTTCCCACGTCAGGGTCCAAGCCAGTTGTGAGCGTAACCGAGCCTGTGATCGTATATGTGACCAAAGGAGCACCAAAGCCCTTCTCAACAAGCGTCATCCACCACGCACCCAGTGTCACCGACTCATCGATGTCATCAGCAAATCCAACGGTAAAACCGTCTATTGAGCCAACAACTACATCTTTGATGTTTGTGACCATCCATTCCACTGCAACGTCGGTCGTTCGTGTGACTTTTTACCCATCATCATCGTTATCATCATCCGCTTCTTCGTATTCGGTCTTGTCGTCTTCAACTCGGAGGCGCCCGAGTGTGAATGTGGCGCCTATAGAGACCAGTCATGCCAATGCAACGCCAATTGTCCCTACGACCATCGACTCGGCAACACCATCGCTTCCTTCTTTGTCTTTGTTGTCGTCCTCCGGTGAGATTGCTCCTGTGGTGACAGCTCATATCACTTCCACGAGTGTTGTTCCTCTGACTGTTTACCCGGCTACATCGTCACCTATGCCTTCGCTGTTGCCATCCCCAAGTGAGGCTGCTTCTACAGTGACAGTCCGTGTCACTTCCACAAGTGTCGTTCCAGTGACCGTTTACTCGACAACATCGCCATCTGCTCCATTGTTGCCGTCCCTAAGTGAGACTGCTCCTGGTCTGACAGTCACTTCCACAAAAACACTTCGCGTGACCGTCTATGGGTCGACTGACACGCGAGCAGCGGTAACTACACATGCAGCAGATCCCACATCTACTGTGGATGCAAATATCGCTACCACGAGCTCCAAAGCAGGCCAAGGCATACTTACTGTGAATCCAGTTACGCCGTCTGGCTTTATCACGATCACCGAGACAGACACCGAGACAAAGACCAAGACCGTGACAGATCGGATTACTGAGACTGTTACTGCTACTGTCACTCGGAATTAAATGTAAGATTGGGAGGAAATTGACTCTTTTATGTTCTTAACTATGTATGGAGGCTTTCTCTCAGAGGATTTTTCGTTCATATTTCGCAGACTATTTTCTCTGTTGTTTTGGCTATCTATGTGGAATGTTCTTACTTATAACTACAAGTTAATGCTAGGAAGCTATATTCAGGCCGAGCAATAAAATAACATGTTTTAGCCCCCTCTGGTCCTTTATCGATGTACATGTGTACATACCTTAGCTTTTACTATTGTATACATATCCCAAACCTCGAAGATGATGGCCAATTTAGACCCATACAGGTCTCAAATACCCTACCTCGCCTTCCACCTAACCCTCCCAACCCAGTTAGCCCAGTCCTGCACATCCTCCCTCTCACAAATCCTCTCAACAGTAAACCACTCCCTAGCCAGCTCCTCATTAGTTGCCATGCGATGCACAAAACTATGACAAGCGCGACAAAGCCACGCCACACTATTCAACATCCACTCATCATGCCACCCCTTCTTAATGACCTTCGCATGCACCCCGCGCGGAATCAAATGATGATACGAAAGCGGGATCCAGTCTCGCTCGCAGATCTCGCACGCGTCCGCGCGCGTGCTCGCCCACGCCGGCGGGCCAGTCGTCACGCTCGATATGTACTCCGCCAGCACGGGGGCGAGGAAGTCCACCAGGTCTGCTGCGTCCGGGATTATGCCGTAGACGAGTAGCGAGTCGGTTACGCTAACTGGGATTGGGGAGAATAGAGTTTCGAGCGTGGTGCGTGGGAGGGGTGTGTCGCTATCTGGGGGCATGTAGAGAGTTGATAGACTTGGATCGTGCTGGATGGCTGCATAGCTTAGGGTTTGGAGCGGGGTTGGGAAAATGGTGAAAGTTTCTGACGCTAGGAACTGGGGTTGTTAGCTTCGGGTCTTGTTAGTTGTTTTGGCTGTGGTGCGTAGGCTTTGTTGGGCCTGAGGGCCGGTCGCTTTGCGCTGGGTTGGACTGGTTGGGTGCATGTACATCAACGAATTCGGCGAGCTCTTCTGGGTCTGCTCTCCCGGTTGAGACTGTCGCTGCTGCTACGTCTGTGCGCTCGGTGCGCTTGCCCTTTGGCTTCCTCCGCGTTGGCTTCGGCTTTTCCTCGGAGCGGGCCACGATGGCATTAGACAAACATTCCCGGAACACAGCATAGTTCTCATTGGAAGTCATTGAGACTTGGTTAGAGGAGAGAAGCCGGATGTCCGGTGAGTCGAGTCTATTTCGCCCCACGGCAGATTGACATCATCCATGGATTCTTCAACCCGCATTCTTCAAGGCTTCCAACTTTGTTGCCTTTGACCTCGAGATTTATGAAACATCATGACAGCCAAGACAGTTGTCGCTTTTGATCATGTGGCACTTTGATCTCAACTGAATCGATCGCGAAATAACTAGGGAAACATTGTGGCAATGCCAAGGCGCAGTCGATCTCCGCACTCTGGAGGCGGTATGAACTGGAGTACACATGGAGATGGAACAGCACCGGCAAGCCACACTTCCAATCTTGACGTTCAAGATATTAGCGATTAAAAGGCCCTATGAAGACTTCCTTAACTTCACATTAATGCTTTATTGCACGCGCTGGCTGACACCAACGAGCAGCTGAACGACGACAACATCGAACACTTGATGCAAGCTATATGGGTTGACCGTGTTGGTGCACGATGGGAGGATGCCGTGGCTCGAGATCTACAGCCAACGGCCATTGTACACAGTCTAGAGCACATTGTGGACGAGATTCCTCGCCATCAGCTTTAAGCCAGGGAGTCTACCATTGGACTTCGAACTAAGCCTCCAAACACCAAGGCTTGAAGAGAAATGTACAGCTAGATATATTCCAAACGCTCCACACTTGAGTAGAAGAGTTTGGGGTAAGCCAGCGGATTTGGTCTTTCCTCCCATTTCCCCTCCAGAACAGTGATTGTAACAAAAGTTCAGAGTGAATAGGGAGGAATTCAGTTTATGTGAAGAAGAAAAGGAAAAGGGCGCTCGGCGAAAAATTTCTTGGTGAAATAGTGTCGGCTTAGTCATCCCGACTGATATCCATAAATCACGTGTGATCTTATCGATAAGGTGCTGCCTGCTTTCGAACTTGTCCATTCCAGAGATTCTTTGAACCTTTGGACCTGTGAACCTGCAAGCCATGTCGCGACTCCTGGATCCCAGCCGAGCTGCTTGGCTGTATCCTCTTCGGGTATGTTACTACCTATGTGGCTTCCAAAGCTCCAGGACTAACCTAAACAGGGAATCTACTATTTTGCGTCGAATCGGTTCCTATGGCCTCTCTTCAAGGCCCGCCTTCTCCCCATCGTCCTCCTCTCATCCTTCATATACTTTATCCTCTTCTTTTTCACCTACCTGCCCCAGGTTGCCTTCCTTGCCATCTTCCAGGGCAGCTCAGCATGGGTGAGCGGCGCATTCCTAGTGCTTGGTGAAGGAGCTGCGATTGTTGCCGCACTCTTCGAGGCATTCTTTGTCGATGAAACTCTAGTGGATACATTCGATGCGGTGTTGGTGAATGAGGGTCAAGAGGAACTTGTTACCACCTCGCGGGTCATTTATCCCGAGCCCGGCAACCCGGCCAAGCGTCTGGGCACGCCGACCACCAGTGCCGTGTATTCTCCATTTTCGTTGCGGCAGATCGTCGAGTTTATCATTTTGCTTCCGCTTATTTTTATTCCGGTAGCCGGCACTCCTATGTTCCTAGTTTTGACTGGCTATCGTGCCGGTCCCTTCCATCACTGGCGTTACTTCCATCTACTGGACATGTCCAAGCAGCAGAGAAAGGAAAGTATTAGTCGGCGTCAGCTGCAGTACACTATGTAAGTCCTATTTGTTTCGTCGGTTGGTATGTGATCTAATACACTCTAGCTTCGGGACGGTGGCTCTGATCCTTCAACTGATTCCTCCTTTTTCTATGCTATTTTTGATGACCACGGCGGCTGGGTCGGCACTTTGGGTGACGGATATCGAACGCAAGCGACGAGCTATCAACCAGCAGCCCAGTCGACTAGGTGAGCAATACCATGACGATATTATGCCATGACCTGTGAACGGTATATCTCTTAAGCGTAACCGAGGTTACTGCAAAATGCATCTAACTTTCCACTTCTGGTTCCTGATTCACCATTGGTCTGTGCCAGCAGCGATGAGCCCTTCGCAGCCAATTATTCTTGCTAAATCCAATCGTAATTAACTCCACCTCTTGAATTTTCGTAAAGAAGCTCCGGATGTTGAGTTACGAGTGGCACGTGACTGCACCACCGTCCGAGACGTATTTTTTACTTTTGCAAAAGTATTCACATTATAATCCTCGGAATCATCCCCTGAGAGTAAAACATCATAGGTATCTTTTCCATAGTTGCCTCGGCGGAGTTCAGGTACCCCAGATTTCCCAAACCCTCGAGGTTTGACCCGCTTAGCAATCCGGAAGTGTGACCGACCCCCGGACTTCGAACCTTTTCCCGAGATCTCCAGAGCTTCCAGAGCTTCCAGAGCTTCAGCTTTAAAGTTCCTGGCTCATTCCGCTTCCGGGACTCGGATTTCGGCATTCTTTCCGTTGGCAGTCAAGCCTGAAGTCTGGATGTTCTGACTGTCTTTGGGTCGATTAAATATGATCTGACAGTTCGAGGTGTGGTGATCCCGGCAATTTGCTCATCGATGGACCTTAAAACAAGGCTGCGCAAGGCCTGCGATGCCTGTAGTGTTCGGAAAGTGAAGGTATGGTGCTTTTGTCATGATATGCGGGGAAATACTAATTTCCATGCAAGTGTGATACCGGTGGGCCACCTTGTCGGTCGTGCGCTAGCTTGGATATTCCCTGCACCTATGAAAGACCAAGCAGACGCCGGGGGCCTCCTAACCGCCATGCAGAGGCATTTAAGAAACAAAAGCGGGAACCTGAAGATGCAGCGTCGCTGAGCCCTGCAGACTGTCCGTCGGCGACGACTCCCCTGGCAACGCCACTCACCAACCCTCAATCTGCATCGTTCTCCCTTTCGGTAGAATCGATTTGTTCTTTGCACACGATGCAGATGTTGCTTGATGACTTTTTCACCTACATTCATCCTTTGGTCCCAATTCCACATGAGCCTTCTTTTCGAGCAGCCTTTGAGCGCCGGGAAGATGTAACAAACCACACATTTTTGGCACTTTCGGCGTCAATGATTGGACTACTAGTGGCTTCCTTCCCTCGACGACCTAAACTCCGACTCAACACTGAAGCTGAACGCGCCGCTTTCCCCAATTCTATAGCTCTCGTAAAGCGGTGCGTTAACATTGCGATCCAAGCCCGCGGGACCGGATATCTTGATCGCAACGCCACAGTCTACGATGCAGCCATCAGCTATTTTCTTGCTATATGTGCCGGATATATTTATAACTTGCGCCGATGCCGTCTGTACCTGTCGGAATGCCGAGCTATGCTGCAAGTGTATGATTTATGCCGGTCTCCGACCACTACCAACCGTCCGTCCTCGAAATTAGGACCCCTCAGCCCACTATCACCCGCCTCAGTAATGGTGCAGGATCCACCAGCACATAATTTCACGGAAAGCCAAGGCGTCGACCTCATCACTCAAGAGCTCGGTCGGCGTCTGTTCTATGTCACCTTTGTCGGATATCAGACGTTACACCAGATGGGCTCTTCAGATATCAAGGTTCATGTTCCTCCAGAGACACCGACGGACCGTTATCCACCACTCCCGCTGGAGATCGATGATGAGTTTTTATTCTCAACACATGTCGAGCCGCAGCCATCCGACCGAGTCTCGCAGCTAGTCGGGTTCAACGCAAATGTCCGCGTCTACAGCTCATATACCGCTCTGCTAGCTTGGGAAATAGCGTTTGGCAGCGGTCAAATCTTCGATTGGGAGCATCAGCGCAACTGCATTTGGGACTGTCTCAAGCGAGCAAAATCTGCACTAATCAATGTTCCTGCTGAGTTGTCTCTCCACCATCCGAAACACATATCCCTGGCAGGATTTTCAGGTCTTGGCGGAGACGAGACAATTTTCAGCTACTCGAATGATCATATCCACCAAGAACGACGTGCTATACAGTATGAGATCCAGAAAGCCAATATCTACGCTAGTCAGCTATGCACCAGGTCCTACCTGGTCGAGAAGTACTGGAGCCTTTTCGATACGTTTTCAAAGTACGGACAGTCACCTAAATTTACGGCCCCGGGCAGCACCACGCCACATATCAAAATCGAAGAAAGGCCCGATCCAGTACCAAGTGCGAGTATGAGTGCCACTCCCACTGGTACAGCTTCGTCAGAAACCAGCACCCAAGCTCAATCCAATGCCGAAACAGACTATATTGGCCGCATGATGGCTGAAGAGCGCAAAGTAGTCATCAAAGATCTTTTCGTGCTATTACGAACAGTGAACGAAGTGAACATGAAGCCGAACGGTGCAAGCATTGTAGGTTCCTTACTCAAAACATCACTACCTATGATCAATCAAACTAACAAAAGGACCCCGTCTACAGACCAATAAAATCCGCCAAGTAGCATCCACCCTCCTCGGCCTCTCCCACAAGCTGAATCAATCCAACACTGAAATCCCAAACCTCACAACCGCTGCCGCACCATTGCCATCACCAACGACCGCGCCGCCAGGCCTCCACATCCTCACCGCCGCAGAGGCGGAGTCCTACCTGAACGCGTTCATCGAGACGCTTGTCCGACTGGAATGCCATTCTGACATAGGCGATGCAGCCAGCCCTGCCGACGGCGTCAGCCCCCAGATGAACGGCCGCGCTATGAGCTATCTGAGTGATTATGAGCGGGATCAAGAAGAATTGAGCCAGTGGGCGAGTCTGAAGGAGTACCAGCAGAAGTTTGCGGAAGCTGGTGGTGTTTTGCATCAGCTGTAGCGTTTCGAGCATCTTCTTGATGTTGTTCTTTTGCCCAACATTCTTGTGTATCACTTTGGGATGGGAAGATGAGGACTTCTGGCGCGTTGGATCACGAATGGATATTATATCTTTCATTATTTAAATCTGGACACATCAAGGACTTATGTTTGGTATACTTCAAATATAGCATGGATCTCTCATCATCTTGAGTCAGCTGGGTATTTAGAATTCGACTTCGGCAGTTCCGCACGAGTCCAACAAGCGGCCGCTATTCTTGGTTTATAGACAAGAAATGAATAGCAATGTGGCCATTCGGCAATGATACTTAAAAATATACACATGCGCTGCGACAGCGGCACCCTCCCTAATTACATTGATTGTATGCTTTTCTTCCGGTCCCCAGTAGATAGGGATGCAACAACGCCCAGACCCTGAATGCAAGTCAACCATGTCGAGAGAGAAATGAAAATATAATACAAAATTTGAATGAAGATCATGAGGGGAATGGAGAGTGTTAGAATGATCCAAACAAATAATACAAGCGGTCATCGCAACCAGATCTTGAGACCACGGAGCGAGTATCTCACAGATAGCGCTTCTCAGAGATCTCTTCGTAGCACTGGACATGGTCACCAGGTGCGAAATCTGTCCAGTTTTCGAAAGCGATACCACATTCCGTGTCTTTGCGCATTTCGGTGACGTCTTTCTTGACGTTCTTGAGTGAGACCATTGTGCCTGTTGGAAAGTTAGTTTGGTCCAAGTTATTCGAGTTGAGCTCATTCTGATATGCTTACCATCGTAGACTATCTCCTCCCCGCGAAGTACCCTTACCTTGCGAGTTTTATTGATCAGACCGTTACGCACACGACTTCCAGCAATGGCTGTCTTTTCCCGTCCCTTGACAGTAATCGTGAAGACCTGCTGGATCTCGGCTTCTCCGGTCACACGCGTAGTGACTGTTGGAGGCAGCTTTTCACTGAGAATGGCCTTGATGTCATCAATCAGTTTGTAAATGATGTTGTGGTCCAGAATTTCGACGCCCGCGGCCTCTGCAATACGCATGATATTGGGATCAATGACCTGGTTGAATGAGACGATCTTGCCCTTGGCACTGCCAGCATGTTCGATATCGAATTCACTGACAGGGCCAACACCCGAGCGGATGACATTGGCAAAGACTTCGTTGTTACCGACTGCTGCAACGGAGTTCAAGACCGCCTCCACCGAACCGTCCACGTCACCCTTCAGGACGAAATTGACCGATTTGGGGCCGCTTGATTCGACTTCCTTTGTTGTTTCTTCATCTTCTGTCTCGCGCCTGCGCTTCTCAAGAAGTTCACGACGAGCCTCATTAATTGCAACCATATCGACACCCATCTTCTGGGTATCAGTCTTCTCTAGGCGGTATTCTACAACATCCTTGGCTTTCTGCTCGGTCGGTGCCTGTAGGAGCTCGGTGCCAGCACCTGGCTGCTCTCTCCAACCATCGATTTCGACGGGCATTCCAGGTGTGGCTTCAGTGATGGCCACACCGGCTTCATTGCGGAGAGTGCGGACACGAGCCCACGCTGTACCGGCAACAATGATATCGCCTGGCCGCAGGGTTCCACGTCGAATCAGGGCGGATGCTACACGGCCATAACTCTTTGTCGAGGCCTCAATAACCCAGCCTTCGACGTTACAGGTGGTGGCTGCGCGGTGGTCGAGCATTTCTGAGAGCGCGACGATGGCTTCTTCCAGTTCAACCATTCCTTGTCCGGTTTTGCCGCTGACACCGATGGCCTGGACGTCACCTCCGTAGTCCTCCACATGGATACCATGCACAGAAAGGTCACCCTTGACTCGATCAGGGTTATTGCCCTCCTTGTCAATTTTACTGATGGCGACTATGACAGGAACCTTGGCTTGTGTGGCGTGCTTGATGGCCTCGATAGTTTGCGGCTTGACACTGTCGTCCGCGGCAACCACAAGCACCACAATATCGGTCACGTCGGCACCGCGGCGACGCATTTCCAAAAATGCAGAATGGCCGGGGGTATCAAGGAAGGTAATGGCTTTTCCTGAGGGCATCATTACGGAGAATGCACCGATATGCTGTGTAATACCACCATGTTCAGACGCTGCCACAGATGATTTGCGCAGCCAATCCAAGATCGTGGTTTTGCCGTGATCGACGTGACCCATAATAGTGACCACAGGTGGCCGAGGTGGCAGGCTAGATGTGTCCTCTAGCTCAGGAGCAGCGTGTAGATCTGCCTTGCCGCTGTCAAATATGGCCTCGTAGTTGAACTCAGCTGCCACCAATCCGGCAGTTTCTGCATCGAGAATATCCCTGTATGTGATTTCCTCAAAGCCCATGTCCTCCATTCGCTGCACAAACTGCGCCGGCCGCACGCCAATGACATCGGCCAAGTTGCTCACACTGATGAACTCGGGCAGGTAAAGAGGAGCTGGTGCTGCGACCGCGGCAGCCTTCTTTGCAGCCCTTTGGGCTTTCTTTTCATTCTGCTGGCGTCTCCGCTCTACGCGGAGGCGCTCACGATCTTCCGAGTCGAAGTCGGCCCCATCAGACTCACTCTCACGTCCCTTGCGTCCATCACGGCGCTTCATAGGTTTCGGCGGCGGCTGTTCTTGTGCTTCTAGATTTTCTAGCTGCTCTAGTGCAGACATATCCCAAGACCATTGGTTCTTCTTGAAATCTTCTGCTTCCTCCTTCGTTTGGGGTCGGTCAGATTCCTCTGGATCGCGCTCTGTGGTTTCCGTTGTATTCGGCTGAACATCTTGTTCCAACTCAGACAAAATTGAATCCCCTAGTAGCTGGAACTTGCTAGTATACTCAGAAGGGGACCGGGACTGTTTGAATTGTGAAGGCCCGGGAGAATCGCTATACTCTCTGGTTATTCGGAACTTTGGCTGGGCGTCGCTAGGTCGAGAGGTCTTGCAGAATGGACACACTTGCTTTGTGGCAAAAACATGTTTCATGCACTCAGGGCATTCCCAGTCGTTGTGGGCCATTGGATGGTCCCTAGCCGCCCTGTTCTGGAATTGGCCCTGGAATCTGTTTTGTGTCTTTCCAGGGGCGAATGGGTTTTCTTCTTCAAACGCCGGCTTCGTTCCTCGGGAAAATGGATTCCTGTCCTGATTCCGTGAGGTTCGTTTGGGCCACCTCATGTAGCTCCCTGGATTCTCTTCTTTAAATGGATTCTTCTCTTGGCTGGACGGGCTCCTCCCCTGATTCCGTGGAGTTTCTCTCGATCCCATCATGTAAGCATCCTGATTATCCCGAGGGCCCACGCGCCGCACGTACGGTTTCCTCTGCTGGTTTGATTGCCCTGAGTTTGAGTTCCATTGTTTATTTGACTGTTCCCGCCTCCGTTGCGGTGGTGCAGGTGCTGGTGGCGGCGGCTGACTATTGACGACAAGGTTTTGGCGCATCGCCTGTTCTGCCAAACTCAAGCTCGCCGATGGCGTAGTTTGCTTAGAGCCCCATCGGCTGCCGAACCTGGGCTTCTTCGCGGCTGGGTTTGAAGGAGTGCTATCATCATTCTCATTTGACGGATCCGATGAGTTCCAACGCGTCGCGGACAACCGTAATGTCCGTCGGACTGTGAGAGCTGTTAAAGTGTGTGTTCGGTAGGCGGAATTCGACCACCCAGCTCGACGCGATAGCTGTAGATTTAGTTAGAAACTGTTGCGACACTTAATAACTGCGAACTTACACTGCAGATTGGCCGACGATGCATCATTCACTAGTCTATCCACATCTGGGTCCGTCAACTTTTTTCCCTTTCCAGAAGTTCGACAGGATGAGCTTATGTCACTGCTTAGGTCAGCTGTGGGTTATCAAAACGCTTATGTAAAATGTCCGCCGGTAAAGTCACGTGATTCGGCATTCTCGTCGAATCAGAAGGGCAGATGGCGCCATAGCGATAAGCGGGCTGGATATAAAGTCTGGAGTCTCCGGATTGTGTCCTTGTCTATACTTTTAGTCTTGCGATTGAGTTCTTTGAAACATGGAGACTGAGGTAATTGACAGTATTGATAAGGGCAATGGCGCCCTCCGCACCATCAAGGATTTGGCCGCGGGCGCAGTGGGTGGAATGGCCCAGGTTATCCTCGGTATGTGTGCACCCTACTTTGTTTGAATTCCGGGGAACAGCCATGGACATCATCAGATGAAAAATCTTGCCATGAGCAGTGCTTTCTTGGAAAAAATTCAAATATGTGAAACCAAAGCAATTGCTAACAGGAAACTAGGTCAACCCTTTGGTATGTGATCTACCTAAAGCACATCTCAGGAGGCATTGGTTAACAATTCGGCAGACATCGTCAAGGTGCGCCTGCAAACTACCACTCAGTACAAGAGTGCTCTAGAGTGTGCAACTCAAATCTTCAAGAAGGAAGGTCCCACGGCCTTCTACAAAGGCACACTGACCCCGCTTATCGGTATCGGTGCTTGCGTGAGTTGCCCCCCGCGGCCGAGGTCCAGTATAGACAGATCCTCTAACCAATTCAGGTGTCTGTCCAATTCGGCGCCTACCACGAAGCGCGTCGCCGCTTGGAAGAGCTGAACAAGAAGAAATACGCCAATTCGGCCCTTTCTTACACCCAGTACTACATGGCCGGTTCATTCGCCGGTCTCACCAACTCCGTGCTGTCAGGCCCAATTGAGCACGTGCGTATTCGCCTGCAGGCACAGCCGCACGGCGCTGGCCGTCTGTACTCAGGCCCTATCGACTGCGTGAGCAAGCTGGCCGCACAGGGCGGTGCCCTCCGCGGTATTTACCGCGGCCAGGCCGTTACTCTCCTCCGTGAGGCCCAGGCTTACGGTGCCTGGTTCATGGCCTTTGAGTTCATGATGAACCAGGATGCCAAGCGTAACAATGTCAAGCGTGAGGATCTCTCTAAGGCAAAGATTGCCATTTACGGTGGCCTGGCTGGTGAGGTCCTCTGGCTCTCCAGCTACCCGTTCGATGTTATCAAGAGTAAGATGCAGACAGATGGATTCGGCGCGGACCAAAAGTTCAGCACCATGCGCGACTGCTTCAAGAAGACCTATGCCATTGAGGGTCTCGGTGGTTTCTGGAAGGGTATTGGCCCTACTCTGCTGAGAGCTATGCCTGTTTCTGCTGGAACATTCCTGACGTATGTTTGCCCTTTCCTTTGCTCCTTCATGATGCTTGTGTTTCTAGAACTGCAGCTAACTCTTCTCCCCAGTGTCGAGTTGGCCATGCAAGCACTCGGTTAAAGGTCCAGTAAGGGTATATTTTTATGATGAAAGTTGACGCATTTGGTTTTTGTTCGGTTTCACTTGAATTCTTTGATATCCAGGGCTCGTTAAATACCCCACAGTTGGATGGAGGCCCACTACAAAAGTGAACGGCATTTCAAAGCTTATAGAGATCTGTATCCATGTCTGACATTGAGCAATTGTGAGATTAGATATATAGTGTTACCCATATACAGAGTTAAGATTCCTACATTACCAATGACATGTTCCAAAGAACGCCTGCCATGCAGTAGGAAACAACACAAATTCAAACCAGGAAAGTCCTACTTCGGGGCAAACTCCGGCACAGAAGAATCGCCTGTGTGTCGAACAACTCCCAAACATGACATTTAGCCCAGAGATACCGGGTTTTGACTTTATCTGTGAACAGGATTGTTCGCTCGGTGATGGATGGACATGGCACTGATGGAAATTTGTTGTAACTATAGCGATTTTGTTTGACGCCTGAGGCATTCATGCAGCAGCCTCGGCAAACCCTGATGTCATCTGTCCAGGTCATCGCCAACTTATCCTGCTTCGACTTTCCCAATTGCAACATGATCTGTGGCCATATTTGAATGTGCTGGTGAATTCTCGTTGTCGCAATATACCACTTCATTTCCCTGTATTCGGATCTCACCCTATGCCCACGACCATGGCCACAGCAACCGCGCGACCTGTCACTCTCCTCTCAACTGTTCTCCTCATATACCCTGTAACATTATTACTCGGGTCTTTGTTCTCAATAATCTCCCCAACAGCGCACCATTCCAGAGATTTGTCTCGCTCTTCTCCACAGCCCGCAAGCCCTCTGGCCCCATCCCTGGCTACAGACCTGCACTTATCTGAAAGCCCAGTCAACTACTTCGCCCGAAAGAATAATATCTTCAATCTCTACTTCGTAAAGATTGGATGGTTATGGACCACAGCTGCTTTTGTCTCGCTCCTCATATTCCAACCCCTCTACTCTCCGTCTCGCCGGGAATCTTCTTCACAGCAACAAGCACGCTTCCGACGCATACTCCAAGCCATTCTACGCTACGTACTCGCCACAACAGTATGGTATCTTTCAACACAATGGTTCTTCGGACCGGCAATTATTGATCGCGGCTTTGTGGCCACGGGCGGCAAATGTGAACGGGCTCTCGAGGAAGTCGGGAAGATGGCTGCTGGGCAGAATCGGCCAACCGGCCTAGAGACACTATTCACAGCAGCGACGTGCAAAACCGCCGGTGGTGCATGGAGGGGTGGACATGATATCAGTGGGCATGTGTTGATGCTGGTTCTGGCCACGGGACTCCTGGCATTTGAGGCTGTCGGAGCCAGTGCACGCGCACCCGCATGTGTGTCGCGAGTTGGTCCCACTACGGACGCGGGACGTGAGCGTAAGGCTAGTGATGCCGATAGTACTGCAGTGATCGATCCAACTGAGACTGGCGGGTTCGCAAGAACGTGGTCACTCCGTCTTGTTTGGGGAGTTGTTGGCCTGGGCTGGTGGATGCTCTTCATGACCGCGATTTGGTTTCACACTTGGTTAGAAAAGGTGAGTCTAATCTTGGGCAAAATCCTACCAGGGCAAACTTTCCTATTCGCTAACGATTTCTCTAGTGGTCTGGCCTGTTCATTGCTTTGAGTGCTGTGTATGCCATCTATATTCTTCCGAGACGGATAGCACCATTGAGGGATGTGGTTGGACTTCCGGGAGTATAGACGTTCGTCTTGTCTGCGAGGTTTAATTCTCAGCAGCTGTGAATATACCGAATGATAATGATAGACTGCATTGTTTTTAGGCATAGAGAAGTGCTCGAATCGGCTTCATCCTGACGTTGAAAACCCTGCTTATACATGGAAAACTCGTCCGTACGTTTTATGCTGTGTACCACCTTCACTTATTTCACCCGTCAGACCTAGGTCTATATTGTACATTGTAGAGTGATAAGCCCAGCATGCCCGTTCCGCACTATTGTTCCTATTCCTGGTGCTTATATACCTAATTATGTATTATCCTTCAGCTGTAACACCGTCTTTTTAGATGTCTTTTTAGACGTCTTATTTTAAGATACCTTCTGATATTTTCACATATCAACCAGAACTCTGATTTGAGCAAGGAACATCTGACGTGACTATAAAAGGGTACATCACCATGAACTTCCTCCTGTCTAAAACACCCGTGTCCAGGTGGACACATCCGAATCCGTACACACGGAACGACCTCTGCCCTACTACCCAGCCTGCATAGATATTTGGAATATCGCTGGATCTCTCTCAGTTTATGGAATCATATCGATGTCGAGACAAAAGTGCCACTCTCCACTGGTCAAATTCAATTCGCCTTCCGTTGGAGTTTGCACGCATCTTCACTTTGTTCTTCAGCCTGGAGATCATTTTTTTCGGAGAGGCTATAGTTGGCATATGCCAAGAGTGGTGTTACCTACATATGTAGGCATCGCGGGCCATATAAACATGTGATTTTTCACCCTGGGCAACTAACCCACCAGCCTGTTGCATTATCTACTTGAGCTATATGTGTGAACTGATCTCTGCAAAAGGCGCAAGAGGGCGGAAGCGGATCTTCGTGTTAACTGGAAGCTGACCAATAAGATCCAGATGATATTCAGCCACATTCCCGATTACTGTGTAGCCTCCCGTGAGTGGATGATCGGTAAGAAATAGGCTGTGGGGAACCTGAATAGCACCAGTCACCGCTTGGTAGTTCGACATTGTCTTGGCGTTCGATGGGGACGTCACCGAATAGTCGAATTCCAACCCGGCTTGATTCAGCGGTGACTTGCCAGTGCTGCTGAGTGAATATTTCCAGCCCTTTTTTAGTGAACCAGTCTGTGCGAGGCCCAAGCACGGTATCTAGGACAACAACATCATGGGCCGCAGGCAGATTTACTGCTGGTGCTTCGTGAAGCGAAACACTCACCAGACCTTGCCTGGAACCTTTCAACGCCAGGACGGCGCCAGCCGTGACTGGCTTAGGCCCAAGGCCGGCCGAGGTATCAGTAGCCGCGCTGTCCAGCATTCGGTTGACCTCGAAACCGCTGCGTACTGCCAGATAACAACGCAGACCGGTCTGCGGATGACCAAATCTCACAACGTCCCCTGATTCTAAAGCAATGGGCTCCTGGTTCGTCGCTGTCTTTGTATAACCCCTCGCATCCTGAATGGTGATCGAGCAGGGTGCACCTGCGCAGCCTATGACGACCACCCGGGCGATAGTTTCAAACGAGAATCCGCCAAAAATGATTCCAAGGCATGGAGTATCGGCTGGATTCCCGACGATTCGGTTGGCAGCTCGCAAGGCCGACTGATCTAAAGCACCAGAGGCGGAAATACCTTGGCTCGCTTGGTCGCAACGACCTAGATCTTGGAATAGTGCCGGGAACGGGGCAGTCAGCACTTTGAACTGTGGACGGCTCTCATCGGCAGGCACACTCGGTTGATCTGATACCGAGGTAGGATAATCCGGTATAGTTAAAGCCTGATCCACATTCACAAGTCGGACGCGATTGCCAGGTTGAAGAAGAACTGCCGGGCTACGGGCGGAATCCCACATCCTCATCGATGTCGTGCCAATTAGCTGCCATCCACCACTGAAAGCGCCTGCAATAGCCACCGACCCAGCCGGAATGTGCGTACGGGGTTTTCGCCGTCGTGGGACATATAGCGCAGGGTCGCCTCCCATCAAGTAGGCAAAGCCGGGTGCAAAACCACAGAAGGCTACTGTAAATTCGCTCTCGGTGTGGCGGCGAATCACGTCTTTCACGCTTAGATCCGTCAGCTGAGCAACGTCGTCAAGGTCCTCGCCATCATAACGGACCGGGATTTCTATCCTACGTTCTGAGCGAGGTAGCTTGGCCGATCGCTCTTGATGGCTGGTATCGCTTGCTAAAACTGCCGCGGTCAGTTTCTCCGGACGGAAGCGAATCAGCAGCGTGCGAGCGGCCGGTACGATTTCCTCAATTTCAGGGACCGGTGTAGTTTGAAGAGAGGTCAGCAGCGCCATGGTCTCTTCCAGATCAGGCCTCTACAAGCATGCTTGCCAAGCTGACGGGAAGAAAACGCATCGTGGATATCATGAAAAGGCCGTAATTGACCAAGAAGGGAGATTGAAGGTACTATCTGCATTTGATTGAAATTAAGGCCCTAATAGAGCCAGCCCCAAACCCTCGCTAAGTACGGAGTACACATGCAGGAGCGATTCATTCTGTCCATTTCGAACATGCACGAACTATGTTTTATTACGCGCTGCAGATAGGATACACGCCCCGCAGCTTGGCTGTAGTGTATACTTCGTAGTTATGGAGTCCTGCTGAGGCTGCAAGTGTGGAATTGTGGATACTGCGGCCTAAAGGCCCGAATAATACTTGTCATGCATGAATATTCTCACAGAAATAGTGCTTACTGTATGGAAACCAGAAAGGATAGAAATCTCTCCGATCATTGGAAACTATGGAAAACATAGGTAACTTATACTGGCAGGATGACGCGATCTCACATAAATTCCAAGGTTAAATGCGATCTCAGGTATTGAGGGCATTCGGATGTGGATCCTCACTAATTCCAACAACATATTCTACAATTTTGCATTGGTCGTAAGTTATCAATTGATTAGGTCGCGCTTCCGTCGATCACTTTCTGTCAGCATTTATTATTGCCATGGAATAAAATTCTAGGCCTATTCAAAACCTGTGGAATTCGTGTGCATGGAAATGTTCATTTACTTTGCGTGGATTATTCCATCTTTCCCTACTCCGTAGTTGCCACTTCCTCATCTTATCGCCATCTTCTCTCCTTATTATATCATGAAGAAAGTGCTGATTGCTAATTGAGGGGAGATCACGGTACGCATTATTCGCGCTTGCCGCGATTATGGTCTGGTGTCTGTTGCGGTGTATTCGGACTTGGATGTGAATGCACTGTTCGTGCGGCTGGCAGACGAGGCATATGGGCTGAAGGGTCTTGAGTTGACTGACACCTATCTTGACATGAACGAGCTGATTGTAATTGCGAAGCGGTCAGGGGCAGATGCAATCCACCCCGGGTATGGCTTTTTGTCTGAGCGCGGAGTTCGCACAGGAGGTCTTAGATGCCGGACTGACCTGGATCGGGCCCGATCCATCCGTTATCGAGGCTCTGGGTGACAAAGTAGAGGCCCGGCACATTGCAATGCGGGTAGGCGCCCCACTGGTTGCGGGAAGTGATGGCCCCGTGTCGACAGTGGCAGAAGTTCTCGCCTTCGCGCAGCAGCATGGCCTTCCAGTCGCGATCAAGGCCGCTTATGGAGGCGGTGCACGTGGTCTAAAAGTGGCCTGGACCATGGAAGAGGTGACAGAGAGATAAAATTCCGCTCTCCGAGAGGCGACAGCGACATTCGGACGTGGAGAATGTTTTGTCGAACGTTTTCTGCACCGCCCACGCCACATCGAGGCACAGATGTTGGCTGACAAGCATGGGCAAGTGCTCGTGCTTGGGACCCGCGATTGCTCAGTACAGCGACGACACCAGAAGCGATCAAGAAAGCCCCGGGCCCTTCCTTTCTGGGGACCAAGAGCAGAAAATTCAGGACCCAGCGAAGTGCCTGTGCTACCGCAGGTTATTCCCGTGCGGGCACAGTGGAGTTTCTCCTCGGAGCCGATGGCAGCATCTTCTTCCTGGAGGTCAACACCCGACTTCAAGTCGAGCATCTGGTTACGGAGGAGACTACGGGAGTTGATCTGTCGTGGAGCAATTCCGCATTGCCGAGGGCTTGCCGCTCTGCGTAACGCATGCCCCCGTCCCCCGGGGTCATTCTATCGAATTCCGTATCAATGCAGAAGACCCTGGTCATGATTCCCTTCCCCCTCCGGGCGTGATCACCACCTTTGAAACCTCCTTCGGCCTGGGGGTCCGGCTAGAGAGCGGCGTTGTCGCCGGTTCCACCATTCCAGCCGTTTACGACTCGCTCATGGCGAAGTTGATCATCTCCGGCGCAACTCGTGAGCAAGTACTGGCTCGCGCGCGCCGAGCACTCCAAGAATTTTGCATCAGTGGGCTTCCAACCATCCTACTATTTCACCGTGCAGTGCTCGAGACAGATGATTTTATTGGCAAATGCGGCCTGAAAGTCCATATGCGCTGGGTCGAAACTGATTTCATCGCGATGCCGACACCAAGAGTCCGCCCTGACCCAACTGAGACGTCAGTTATTCGAACCAGCGTGGAAATAGATGGCAAGCTCGTCTCAGTGGGGAATCTGAGCCAGCTCTTAAGCGGATTGGGTTCTATTGGCGTCGGTCCGGCTGCCACCGCCGAAAGAGAGCCAGAGCCATCTCGCTCAGGAAGCGACAACATTTTCGCGCCAGTTTGTGGAACACTCCGAGCTTGCACGGTCACAAACGCGTACGTATCGAAGGTCGATTTTCTCGCTGTCATGGAGGCCATGAAAATGGAGACGCAGATTGCCGCGCCGAAGGCTGGAATTGTGCGTCTTGCTGCTAAGGAAGGTGAATGTCTTCAGGCTGGTGATACGCTGTTCATATTCCAAGATTCAGTACTTTTGGAAAAATATTGAATAAAAATCGAACAGCAGAGATCAAAGAAGGACATTCTTTCCACCTATGCAATACATTAGCAAGAGAAAAGACGATGGAGGTTGGCTAAAAGGGCATACCTACTTGCCATGGAGGAAGGACGAGGGTTTGAAGCGACGGGGCCAGGAATAGTAGAAAAAGAAAGGTGAGCAGTGATCCGAAGTGATCTACTGATATGATTGGGCCGAGAACATGTCTGCTTAGTGGTGCGGTTCCTCTTGCAGGCCCCCAACCGGCCAGTGAAACAACTCGTGCTGATACTCTGAACGCCCCCAACACCGCAAATCACGGCGACAATGCCAATTCTCCGAAGCGCGTTCTCTAAGTCCAGTTCCTCTACTGGTGTTCCAGCTCGGCCCCCAACGCTCTCTCCTCTCCGGCACTCGCGCCCCGCAACTAATAAGTCTGGTAGGTCTAATACCATGCATGTGTATTATTTTGATAATGCCCTGGCATTCGAGTAGAAAAGAAGATTTGGAGACTTGAGATCTTTCCTGAGATCTTTCTTGATGTTTTTATGACGTCCGTCCTTCTCCGGCCATCGGCCCCGTCAATTGCCAATGACTACTTGTCCTACTCCTTCATCGTAGTCGTAGAACAGCGTATTTATCCATTCCAAAGATACTTGTATAGGATCCAAAGAGAGACTGTTCATCTCTGCCTTGGCATCACGCCATGTGATTTCGTTCATTGCTATGTTGTTGGTGTTGGTTCCTGTCCCAGGAAGCCAGCTTGAAATGCTGGGATTGAGGAATGTGTCAAAATATCGAACTCATCATAGGGGCTCGTTTGACTTACCCCCTGGAATCAACGCCGACGCATACATCACCCGCGAGATAGGCCTCAAGTCCTCTGGTGTCAGATCATCGGATATGGATAGCTGCATGTATGGATCCCAAGCAGCAATTATGGCGTCGGAGTAGCATTTCAAATCAACTGCGCCTTCTTTTTCCGCCTTCACACCTGACTGGCATTGGATGCCCATGCAGGTTCCAAACTCACGAAAGGCCAACCGAAATCGGATGTTGCGCTCCAAATATTGGTTAATCTCGAACAGATTGTCTGGGACCATCCCTAGTCAGCTTGATTCTTACTGTCCTATGTTGCTTCGCGTGGTATTGACACCAAGGTGACTGACATATTTGCTCGAAGCATTTCCCCGCCAGGTCAGCAGCCCAGCGCTCTCGCCCGGAAAACCAATGGGCCGTCCACAAAGTCATACCCAGATCCAGAGGATCACTTGAAACAAAGTGCTCTCCTTTTCGCTCCATAGTGCGTCTGTAGTCGTCGATCTCCTCGGCCAAGAATGCACCATCACCTGCTTCCATGGCCGTATCTTGCAGGAGTCGGAACACGACAAAGCCATCAATCGGATCAAGATTACCCTCTGACTTGACCATCGGTTCTGACAGATCCATGTTCATTTTCCATATCATTCTCGGTCGAGCTGCCGCGCGATCAACAAAGAACTTGGGGTGTATCGCTTTTGCCAGCTCTATGGCTTGCCTGTTGTACTTCAAATCCCCCGATGCTTTGGCCATCCGGTTCAACGCAAACATCCAAACCGTTAGATAATGATGATATTGCCCGTCTCCATCTGGGCCGCGAGCATCTGTCTTGCCGATCCTCAATCCACCGCTTAGCGGGTTCGCGTCTGTTGCCCCTCGCAGTCTTGACCGGCCGTCTCGGTTCCTACCCAGAACGTCATGAACAGTCTCAATCAGACGAGCAGCCAGCACCAGATAACGGTCGTCGCCAGCCTTGTCATTGCCAGTTCGCTTATACTCTTTGTGCATTGTGAGAAAGTTGACGACCCCGAACGCATCTGTCCATAGGTATCGCCCCCGATGACCGCCTGATCTTGGGGGCGGAATCCAGGTTTTTGGGTCTTCGATGCTGCTAAAGCTCCCGTAAAGAGATTCCATGGCTTGTCCAAAGCGGTCTAGGCGCGGTGACGGACTGCTGATTGGGAGAGCCATTCTCGAGATATGTGCCTTCGAAAAAGGACGGGCACATGCGTAGTTGCTGGGACGAATGATTGCTTGTCTAGTATTGTGCTGTTTGAACAAGAGCGACCTGGACCACCGCATTTGTTATCAAATTTTATTCTGAGTGTCATTCCTTCCAGTATCGTCGGAATTGAAGCACTGTGGTTTGCCTTCGAGGATGAAGTCATGATGACTGGTTAGCCGCCGGGATGTCAATAATTCGCTGGGAAAAGTCCCGCGAAACAAAGAGCATAACTATGTTGTATTGATGAAAGAAGAATAGAAATGCCATGGGTAATCTCCAGCGTGTCAGTACTCAACATATTCATCTACATGAGAATATTTTCCGTGAAGATATCCCCAACCCCAGCTTAACCGTTCATGCGCTTGGCGTCTATATTTCGAACTACGAAAAGAATGCCTCAACTACAGGAGATGTTCAATTCAGCAGTGCAGCCCCTGCCTGCAATCGAGGACAAGGACTTCGCCTCACACTTCGATACGTTTGCGGGTAACAAAGTGATGTTACTAGGCGATGGCAGTCATGGAACATCTGAATTCTATGCTGCACGCGCAGAGATCACAAAACGACTCATTACACAACACGGCTATACCATGGTTGCGGTCGAAGCAGACTGGCCAGATGCAGAGGCCATTGACCGATACGTGCGCTTGCGCCCAGGGCCCAAGGCGCAAATTGGAGGACAAGCGAAACGATATGAACCATTCAATCGATTTCCTACCTGGATGTGGAGGAATGCTGAGATGCAAAACCTAGTTGAATGGATGCGTGATCGAAACCAGGCCCTCCCAGCAGAGCAAAGAGCCGGGTTCTATGGGCTGGATCTGTACAGCATGGGAGCCTCGATCCGTGCTGTGATTGAATATTTGGAGCGGGTTGACCGACCGACAGCCAAGCAAGCGCGCCAGCGATACGGGTGTCTAGAGCCTTGGGTTGATGAACCCACTTCATATGGTCTGGCATCCCTTCGAGGCATGGAAGACTGTGAAGCCCCTGTGATGAAGATGCTTGGAGAACTTTTGGAGCGACGGCTTGAATACGCGGCCTCGCAGGATGGCGATGAATACCACAGCGGCGAACAGAATGCGCACCTGGTTCAGGACGCGGAGAAGTATTACAAATCAATGTACTACAGCTCAGCGAGTTCATGGAACCTGCGCGACACGCACATGTTTGAGACGTTGGAACGCCTGCTAAAGCACAATGAGGGACAGAAAGCCATTGTGTGGGCGCACAATTCCCACGTCGGGGATGCGCGCTATACAAGCATGGGCTATCGCCGCAATGAGCTCAACATCGGGCAGCTATGCCGTGAAAGATTGGGAGGCGAGAATGTGACCATTCTTGGATGCGGAACCCACACTGGCACTGTTGCAGCGGCCCATGAGTGGGACGATGATATGGAGGTCATGTCCGTCCGTCCATCCCGGGATGATAGTTGGGAGATTGTTGCCCATGATACTGGGGTGCCACGCTTCGTGCTCGACCTGCGTCAGGATCGCATAGATTCCGCTCTGCGCTCAGCTATGGCTGCTGAGCAACGGCTGGAGCGTTTCATTGGTGTCATCTACCGCCCTGATACCGAGCGTGTCTCCCACTACTCGCAGGCTTTCCTTCACAAGCAGTTTGATGGTTATATCTGGTTTGATAGGACCCAGGCTGTTAAACCATTGGAGGTCATCCAACCCGAGACGCCGCTTGGAAAGGGCGAAACTTATCCATTTGGACTGTAGTGATATGCTTCTTTTGTTAGTCACAAATGCAATGCCTTTTCCTTTCCTTCGCTATCTTCGCCTCTTAATGCGATGTTTCTTCAGAGTGCCTAATTATTATACACATGTTGAGAATTGGAGTTAATTCTCCTCATTTGTCACATAATTGGTTCCCGCATGCAAGCTTAGTTCCTACGAAAGCACTTTCAATATATAACAAGGGATATTTGGAGTATTACATACATATATTTATAAACATTTGTTATGTCCAAGGACTTCTACTGGGAAAGACATAACCTAGGCGACTGCTCAACAACGTTGTCCGATGTGCCGCCTATCAATGATTATGGCGCAGTGGCTGGCCTTCTTGAGCTAGTCGTTGATATTTGACTGCCTTTCGTAGCACCATACCATTGTTCAGCTGCTCGGTTTCCTGGCGGAAGAGCTCCTGCCACGGAGTACCACTCGGGGCGACAGGATATCCCTCGGTACCCAATGCTTTCCTTCGGTGTTCGATCTCATCATTGGTAATGAGCATGTCCACCCGCCGTTTGCGCAAGTCAATGCGAAGTCTATCCCCATCTTTCAAAATAGCGAGATTTCCTCCAGCTGCAGCCTCCGGGCTAGCATTCAAAATAGAAGGTGACCCAGATGTTCCCGATTGTCTGCCGTCCCCGATGCAGAAAAGTCCATCAATACCCTTTTTCAAAAGTCGGCCTGGTGGATGCATATTGACGACCTCTGCTGCTCCAGGATAACCGATTGGGCCAACAC
The DNA here is from genome assembly GCA_911456345.1 of Penicillium egyptiacum. Taxonomy (NCBI): domain Eukaryota; kingdom Fungi; phylum Ascomycota; class Eurotiomycetes; order Eurotiales; family Aspergillaceae; genus Penicillium; species Penicillium egyptiacum. The sequence continues at coordinate 557,794 of CAJVRC010000863.1, read as the reverse complement.
CACGCATAACAAGGATGGTCTTCTCGTCGATGTATGGCGTATTCTCCAGACGATCTTCGTAGTCTTCGGGTCCGTCAAACACCACAACAGATCCTTCAAATGCCTCTGGGTCATCGGGGTTGGAGAGGTATCGCTTCCGGAATGCGGGTGAGATGACACATGTCTTCATTATTGCAGAGTCGAAGAGATTACCCTTCAAATGAGCGAATCCGGCATCTTTAATCAATGGATCATCGTATGGTTTGATGACACGTCGATCCCATGAATGCTTCCCTCGGACATTCTCGGCAAGTGTTTTGCCGTTGCAAGTGAGCACATCGCCGTTCAGCTTGCCCTGGTCTAATAGCTCGGCCATAATAGCCGGTAGTCCTCCAGCGCGGTAGTATTCTTCACCGAGGTATTGCCCTGAGGGCTGCATATTCAACAGCAGCGGGATGGTAGATCCGAAGGTATCCCAATCATCCATGGACACCTCTACGCCCGCATGCTGCGCGATAGCGTTGATGTGAATAGGAGCATTCGTGCTGCCGCCAATTGCGGCGTTCGCTACAATAGCATTCTCGAAGGCCTCGCGTGTCATAATATCACACGGCTTCCGGTCTGCCTCTACCATTTCCACGATCCGTTTGCCTGTTTCGTAGGCACATTGGGCTCTATGACGGTAGGCAGCGGGGATGGCGGCTGACCCGGGCAGTGCCATTCCTAAGGACTCTGCAAGGGCATTCATCGTCGAGGCAGTTCCCATTGTATTGCAGTGGCCGACTGATGGAGTTCTGAAGTTCGGGTTAGATTCTGGGGTCATTAGCCGGGGCTTTGGAGATGGCTTACCCTCGGGCGATGTAATCCATAAACTCATGTTCGTCAATGTCACCCGTGGCGAAGAGCTCTCGCCCATGCCATAATACAGTGCCTGATCCGGTCAAAGTTTCCTTGGAGTAACCGTTGAGCATAGGTCCCACGTTCATACAAATAGCAGGGATATTCTAAAAACATCAGCAGGGATCTAGGAATCTCTCAGGCCTGATACCCACCATCGTAGCCGCAGCCATCAAACAAGCCGGGGTTGTCTTATCACACCCAGTAAGCAACACAACACCATCAAGGAAATACCCCGTCAATATCTCCACCAAGCCAAGATACGCCAGATTACGATCGAGGGTAGCAGTGGGTCGTCTGGACGTCTCCTGAATAGGATGTGTGGGGAACTCAAATGGAATACCTCCAGCAGTCCGGATACCCTCACGAACACGCTTGGAGAGCTCAATGTGATGGCGATTGCAAGGCGCAATGTCCGAGCCTGTCTGAGCAATTCCAATCATCGGCTTACCGGACATGAGCTCTTCTTTGGTGATACCGTAGTTGAAATACCGCTCCATGTAGGTAGCTGTCATGCCGGGGTTGCTGCGGCAGTCGAACCATGCGGACGAACGAAGTGTTCGTCCTGGTTGCTTGACGGGGATTTGGGCATTATCTGCCTCGCTTTTGACTCCCATACGCGTTTCTAGCTCCTGATTGCGTCGTCTCAGGGCCTGCAACTCACTTAGACAGTCTTCGATGTTGATTGGTTGAGGTTTGGCATCATCGCTGCATGAGCAGCCCTCACAGGACTTCTTATCGGAACACGCCATGGTGTTATATGTGCACTATAGATTACTATAGATTGAGGTAGTGTGGGATAAACATCCCATGCGAGGGGTGACAATGGCTTATATATGGCAGACTCCCCATTTGTGCTTTCCTGAAAAATGCGGAGTGCAAGTCGGGAGAGACTTGCCGAGCTATTCGGTGTCGAATCATCGGCATCGTATAATTTGTTGGAATGCCCCGCGTGATCACCGTGATGAGCCGAGATTTTTGCCTCTCGGGATGTGACGATCCGGATATCGGTATCTTTTAGATATGCCGTCGGACCATTATGCGTTAACTTCCATAGGATTTCCAATAACTCACCGGCGCCAAATTTATCAAGAATGCAAGGTCTAAACCGTGTAAAGACAGTGCTCGACAAGGGGGGCCTCGCTCTGGGAGTATGGCAGCTATTGCCCGGCAGCAACATGTCTCGCACTCTAGCACGAGCTGGCTACGACTGGGTTTTAGTGGACTGTGAACATGGAAATATCGATGGTCAGCGCCTTTGCCCTTGCTCGGGATTCCATGCTGACGTTCTTTGCAGACGCCGCAATGCACGAAGCTGTTCCCGCCATAACGTCATATGGAGTGAGCCCGATTGTTCGCGTTCCAGATTTCCAATCTTGGATGATTAAACGTATGTCAAACAAGAGTTGATATATCCTAGGCCAGTTGACAATTTCTCATCCTTTGTATAGGTGCCCTGGACGCAGGCGCACACGGAGTTCTCGCTCCTCTCGTGCGAACAGTGGAAGACACGAAGGCCTTCGTCGAGGCCTGCCGATTCCCACCACAAGGGAAGCGAGGCTTCGGATCGCCTTTCCCAATGGACAGGTTTGGCAGGGATGTATCAGCCACCCAGTATCTGACGGAGGCCAACGCCAACCTCCTGCTCTCAGTTCAGATTGAGACGAAAGAGGCTTTTGACAATGTCGATTCCATTGCCGCCGTCGAAGGACTCGATTTGTTATTTGTCGGACCTTTTGACCTGGGCAATGGTATTGGCCACCCCGTGCTGGGTAGCACTTTTGCGCCTGAATTGGAACAAGCCATTGAGAAGGTTCTGTCTTCAGCGCATAAGGCAGGCAAGAAGGCTGGAATCTACTGTGGAAATGGAAAGCAGGCAAAGAAATATGCCGACTTAGGGTATGACCTTGTCAACGTTGCGACTGATGTTGGTGCTCTGACTAGTTCGCTCGCGAGTGAGATGGAGATTGTCACCCAGAAAGCAGGCAGGGCCGCCTTTGGGCCTTACGGTAGCTAGTGCATCTTATATGCCGTTGGATAAAAATTTTGTTGTAGACGCAAATTTTGTTTGTCTCGCTATTATTGATCGCGTAAATCACCATCATGGATGCATACCGTGAGGGTATGGTCATTTATACCAAAGAATTCCAGAAAGAATGCGACTCTACATCAACCTGAAAGCCTTGAGCAATTGCCTCAAGGTCTAGATCCGATAATTCCAAACTCAGCAGGGAAGATCCAAATTCAAGTGCACGATCTGCAACGCCGGATTCTCTGGCAACATTAATAGACTCATCCATCACCATGTGCTCGTTCGGAAAGTTGTTGTTCCCAGAGCTGTCGGGGCTTCCAGTGCGCAGACTATCGTCTGCATCACTGATCCCTAAGTGAGAAATCAACTTATCCAAATTTTCCTTAGCCTTTTCTGCTGCGGAATAGAGGCATGTGTGTTCAGCAAGAATATTTCGGCAAAGAACTAGTGACTGGAACACGGTTGAGTTACTCCCTTTCTGTGCGACAATCCGTGCGTGGATCGTCGCACTGATATAGGTAGCGTAAGAGAGCATGTACGGCGCACTGCTCAGAGAGAAGTGCTGCGAATAGTCATGGAGAATCTGAACAATTTGGTTCGCAGCTGCTGTACATGCGTTCACTGCATCATGGGCAGTTGTTGAATTGATGACCCCGTCATGACCAGTTATTAGAGGACGGTGAACCAAAATGATAAGGACGTTGAATAGAGCTCTTGCCAATGGTTAGCAGTTAGTTATCAATTAGTCTTGGTGCAAGGAACATACAAAAGACAGGCGGATTGAGGCAGGAAAACCGCCTGGTCTGGGAATGACAGATAATCAAGCCGAAGCGGCAAGTTTTGGCGCCAGTTTCTCAGCTGCGACTTGATTTCCTCTGAAATATTTGCCCTGTGAACCAGATTTGACTCTCGAGATTCCGAATAAATCTCACGGAGAATTCGTTCCACGATCGTTGTCAACTCGCATAGATTGGTGAGCAAAGAAACGTTCAGTGATGGAATCACTGCTCCGGGCTTTGTAGTCATGTATGTGATACCCTGAAAAGGTTCAAGCTCGTCATAGTCATCCAGGAAGTCTAATGACGCTCTCAAGTTGACACGGTTGAGAAGTGGAGGTCTTCCTTGGAAAAGACACTGGATCTTATCAATTACTATCAGAGAAGTTAGATGTAATTCGGGGGGCCACACCCAGCACAGGGAAGTGATATCTCACAGTACGCTCCCCAGAGAACTCGCTTTCGGATTTCAAGTTCCTCAGCAGTGATACTATCCACAGCAGGAAGCACATGCAGACCAAGATCAATGAACATATTGAATGCATTTCCAGCATATAGCCATGATAGACTCCGTTCATCACATCTGGAAAAAAGCGCATTAGACATTATCAACAATGCCTGAAGGGTAGTGATTTCGCTTTTATCGAAGGAATCTCGCAAAAGCTGTGTGAAGCGTCGCCGGAACTCCCACCCTGCAGTCGTAATGTCATTTGGGTCGGAACGAAGCTCTGGTCGGTCGCAGTGTTTCGATACTACGAAAAATATCGCATTCAACAGTAATTTGGAGAAGTATGGTCCTTCGCAGGCCATGTCTCGCATGAAAGCCGGCCGATAAATTATCTGCGCTGTGTAAAGCTGACGACTCCAGTATATGGAGAGTAAATGCATGCCGATCTCAGGATCAATGCCATCAAAGTCGAGCTTTCCAGCGGCAAGATTGAGTGGCTCAAGCTGTCCTGTTATTTCCGGTTAGTACCATAACCATATTCAGTATTGCATGAGATCCGACTTGCTCTGCCTCGCTGTCTGGGAAAAGAGAAAATGCCGTGTTCCCTCTTCATTGGATTGACCTGGTCTATTCTGCTCGTCGTGGTTCGGACTTGTATCATCATACACTGTACTCGTTGGGCCATGATACAATGACGTATTTCTGCGGTCGTTCTCCGGTACTTCTGGGTGGGATGCATCTCTAGTTGAAGTGGAGGGAGAGTCATTCCACGAGAGACCAATACCAGTTACTCTCGAGAATGGCAATGGAGTACGTGGGGTGCCTTCCGATGTAACAGAATGCTCCGGCTCCAATTGGACCCTTCCAGCAGAAGTGGTGTTGCTGCCCTGGAGCTGTGCACATCTCTGTCGAAGGATTTCATTCTCCTGCTCTAATTCCGCAATGCGGTGGTTGGTCGGCCCAAAAGCAAAGTATCAGCAACTCGAATCTTGAATTTTGATCGTAGGGATCTCGTTTGTACCTTGGCTTACTCTGGACCACGCCTAGCCGACACTCGATACTCTTGGCTAGACAATTCCCACACTGGGGCCTCTGGGCATCACACTTCAACTACTTGTTTTAATCCGATAATGAGTTCAAAGTCTGTGTAGAGGCCCGGAATACCCACCTTTTTCTGGCGACAATGCAAACACGCTGCTGCCGATCGGCTCCTTCGAGCTGGCATTGTGCTTCGTGAGGACCGGAAACTCATCTTCCGAGATTTGCTTCATGTCCATCCGATGACGTCAGCCATAGAATGACTTTGTGGCCGTATTTATCAGGCAGCATGAAATTGCCAGCAAACATCATCACAGCCAAGCAATTGCTGCTTTTGATCTATATACAACTTTACTGTGCAGTGAACCTATCCCCAAGCAACTAGAGAAATATTATGGCAAGGCTAAGGGGTAGTCGATCCCCGCGCTCCAGTGATATTTGATATAAAGTACATATATACGAAGATCTAATCCATACGTGTAGGTAAGTAACGCTTCTAAGCTTGTCGCTGAAATTATCAATCATCAAAAGGCCGCTACAAAACTTCTTAACTATGACACTATACATAAACCGAAAGAAAAGAAGAAGCCTTGCAAGCGCCACGCTCAATGCAAACCATAGAAACTCCAACGAATGCACCAGGTCCATGAACTTCAAACAAACGGCTAAATGCATGAACCGAATATCAAGGCCGGACTAGACCTCAGCCCACGAAGTCGACCCTTGCCAACGAGAGGCAAGCCTACAATCAGGAATATCAGACCTGCACCTATCAAAGGGCCTTCACTTTCCGCCATCAGATGTAGCCGCAGCTCCAGCGACACCATCAGGTCCATCAACCGCCCCACTCGTCGCAGCGACCACACGATCCACCTCGCCGCGACATTCGGGCATAGCGCTGCGCATCTCGCGGGCCAGTACGTCGCGGAAGCTCGCAAAGGCCTCGCGCTTCCCGCGCAGGTCCTGATTACCACGCTGCACAAGCTCGACGAACTCTCGCGTGTAGATGTCCGGGTTGCGCGCGGAGTCGACGTAGTCAATTATCTCTGGTGGGAGCTGGATGCTGGCGAGGGAGGGGTTGGAGGGGTCGGTGTTTGCGTCTGGTTGGTTCTCCTGTGTTGGCGGGAGTTGGGTGTGTGTTGACAGGTTCGAGAGGGCGAGGGTTAGGTTTTTGCTGGGGTGGATTAGTTTTAATGGTATATAGGGTTGGTGTTTAGTTATGTTGGTTGTCGTGAAGACTTTTGTGGGCATAAAGGAATGGAGGGAGGTTAGGATGACATCGCAGCTGACGTACATTTTTCGCACAAGCTCCTGTTGGGTCTCTGGACCCAGATAGCCGTGGACGGCGGATTGGATCTCGAATAAGTGCTGGATCACATCTTTCAGGTCGTCTGCGTGAGGAATTAGCATGTTTACTCTCAAGGCTACCTGCTGCTTGTAACCCACCATCGACCGTTTTCAAAGTCACTGGCGCCATGATCTCAGAGCTTGAAAGAGGGGTCGACCTATAAGCTGAAAGTGAGGCGTCTCTTGCTATTGCGGCGGGGAGAGACAAAGGCGGTGTGTGGACAAGGTTGACGTAGACAACCAAGATAGTTGAGATCAAGCGTTTCCAGCTAGGATTACAGAAAACGAAGGTAGTTTCTTCGGAGCCATGTTTTAAAGAGAACTTATATAATGTCCAATATGTCACTGTCTATATATGCATAGCTCGTGGGAACCAATGTCATTCCCCGAGTTGCGCCCGCACGGCGAACACACGAACACACGCTGAACCGCATCATGTGAAACAAGACTTGTATCCAATACCCTACACTTCCCGTGTCCTGAGACTAGAAATTTTCGGGATTTTAATCTCTGTCTCCATTTCAAGTCCGGACAAGCTTGGGAAACGCTGGCTGAATTTGGCCTCCCAGTCGTCACCCGGGCTTGCTGGGGTCTCTTGGGAGGGACCATTGTCATGACCAGTACCCGGTCGCGAGGTGGCTGCTCCAGCGCGCAAATTCTTGGGCTTGGGTGGTGCGGCTGGTCGAGCTGCGGGACGTTGCGTGGATGGGTAACTGGTAGGGGCAACAGACTGCGGGAGACCTGCAGAGATATTGGGGCCCTCTCGACGATCCGGGAGTGCCATTGAACCGTCACGAGTATATGGCGGGCCGGATGTGTGTGAAGCGGGAAGCTGGCTGGACGTGGTGGGTCTGGCCTCACTCTGCTTTGCCTGCAAAGAAGAGGAAGTCTCCGTGAACCGTCCATACCCAGTCGCAGTCTTAGGGACGGTCGGTTTTTCAGACTCTCCAAGCAACGATTGTACCTTGTTTTGAATCGTGCGGGAGCGCGCGCCATCCCCGATCGCTCTTCCACCCCCGTCACCCGTCTCGGCAACCCGGCGCCGGTACTCAGCTGCGGCATTGGCAACTCGTTTCTCCTCCTGCGAGAGCCGGCGGCGTTCAAGCTCCCGGCGCATCTCCGGTGATATATCGTCCCGGTCCGCGTCTTCCAAGGTAATCTCGTCATTTGGCGAAAGGCCCTCGTCGGCTGAATCGGACGCTCCAATCAGACCCTGCCGAGGTGTATCCTCTGCCGATGGCGATGAGGATTTTTCTTGGTTGCCCGCCTCGAATCGGCGGAATGCGTCACCGAATCGACCAGCAAATAGGTTCTTGCTCCCGGAAAGCGACAAAGTAGACAGACTACCGCGCTTGTTGTGTTTGTGGCTACCACTAGAGCGCTTCTCGCGCTTCCGATTGCTTTCTTCTTCTTCCATCGCGCGTAGGTAATCGACATCAGAAGAGATAGTTCGATCAGACTCACGATCCACATCGGTACGCACTGACCGTAGTGGCGCGCCTCCCTCGTATTGCAGGCGGGACATATCCAGCGACGACCGCGGGCTCTCAGAGTCATGCGGCGATTCATATCTCACTCCCGACTGGACTGACATCGGGCGAGCCTTTCCAATGGCGGATTTAGAACGTCCCACGGGATCATTTACCTCTAATGTCGGAGGCCGTCTCAAGGTTTCCATCGAGGGGCGCGCAGAGTTAGACTGGCTGGACATACGATCAGAAGGCAGCCGCGAGCTTTCTTCCACATTTAAGCTCGACATAGGAGGGGAAGGCGCCTTGTGCGGCCGTGTCACTTTCTGTTCCTTCTCGGCTGTAAATGGCTCGCTGAAAGATCGGTGTTCAGCATCAGACGAAGGGAATCGATAGATTGGACGACTCAGCAGCTTTGGCTCCGGCAAACGAGGTGTTTGGACGGGTGAGGTCATGGTACCTGTCGACACCATCGCGGGCCGCTGAGGGGTTGGCTGGTACAAGGGAACAGCCTGCGGCGCGGGAGTTTCACGCAAATTAGGTGCCCGGACAGGAGAATTCTGGGATGGCCGCTTATAGACTGCCTTTGGCGCACGTTCAGGCGAGACACGTCGGGCAAAAGCATCATCGGCTAGGGCGTTGGTGAGTCTCCGAGATAGATCCTCGTCCTCGGGCTTAGATTCTACTGTTGGCTCGAACTCGAATTTGTCCCCTTTTTCATGCAAAATGTCAAACTGGTCCAAGGAGGGGAATCGTTTTGACATTTCCTCTGCCGTCTTCTTTCGGGCTGCGCTCCCATCCAGGGCTGCAAATGGATCATTTGACGAACCGTCAGCAGCGGGTCGATATGGCGAGGGACTCGGTCTCTCGGAGCTAGATTGGGACGACGGGGATTTCCCAGGTCGACCACGCCGCATAGGCGCAATCTCTGGGATTATCTCGGTCTCCTGCATCGGAGGCGAAAATACTGCACCCACGGCAGGAGCTTCGGTGGGCGTGGGCGGTAGCTCTTGATACTTGCGCGCTTCAGAAACAGAGCGGTTGGAATAGATCTAATCGACAGTCAATGTCAAGTTCTCACTAAAAGAGGCGTGGGGGTGAACATACGTCTTTGATGGGAACTTCCTTTCCTTGCATTTTGCACACCTCGCGCACGACCTCGTATATGTTGGGACGATTGCGGGGATCTTCCTTCAACATTGAGCCTGTGCAGAGTCGTCAGCCGTCGATGATCGTCTATAGGCAAACCAAATTGGTTCCAAACTTACCAATGAGCAACTTTAGCCGACTCGAAAATGAAGGGTAGGAAGGGTATTTGAAGGTCGCGTTGAGAATAGCCATCTGACCGACCTCTTCGAAGGGGGTTGTATAATAACATAATTTGTACAAAAACACACCAAGTGCCCAGATATCACTCTTTTCGTCAATCGGTTGCTTCCGGTAGACATCAATCATCTCTGGGCTTCGGTACTGAAGTGTCGTATGACGCTGCACATCGTCTTCAATCAAGCGGCCCTCGGCGGCGGAAGTAGCGGCGGGACGAGGGGGTGCCGATGATCCAAAATCACATAGTTTATAGGTGGCGGAACTCCCCTTACCCGAGATCAAAACATTCTCAACTTTGAGATCACGATGGAGGAGGGGCGGTTTAAGATAATGCATGCACGCAACACCTTCAGCAACATCGGAGAAGATCTTGATGATCTCCGGCTCTGTCAACCGGTGTTGAAGCCGGGTGTTCATGAAGTCGATAAGACCACCACCCGCGCAGTACTCCATGACCAGGAACACCTCATATCCACCTCCACGCAGCTGCGAGGCATGTGAATCAATATACTTCACAATGTGCCGGTGACCCTTGAGTCTCTTCATGGTTTCCACCTCAGTGCGCATGTTAGCAAGGGCCGCCTTGTCAGGCACGGCCACTCGCTTCAGCACTGCGGTTTCGGACCCATTGACTGGCTGAGGCAATCGCACCACATAAACATGAGCGAAACCGCCTTCAGAGAGGTACTTCTCTACCACCACGCGATGGCCGCCGACTTGAATCTTGGTGCCCGGAAGCAAGGTCCCCGCAGGTGCTGTCACTGCGGCGACGGGATTGTAGACGGGGAATTGACGTGACGTCGCGGAATGACCGTGGTGGGATTGTGAGGACATGGTGCCGGAATACCCTTCAAGGGCAGGTCGTAAATCGATTCTCGGTAACTAGCGACGCGGCATAGAGAGTGAGACGGAGATTGGGGGTTCAAGGTTGGCGGAGATAGTTGCCTTGGAGGGGGGCTAAAAGGACAGGTTGGCCGGGAGGCGGAGACACGGGGTAGTACCTGACTACCAGACTATTACAGACAGGAATACAGAAGATTTGAAGCTGAGGTGAGATAGAAAGAGAACGATCAACACTCCGATGAGAGAAAGGGTACTGGAATCTCAAGTGGAAGGCCACCCAATCACCGGCTGCGGATCACGTTCTGCCGAGTCTCGTTCCTCACCATCGGCGTTGTCTTCCACATTCACTTCTCCTAAACTACTTATCCACGAGTCGTTCCACTGCCAGACTAATATCCAGTATTCAGCATGGCCTAAGTGGGCCAGTATGACTCCAAGTACCTCTCATAAGGCCCTCTGTCCTATTCTACCTGATCATGGTCC
>CAJVRC010000863.1:521013-547013 GCA_911456345.1 Penicillium egyptiacum | reverse complement strand
TTTTTTTTTTTTTTTTTTTCGAATAGTGAGCTTCCCAACCTCGGAGTCGCATTTTACAACACTCTCCACACTATCAACTATAATCCAGCGAACAAGCCTCTGTGGCTATATCCTCCAACTCGAATATCTTGGACCCACTACGCTCAAATTATCTTCCCAAATCGCTTGACCGCAAGATTAGGAAGTGTTTTCTAGCGCTCCACCCGCAGCGCTATATGCTCGGGGCCAAAGCACTTGAGGGACATGCTTGGACAGAATGTCCTTTGCCCTGGTCCGCGGCTTGAGGTACACAGGGTATAAAAGTAGGCATCAACGGCAATCGCTTGTATAAACTATGTGAAGCCCGCATGGTTGGACTCCTCACAAATAATGTGGACATCCAAAGCATCCCAGGCCACTTATAATGTGCTGGGAAGAGGCTCAAGTGGTCCGGATGGGAATACGAATACCTCTTAACCGCTGAATAGGGAAATAAACGCGAGATTGACGTGGAACTCATTGATATAGCAGCATTCAAGATAATATAAATCTTTGGATTTGATCTATAAGCCTCGAACTGGTTGTTTAGGCTTCTACCTATTTCCTTCCTACTCCATTATTCTCTTGAGTCAAGAAAGCGGAGAGCAAGGCGGTCAAAGTCTTGGAGAAACAATATTCCGCGGTAACCAAGCCCTTTCCCAAAAGAGTAAAACCAAAACAAAACAGCCGTACTTTCGCCATTCAGATTCTGAGCATTGATGCCTTTGCAGGCTGAAAAGCTATATTAACAGACATATGTTTGAGAACGAACACCTGTGTAGTTATAGCTTTGAACAATTCCATTGCTATAGGCCAAAAAAAAGCATTAACTGTAATTGTTGTAATTCCATCCCTTGAGGCTGTTTCTGAGCTCGGTCACATAGCCCTACGTAAAATCGCGTGGCCTCCGAGGAATTCAACATAACTCGGATAATATACGGAATATGGGGAGAGCCGCATCAAGAAATTTAGGCACCTCTCTCGTTCGTTTGCTTATTCGCATTCAAATTTTGTTTTTGATGTGATGGCCACGTCGAGTGATGCAGGAAGCGTTGGCGCCGATCCTTAGCTCCCACACTTCTCTTCCAAACAAACCCCCGAATCAGACTCAGTTTCTCCCGCACTTTCAACTTTTTGCTCTGTGATTTGAATTTTGTTTGGATTTTTTATCTTTGTTGTGTATTGTTTTCTTGGATTTGGCGTCTGAGTACCCTCCACAGCACTGAGTGCCTGAGGCCTCAGTGCAACACTTGTCAAACTAATATGACCTGGCAGTTCACTCTCGACCGCGAGAACTTGTCCATCTAGGATTGATCCGGGAGATCAACCCAGGTTATAGCTCGTCGTTCGACCGACGCTGCGCTTCGCTGCACTGCGGCGCATATATATATTAACGCTATCGTCGATCCGGGCTGATCCAACATGGACGACGGTCCACCGCCGCCGCCGCCGCCGCCTCATGGCGAAAATCCCCATACGACTGAAGGCGAATATCGCAAATCCTCGGACCTGCCGGATGGCAACTACGATATCTTTATCGTCCCACCTCACTCCGCTGGCTCGGGCTTCCTCTACCTTCCGTCGCTGCAGTGCAACCGAAACAGTTTTCTAGCGGGCGTCGTAAGCACACTCCTCGCATGTTTCGTGTGGTCGTACATTTCCCCGATTGTGAAGGCATGGTACCTAGCCACGGTCGCCAGCGGCAGTGGTACAGGTATGGCGGTACTTGCGATCGGAGTTGGTGTCGCTGGATGGCTTTTTGGCTCCATTCAGTCCACCAGCTCGAGAGAGAATAAAGGCAATGGCGGCGCTCGAGGTGGGCGGTTCGGATTTGGTGGCTTTGGTGGTGGTTCTAGCAGCCCAGGGGGTCCTGGAGGCCCGGATGGCCCTAGGAACGCCGGTCCAAACGCCAACCAATATTCGTCGGGTGCGAATTATGGAGGGAACGGGGCAGGTCAGCAAAGACAGCAGGGAGGAGACTTTGGTGGAGGACAAACCCACGGCAACCAATATTCTGGTAATCAACATGGCTCTGGTCCTCCTCCAAACTCTGATAATAACAAACGTGAAAAGGAGGAGGCAGAAAAGCGCGCTAAAGAAGAGCGAGCTAAGGAGGAACGAGCTAGGGAGCAGCGTGCTCGGGAGGAGCATGCTAGAGAGGAACGTGCTAGAGAGGAGCGTGCTAGAGAGGAACGTGCTAGAGAGGAGCGTGCGAGAGAAGAACGGGCTAAGCAAGAGCGAGCCAGAGAGGAGCGGGCTAGAGAGGAGCGGGCTAGGGAACGGGCTAAGGAAGAAGCCGAACGGGAGCGAGCAAGAGAAGAAACGAGGCGCAAAGAGGAGCTACGCCGAAAGATGGAGGAGTTCAAGCGCAAGCGTGATGCAGAGGCCAAAGAAAAAGAGAAAAAGCGGGAGCGCGAAGCAATGGAGAAGGAATTACAGGAACGGCGTGAGCAACTCGAAAAGGAGATGGCCGCTGCGAGGGCCGCTGCAGAGAAGGAGGCACGCGAGCGACTGGAGAGGGAAGCCGCAGAGGCCCGCGAGAGACAGGCAAAGGCCGAAGCTGAGGCAAAGGCCAAACTCGAAAAGTTGGAAGCAGAAGCCAAAGAAAAGGCCGCCAAAGAAGCTGCTGAGAAAGAAGCTGCCGCAAAGGCCGCCGCCCAGAAAGAAGCCATGGCCAGATTTGCGGCCCTCAAGGAAGCAGCAAGCAAGAAATACGCCGAGAAGAAGGCGCAAGACGCAAAGAAAGAGGCCGCTGCCAAATCACCCCCGCCCAAGCCAGCTAGTACTAGCAATGTGCCTCGCACACCTTCTCCCAAGAAACCAGCACCACACTCAACCGCCAAAACCGCCAACGAAGACGACGCGTATTCCTTTCGTCCCTATGACCGACCGCGGCGGCCATATGCGGCTGGCACCTCGGTGTACTCAGAGTCTTCATATACACCTTCGAACTCGACTGCACGCACAACACCTCCCCCCTCACATCGCAGTACATATTCCACAAAGGATCCAGATAAGATCGTGATCCAAGGTGTATACGCCTTCAACAATGCCTTTATGAAGACCCCAGTGGCGCAACTTGTCTCAGGCCAAGGCATGATCACCGATGGGCTGGTGCTGCGCATCACAACCGAAGGCCTCTTCATCGACGATGACGTACGCGGCATCGGCCAGCGCGAATGGGACGTCAAGGCGTGGACCCTCAAGCTGGCAGAGGTGTGGTGTCCACAGGTAAACGCCACTTCATCCGCCAAAGCTGCGTCCAGCAACCCTTTCTCTTTCCGTCGTGGGAACAACGTTCCCACTAACGAAGAATCAGAGGCCTTTCTTGGTAACTTGCTTAAAGTATGCAAGAATACTTGCCGTCTGGCTTCGCCTAGTGCATGCTTTGCGCGCAGCGCTACTGCCAGCCATGACGGTGGCCCTGTTCACCCGCCTCAGGCGGAGTTCCGTGGTTTGCACATTCTCCGCGCCAGTGTTCGTGACCAAGAAGGCAAGAAGTATGTTTTTGTGTTGCAGGATACTGAGGCCTGGAAGGTTGCCATCGGTCTGCAGCGGCTCCGGGCTGGTGCTCTGGTCCGCGCGCTGGGTGTCTCTGCTCTGCCGGGCCCTGAATGCAAAACTTTGCTCAGTGGTCTCGGCTATGTTTGATTGAAGACTTGTTATGCCAGCGTCCTTGTTGCTTTTCTTGCATCTTCTTCATCCACCATCTATCTTTCTATGCCCCTTCTTGTGTTCGATTCGACTTGAACGTCATCACTCATTAGCGGCGGAGTTTGCTTTCATGCTCTTCTGTCCGGTACATCCATTCGCTATTCTTGTCTTGTTCACCCCATATTTTTTGAGATTCCCCTGATTTATTTGTCTTATATTTATTAGTGCAGTTGTTCGAGCATGTTGAAGAGAAGTACATACATTATGATTGCTTATATTGCCTATTATAAATACATAGCATGACCAACCCTTCTATATGACAGATGCGCAATGAGACAGCTATATTCCTCCACTTCCTATGGGTGAACGAACGAAGCAGAGATAGTATATTCGGACAGCAGCGCAATTCATCCTGAGAGAGAGACTTCTGATAAAGATAGTTCAACCCCAGGCTCTTCCTACCCTGTCGTTGACTTGAGGTTGTTGACTCTCGAGGTACTATATGTACTTCGCCAGACACATTCCACCTATCACAATCTAACATATACAGCATCTTGACCTAACGGGCCATTAGTGAGTCCTGGCTGTGTGGATCGACCAAGATCAGCTGTCGCCTCGTACCCATGTGGTGTGGAATTAGAATGTCCCTATCAGAACTCATACGCGACTCATACGCGAGTCCAGAACCGACGACGACCCATCATATTTCAATTGACCAGAATTCGACATCTTGCAATTGAAACTTACAGCCAATTAGCGCTCACGTTGGCTAAAGCTCACCTCCGGTCGAGCGCCGTCTCGCCGACGGTATGTTTTTGATGAGGAACGGAGAATTTTGTATGATTGGTGGTTGCCTTGATTGTTATTCAAACTATATCGTAGGGTAGTCATCATAACACTGTCGTAATAAGCAAACCAAATGGACCGATTGTGTTGCTGGTTCAAAATTTCTAAGATTCGTATGCGAGGCTATTTACTAAATTAAATACATGTAAGCGTCAGAAGGGACTGCCATCATGTGGCTACGGAGTATACGAGAAGGGACCATATCTGAGATAAAATATTTGCTTTATTAGTGTCATCCAGGTCTATACACCGCATACATATGCTTTTGTATGACCATATGGAAACAAGAATGACAACCTCACAAAGTGCATCAAGAGCCAGGAAATGCCAAGCAAGTCTCTCTAAGTCATTGTCAAAGTCAAAGTCAAGAGCGAAACTCGAGAGAAGAATAAGACAAAGATGAACGCCCGAAAATGGTTGATCGGATGCAGTCTTCTGTACAAATGGACTCTAAAAGCGATTGTCCATAAATGTACTGTCCTCGTAGATTCATTCCAGATTACAGCACTCATACACAAAATCCTCCGAAACAAGCCATAGTGGTGAAAGAGGAAAGGGGGAGGAGAGAAAAGATTAAACCGAAGGCGGGAAAAACATCAAATCTATCATATCGGGAATCATATGGCGTCTCCGCAGAAACAAAAAAATCGTGATGTGGCTGTGGACAAAAAAGTGAAACCCCAATATCGAACTGATCAATGTGTAAGATATCGAGGTGCAACTCCAACTCCGGTCGAAGACATGCAATTCCTGTTTTGAGTTTCGCCATCTTGGGGCGAAAGATGAAAGAATCGGTCGTGGTATCGAGTGAATGACTGGGTTAGACGGACTTCGTCTAGAACGAAAAGCCAGCTCCGGGGCCACCGAAGGGGTTGCCGCCGCCGTGAGAATGGCCACCGAAGCCGCCACCGCCGAAGGAAGCACCACCGAAGGAGGGACCACCGAACGAGGCACCACCGAAGGAGCCGCCCCCGTTCATCATGTCTCGAAGAATATCGGGATTGATACCACCGAAACCATGCATACCGCCCATACCGCCATGCATGCCGCCAGGCATGCCCTCCCTCAGTTCATCACCGTTATCATAAGCAGCACGTTTCCTGAAAATAAAGTTAGCTTCGCGTCGAATGATGTAGAAAGTTGTGGCGGACTTACTGAGAATCAATCAAGGTCTCATAGGCTTCACCAATTTCCTTGAACTTTTCATCGCCGGCTGCACCGTCGCGGTTCTTATCTGGGTGGTATAGAATAGCGAGCTTGCGGTAGGCCTTCTTGATTTCTTGCTCGCTGGCA
Organism: Penicillium egyptiacum; assembly: GCA_911456345.1. Classification (NCBI taxonomy): domain Eukaryota; kingdom Fungi; phylum Ascomycota; class Eurotiomycetes; order Eurotiales; family Aspergillaceae; genus Penicillium; species Penicillium egyptiacum. The sequence continues at coordinate 541,202 of CAJVRC010000863.1, read as the reverse complement.
TCCTTTCCGACTCCCAAAATCTTATAGTAGTCTTTGCGCTGGGACTTCTTCAGCTCGAATTCAGCTTCGTGGATCTCCTCCGCAATGCCGCTCTCGTTGGGGTTGTTCTCAGCAACGCTCTTATAGTCACGAACAGCCTCCTCCCAGTTACCGGCCTTGCCGTGGGCCTTGGCACGGCACTTCATAGCCTTGATATATCCGGGGTCGAGACGAAGAGCCTCAGTACAGTCCTGAATGGCAGAGTTATACTCCTTCAAGTTGATATAAGCCTGAGCACGGTTACCCAAAATCTTGGCATTCATATCCTTGTTGGAGGGGTCAACCTCGAGAGCCTGGGCCCAAAGATCGATAGCACGGTGATAATCCTTGGCCTTGAAAGCGGTGTTTCCTTCCTCCTTTGTGCGAGCCAGTTTCTGAACGATGCGCAGCAGCTTGATGGCCTGCTTCATGTCTGGGTCCAGCCCGAGGCACATCTTCAGAAGCTTCTGCGCCTGCTCGGACTCACCGAGGGCATAGAAGGCACGGGCACGGATCATCATCGCATCTGGGTCTTGGCTGTTCTCGCGCAGCAAGCTGATCGCAATGTCCTGCGCCTTGCCTAGTGAGTTGACGTTGTCCAGCCTCAGATGGGCCTCAGCGGCCAAAAGTGTCCACTTGCGGGGCTCCTTGACGCCTTGTCCGAGCCCTTGCCGGGCCTGGTCTAGACAGTAGATCACCATCGAGAGACCTCGGTCTTCCGCTACTGTCTGTTCGGCTTGTGTAACGAAGCGCAGCATCTTCTCTGCGGCTGCCCGGTCAGTGGCGGTCGCTGGTGGCTGGATGCGTGACAGCACCTCCAGGGCCTCTTCGGGTCGACCCAAACTCGTCAGAATCTTCGCCCATCGGTGCATGATCTTCGGGTTGTTAGGGTCGAGCTCGTCGGAGCGCTGAACATCCTCAAGCGCATTCAAAAATTGTTTAGCGGACATATAAGCCGCCGCTCGGTTAGAGAGATAGGCCGATGAGTTTGGATTAATCTCGATGGCTGCAGTAGACAATAATAATCAGCGACCCCGCTCATTCAAGGCTAATTCATGAGACATGGCGTCCCTGTGAGATAAGAATATTCATACCCTTGTTGTATTCCTCGATAGCTCGTCGGTAGTTACCATCCTTGAAGAACTTGTTTCCGGCCAGCTTGAAGGAATCGGCCTCGTCGGCAGAAGCTGAATTCGGCTGGTGCGGTGGCGGGGTCGGACTTCGCTCCTCAGTGCCATTCACGCCATTATTCTGGGGTCCCTGGGAATCAATATCCATGGAGCTCCGCTGCTCTTCGTTGGATGCTGCCATGGCGGACAATCGACGACGTAGCTCGTCGGGTGGGAGATTGAGTGGGTGTACGTCCTGGTCTCGCGAAGACCGGGCAAACTTGAAATTGGCGGTGGGTCTCGAATTGGAGGAAGACCGACTGTGGGAAAAATAGGACTGTTTGGAGGATTTGGAGGGTTTGGTGGGGGACGAGGATTTGGAGGGAGATTTGGTAGATGACTTAGTTGGGGATTTGGAGGTCGACTTCGGAGATGGAGGTGTGCGCGAAGCGGAGAAAGAGTTTCGGGATGAATGTATGTCAGTTCTGTTCTTCTCTGTCTTCTCCTTATCCTTGTCCTTTTTGAAGATGTGAGCGAGTTGGACCATTGGGGGTGGGGAGGGCGGTTTTTTTTTTCTAATCGAAGGCGGTAGAATCGGGGAGATTTCCAGGTGTGAACCACGGATAGGAACTTGTGAATATCAAATTCGGACTTTTGCAACTTTTGCAGCTTTTGCGACTTGGACTTGAGAGATATTCGATTCAAGTCTGATATCTTGTCTCACTTTCTGATTACAGACATATTAATCCCAGAAAATATTTGAAAAAGTATGTTAATCGTGGACTAGGTTTGGTAGCCTTGGTGCTCGATGTCGGGGTGAAAACTAGGCCGAGAAATCCGTTGGGCCTGTCCTCTTATAATATAATTTTTTTCTATTCTATCATATGTCCCATCTTTACTACTGGCTGGCAAATAATTCAGAGGCTGGAGAGCTGCTGGTCTGTGTTAGCGCGCAAAAGAATTGGAGCAATGGAGTCACTCATTCCTTGACCGGGATCGATGCCCAGCCGCGAGGGGGAGGGGGAAAACACGAAGTGATTCGAGAATCTTCCATCTTCTTATTATCGGCCTTTAATCCTACATGTATCGCCCCGTCAACGGAACCTGCAGGGGTGGTTAGCGAGGCTGTCGATAACTCGCGGTGGAGCGGTGGATCCAATATGCAGTTTGCTAGTTTCCTCCGCCGACGGGTGACAGACATACAGCAGCGCTGTGACTGGCATCTCGGAGAAGGGAAGCCCCTGCATCAGGGTTTTCGTTTGGAGATTACTCATACTAATCTTGTCTGGGCCAATCCAGCTAAATCTCGGCTCTCCATCCGGGGGCATAGTTTAAAACGTATCGTGTGCAAAGTCTTAGCTCCATTAGGACTCGTTTGGTACATATAGTAGAAATGTCTCTTGTGGCCGAAACATACGTGAAACACCGGTCTTACAGCATCATCACATAAGTCTGGTTTACAAAAAGGAGCTGAAAAAATAGGAGCAAAGTGAGGCAAATTGAAAAATAAGTATTACAGAGCCTACTTTACTAAGAAGCTCAAAAGAGCTATGAAGAATGTCAAAAGAATATTTGAGAGCCAGAGAAGTGTAATATCAGAATGACAAATTCGACTATTTCACCGTGGTATCTAACTATGGCCTCTCTTAGAGCTACTACGGTTTCCTTGTGGCCCCCAGCTCCCACGGAATTTCCGCGGTGGATCATTTCGCTTTCCATACTCAAAACTTATAAAAGATTTACATTGGCGCGTTAGCAGAGCAGTATTGAGGACAGTCTCTTTTAGATAATGAATTCGATATTCAAATTGATAGTGGAGATGGGCCCATTGATGACCCCTGTTCCGTTCCCGGTAGCGCATTTCCGCCAGCATTGATCTAAAAGCCAATATTAAGAGGGACCAATAATAGTTGACCTTGTCAACGGCTGACGGGGCACTATCCGCCATCAGAAGTTCCCTTGAACGATATAGTAGTGGCCAGAAAAAGGCGAAATCCAATAAACCTACACCAATGTATAGGATATCGGGGTGAGGCTCCAATTCCGGACAAAGAAATGGGAATTACTGTCCTTCTGTTTCATCGTCTCACAACAAAAGATAAGATAGTTACTCATACTATCAAGCCAAAAGGATAGGCTGCATGCCTCCATCTAGAACAGAAGGCCGCCGCCATGACCAGAGGGCACAGCGGGTATTTTATACTCTTAGCACTTGGAACAGGGAGGGAAAGGATGCAAAATACAATTATATAAGAGCAGATATGAGGAATAGCCGCAGCTTTACAATTTGCAATCATGATACCCCTGAGTCATTGAGAGAAATTACGCAACCCAAGAGTCAGATAGTCTGAGATCAAGCCAGATGGATGTTATCGCCCCTTTCTCTTATAAGCGGGCGCTCAGGTTCTTCTACAGAAAACTGTTTCAGAGGAAAGCCAAAACCGTACCGCTTAATACCTATGCGTTTGGCATAATTCGTAGATGAGCGAGCTAGGGCCTGGATCAATATATCCCCAAGCAAACTGGTATCACGCTCAATCACATCCAATTCTGCCGATTCTCATGCATTCTTCGAGCAGTTGCGACCCATCTGGAAACCCGATCATCTCCTAAATCTGTGTCGCGTGTTTGACTAAATCTGTGTCCATCGTAGTGCGGAATCTGGCTCAGCAGATTCTCCCGGGCAAGGCGATTATTATATTCAATATGCTCGTCAAGACGTTGAAACATGTCTTGCCATGGTGTAATTGGTGAAATGGGCGAAATTGGTGAGACTGGCGATCGAAAAGACGCCATATCATCTTGGGGCCGAGAGTCATGTGTGCAAGGCATATATATTTCTTCAACCCTCCATTTCTTTTCATCTTCGAGCCAAGTGAGGGGCACACAGCTCCGTGGCCGTACGGGGGGACGTGGAACGTGTTCTATACGTGGGCGCACCTCCCGTCCACGCGCATCGCAGTCAGGAGACACTGCGTCCGGCGGAGGCCTCGTACGTCTACGGGCCGAAGCCCGCTTTAGATTGCCATCGATTGTGGAGAGGTTGGGTGGCCAGTCCTGTAGTGCGCTACGATGCTGTTTTGGCGAAATAGGGTCCGTTGAAGCAGGTCTCGGTGGCAGAGGTTTTGAGAACAAATATTGAATGGAAGCACGCGACTGTGTACGAATACGAGGAGTCGTCGTATCTGGCGGAACAATGAATTTTGGATTAACTATCGGCGCGCCCTCGAGGGATGAGAGATCCATGAGAGGGTGATCGAGACAGGAGGCTGGATTGGGAGGCTCGGAAGCTTGTCGCTGAGATAGACAGAAAAGCATTGTGCGGTAGAACAGGGATTTCAACAAGTAGATCATATATATGGCTTGATAGACTATCTTTAGACACGAGCTACATTAACTTTTGAAGGGTTCAATAGTGGACCGTCACGGAAGGCTCGTATCCAACGCGAGAATCGAACTGTCCTTGGAATAAAGGGGTCCTTCCTAGGGCGGATACGTCTAAAAGGGCATCAACTCTTCCCCAGAGAAGAGAATATAACACATACCAATTATGCAGTTTGTACACGAGGAGCAAATCGAAGGCAGATTCATAGGCAGGAGGGCAGTGGGAAGGATGCCCTTAGGGCTAAAAAGCACCGATGATCTTTTCAATGTTCTTGTCCATCACGTATCCCGAACTCATCACTGAAAATCAATTGCCCAAATGCGAGATTGTAACACTCCGTTTCAGAACGATGGTTATAAAGTCCCAAAAAAAACAAAACAAAGGATATCAAGAGAATCCGACCACAATCCCAAAATTGATTTGTTTGCTCGGCATACAATTTGGGGTCCAAATGCATCCACACAAGGGGTTAAGCATTTTCTCATTCTCACTACAATAACTAACTGAGTATGTTCCTTTCCAATGGTGTTTGCAATAATAGCAGGAATGGGGCCTGTACGAAGGCCAAGTGTGCCGAGATACTTCCAAGATTCGTATATCACAATAAGAAGGGGTCATAATTCCACCATCCCCGTATTTCAGGGTTCGGATACGATATATGTTGAGGTACGAGAATAGCAGCGGTTATTACACAGAGCACATTTCTTTTCTTCTTTTCTTCTTTTCTTTGCTGGACTGGAAGTGTCTGAGTGGCACTAAAGACACTCGATTCGAGGGTGGCAGCTCAATCCTCAACAAACAAGCCAACTTCGGATTCAGCCACTGAGCTCACTAATAGTGGGGCTCTCTATTTTTGGCGGCCAATCATTTACTATATACAGCTTTTATGCTCATGGACCTGTCCTGTGCCTGTACTCTGTATGTTGTACAACATATATAGTATAAGAATAACTAGTCGGCCGCTTATGCGGCCTTGTTATGCCTATTTAGTGCCCCGCAGTCTTTTTTAGATGTCTTCCAGATATTCTTTTTATTTATATTCTACTCCATACTCTGTGTATAAAGACACCGAGCCCGCAAGGGTGGGTAAGAAGACACTATAGCAGACTCATCCGGGACAGCAAAATACAAAGAATGCACGGGGAGATCGAGGGAAATGTTAATTGTAAGACACAACAACCGCCAGGGGTCATTAACTTGGAAGAGAAACATGTATTAGGCACTACCTTGACTGACGTGCTTATGTGGACTAGATGCTAACTTGAAGTCTGTGTGTACCTCAGAAAATAGTATGTTAGTACCCATGGGAGAGTTGCGATTGTAAGACTATAGCAGTTCAGATTCAAGCATAGGTCAGCACGGACCCGACAGCAGTTGGTTGAATGAAGCAGTTGAGTTTGAATTTAAAATCCAGCCATCCAGTTGGCTTTACAATTGTAAGTCGTGGCATATTCAGCCCTAGGAAGTACACGATTCGAGGTCGCACGTGTACTCAAGGGCATGGACAGAGGCAATACAATACTCGAGTTGTCTACCAAGCACTTAATTACGACCTCAGGACGATCACTGCCCCAGAAGCTTTCAAACCGAACTTGTAATGGAAACGCCTTATACAATTATGAAGTTATGAATGTTCAAAAAGTGAGGATACATTCCAAAGAGGCTACAGGCGCTGGAGAGAGGGAGAATGTGAAAAGCTGTCATGGTTTACATTAAGGTCGTGCTCAAGCCACCAAGCGAGCTTCGCACAACTCCGAAGCTATCCAGGAGAGCCCGAGAAGAAATAAAAAGGAATATGTATATCGAAAAAGCGAAAAAGGGATAGACATATCCAGTCAGAAAGCAACAATTGTTAATAGTAAATCACCAGAAACCCTAAATAACACAATTCTGTTCTCGCATCACCTCTAATCAACCACTCCAGTTTAACACTGTAACTACGCCAGAGTTAGATCCAACGGATCCAACTAGGTGTAGCAGTCAGAAATCCGGAAGAAGTCGTTTACAGGAAGAAAGCGGCAACGGCGGCAGCACCGGCGAAGCCGAGGGAGCCGCTGAGGGTAGCACCACCGTTGAAGGCAGGGGAGGAGGTGGCGGGGGAGACAGAGGCAGTGCCAGTGGCAACACCCTTGCTGCTGGAGGGAACGTGGGGAACACCACCGGTGGGACCGTGGGGGACGTTGCTGCCAGCGGGAGTGGTGGCAGAAACGGGCACGGTGGAGTAGATAACGGTGGGGATGCAGGTGGTGACGGCAATTACGCTGGAGGAGACCACGGGGGTGCCAGCAGGGGGAGCGGGAGCGCTGGGAACGCTGGAAGGAGCGCTAGGAGCGGGGACGCTGGGAGCCCAGGTGGGGACGGAGGACCAGGCAGGGGTCTCAGAAGACCAGGCGGGGGTCTCGGAGGCAACGGAGGTCTCGGGGGCCTCACCGGCAGGGGAGGTGACAGCGGCGGGAACGCTGGAGGGGGTGGTGCTGCCAGTGGGCTCAACACCGGCACCGCTGTTGCCGGGGCAGTCGGTGACAGTAGGAGCGCAGGAGGTGATGGTCACCTCATCGGTCTCGTAGACGGTCTTGTCGGCACCGGGGGCGGCAATGGCAAGGCCGGCGAAGAAGGCAACAGTGGCAGTAGTGAAACGCATTTTGAATGTTATGTACGAAAACCGTAAAAAGCGATGTTCAAAAAGGTATATATAAAAAGCCTAGCTTTTTGTTGGAAAGAGTGTGGTTTTAAAGAGTGGAAGACCGAAGTCGAGAGAGAGTGACTGGATTGCGAAGAATGTACTTGGAGAGAAGAAAGAAACAGAAACAGCACGGGGGAGGCAGGGGGCCTTTGTATTAACGGGGAGATTAGTCTCAAGATCAGCAGCCTGCTTTCTGGTTGTTTTGGCCCTAAAAAAAGGGGAAAAGGACGACCAAATTGTACTGGGTACTTCATCCACCACTAACCCACACCGCAACCTGCCATGTACCCAGAACATTGACCCTCGCACAGCCTTCATTTATTCAATCCTGTGATTGGATCGATGTTAAGGGGTTGTTTCTCATTACCAGGTTGGTCGGTAATTTTGACCCGCTAGTGTTTCTATTAACCGATGACGATCGTCTAGACATTGGAGACTCCCTTACGGAGTACATATCAAATTCCTATACTAAGGCAGATGCACATACTCTGTACTCCATACTAAGTGTTGGACTGCAATACTACTCTATAACAGCTTCTCCCTTCTCTCAGATATGCTTTTCTTTTTTCTTTGTGTTGTTTCAGACCGCATCGCCGATCCACTACCCGTTCCTGTCGTCCCAGTTGGCATTACCCCGTGGGTCTCTTCTCATCTCCACTTACCCCTGAACAGCCCGCCACTTATTTCGCCAATGGAACGTATTGTGTAAGGACGAATCCACGATGATGTGCACTTGACTTGTGAAATAAGATTGGTTCATACTCCGGAGGTTCATCTTAAGATGGAACCCAAACTCTTTCTATTCTTTGTCGGAGCGAAGCGCTGAGACACCTTTTGTATTATTACTCACTATGTACGAAGTACTGTACGGAGTACTCCGTACTGCCTTTACATTAGTACTTGACTATGTATTATTATATCCGATTTCTGTGGCTCATAATTTATGGGACTGTACTGTGTCCTCCGGGCCTCTGAGTATATCGTCGTCCGAGACTTGTTTTGTACAATGTATCCTGGCATAGGAGAACTGCCGTTTCTCATTAGTATCCCATAGTGTCCTCCGTAATCACTGTAATATTATTGACCGGACCAATTTCAGTAGAAATAAGCCGATAAAGCCGGAGAACAACGCCACAACTCGACTTACTGTGTATTGCCCCCGCGACGGGAAGGTTTCGCCACGCCATAACGGCGAGACCGTGTTGTTTTACTTCTGGGTCCAGTGCTTGATGATGCTTGCCTCCTACCCCTGTGCTAGGCAATGTGGGAGTCAATGCCCAAGCGCAATTTGGGAAACTAATATCGGGGTCTGGCCGTGTGATTGGGTGTCCCCTGACATGGCCCATATGCAGTAATTTTGAGTCCGTTACACCATTCGAGCAGCACAGTCGATTTTACTTTTTGTCTACGAAAGATGTACCCTGAAAGAGGTATGCTTACGAGTAGTAAGCTGTGGTTGGAGCCTGCAGCGTCAAAGGGTGTCGATCTTTATCCTGTTCCTAAGTCGAGACTTTGGATCACACTTTCGAAGCGGTTCAACCGCCTGAAGCCAGGTCTATGTCCTTGACTTTGGACCAATTGGTTGTCCCCGACTCCATGATAGGGGTTATTCGCACCAAGCGGTTTCCGGAGACCTCGTGGCGGCCCAAAGACTCCACATGCCGCTATTGAATTCTTGCGCTTCGTGGTCCTCTTTTCAATAGATCGGGCCTTTATTCTATTCCAACGTGCTTTGTATGGTATGGTACCATTATCAACCCCATACTCCGTACTCATCTCTGGTACTATCTTTAGCTACAATTAGCTTTGTGGGATATAATAATTATTGGTGGGGTTGTGTTTGATATATATAGCCATAACGTTCAGCCGAATTATTGTCGACGATAGGGGCGTTCGTGGGAGAACGATTTGAGTGGACCTGGACCTTTTCCGAAGTCCATCCTCGCCTTGTCGCGTGGGATTCCCCTCATCTGACCTCAATAGTCTCTGAGTCTCTGATGTTCAGGGCAAGGGGCTTCGCGTTAACACACCGCTCATACCGCATTCTGACCTTGGAAATATCCTACACTCCTCACATCTCTTGACCATTGCGCGCGCCACGAGCAAGTGGGGATATCACATCGGCTAAGTCAAGAGACGATATCCCAGTCGACTTTCTACCGCTCAATGCTGATATGACAAATTCCATAGGGCTTCCAAGGTTGTTCCCAGTCATAGAGTACTGACAGGTCTATGTTGTAGCGTGGTGTCGTTAGCGCCCATGCAAGACTGTCCTCATGTGCCACCCCGTCACATCACCTAGTCAACTCTGCAGCCCCGATTTCATGTGATCGCCATCAACAATCACCTATCTTTCACCCTACCCGACCGATCAGCATCGACGCGTCATTCTTAGCGCTGATGACACAAGCGAGCGGCACCGAGAAGAATAATGAACTCGTTCGGTTCATGTCTTATCGAATAATAATACTCGGCATGGAGTCCAGATACACAGCATACACGGAGAATTTTTTTTTCGTACCACAATGGGCTGTAATTCAGCGGGTGCTGGTGCAATGTAGCCTGTTTTGAAAGGATCGAAAAAGCTGGCTGCTCTGCACGCTGCCTTTCAAATCGCTCAAGAAGCAAGGATCTGTTATTGTCATTACCTTTATTGGTTATATTGTCAGTATCGTCATGTTTAAAGAGCCAGTGAGACTGTATTCCCATTTCCATCAGACAGCAAGATTCTCGGTTATGGCTCAGTTTGCTTTTGACCACTAGGAATGCATTATCGAGAGTATTAGTATAAACAAGCTTTTTGAAGACAAGCGCACCATTTCGTCAGATATTCCCATGATATCACTTCTATATTGGCTAGGTCAAGTATCATTCAAGATCAATTATTCCACTGCTGATAGAGCCGGCATTTTCCGTATATATTTGTATCTGCATTCTCGAGCTAGCTGGACCTTAGCGAGATCAAAAATTGGATCGAGATTCACCAGGTGCTTGTCTCAAATGAACTCAATTTGTGATATCCACACTGGGGCTATTGTACTATTTATGTTGTACGATTGACCTCATCTATGGGGCTTGGCACCGGCTCCCCCGGCAAGAATCCGGTCTAATTTAAATCAGCTTTGAATTGAATGGGAGAGAAATGAAATGCTACTGGTGCGGATCGGCTAGGGCTTCCGGGCGCATGTCATCATCGGGTCTCATTGCGTGGCCACAGATTTGGACTAAGCCACACCTTTCCAAGGGATAGAATGGAGTTAGACTGCAATCAGCCCTGGATAGCCCCTCAATGACATATCTCCAGGTACGGAGTAGTCGATCTGGTTGATATGAGGGCCGTCGCAATATAACTGGTAACTGGAGATTGCATCATATAGCACGTTAGAGAAATTGCAAAAAAGTCGGTACTTCTGTAAGGCTGTCCAGCCAGTCACACCTCTATGGCCTCTGATAGGTCATGATCAGGTGGGGGACAGGCCTGAATGTGCTGGCAATGGTGTCGACGCCACAGATTGCCTGTAAGTGTACCCAGTAGTTGCGGCTCAAGGCAACAACGTAAGTTTACAACGTTTAACAGTCATGGAGATCTAGTATTTGGATTTAGTTTTAGAGTTTGAGCTCTATGGCTACGTATTGTACCCATGTACATGTCTGTAGTTATATACATACACCCGTGGACTGATATAAAAATCAAAAAGGGGACAAACATGAACCGTGGTACTCGGGAAAATTCTCTGATTTCCCCGAACACAACCACAAAAGAATTAGAGCAATATTTGAACACAAAAATCACATCTACAACATATTTGTCCCTACGGAGTAAATCCTACATCATAGACATGTGTTTCAGCTCAGGCGCTTTCTGAAACATCAAGGCCCCACCACAGCCCGACCCTCTGTTGTCGGCTGTGTCGCTCTATTAATATTCTCTACGGACTAGACAGTTTCCAAGTCCTACAAACGCTTGAACTAGATCCTAAATACTTGAAATACATTTAAGAAGTACGACGGAATCCTCTATTTCTTATATGGTGGAGTAACAGGTCACCTGCCCGCATCTCTCGGTAACTTCCAACTCCACTCGCTTGTTCTCTACCTTATCTCTGCTGCTTCTGCCACTGCTTCTGCTTCTCTACTTTTGCCTTTGCCTGTACACCTCTGTCTTTGATTCTACTTCTGCTCTGCCTTTCACATATTTTTGCTCCCTCCAATCCGCCTTCCCCCCAGGACTTCCCAAGGCAGACTGGTCCAAGGTCGACACTGTGGCTACTCTCGCAGATCCGAACGAGTTGTTCTTGCCTGGCGAAAGGCAAAACAATCTCGCCATGTCGTCCCCTGTTCCTCTCCTTCGTCCACCAGTTCCTGGAGCTCGCGACAATAATGGCAGCCCACGAGCCCCGAAGCTCACATTAGGCATTCCCCCCTCACCTAGCGCCAAACCCGTCAATGGCAATCCCGCCCCCGCCCAAGTACCTCAAATCCAAACCCATCCCCAACCTCAGCCTCGCTCGTCGGGTCGACCAGCACCCCCACGACTGCATCTCGCGACTCCTATGGGCAGCCAGCAGAATGTATCCCAGCCAACCCTCATGCCAAACGGTCGACCAGCCCCGCCCCCACTGAGTACAAATGGTCTAGGAGGTGGAGGTGCGCCCACTCTACAAATTCAGACCAACGGTCCAGCCTCTTCAAACCCTTCATATTCGACGGTTAATTTCGCCCGTGGCCTCCGAGAGCCGGATGGCTCGTCAGATCCGTCCTCGGCCATTAGTTCGGTGTACTCAGATCACGAGAACGGGGACCGTGAGAACAGTGTGAACGGTCTCCTCCCCGATCTGGACAAATTGAGTCTTGAGAAGGGCCGGCCCCTCGATGTGGATGATCTCGATGATGAAGGCTGGCACGCGGCTAGTGAACAGAATATGATTGTTGAACTGGGAAGTCTGGGAGAGGGTGCTGGCGGAGCTGTCACCCGATGCCGACTCAAGGAGGGAAAGACCGTTTTTGCATTGAAGGTGCGTCGCTTTGGCTAGTCAACTTTTGCATACCTGCGCTCGGCGAAAGAGGCTAACATTCCATCCTAGATCATTACCACGGACCCCAACCCTGACGTCAAGAAACAAATTGTTCGTGAGCTTAACTTCAACAAAGACTGTGCCTCGCACCACATCTGTCGGTACTATGGTGCTTTCATGGACAAATCCACTGGCACCATCTCGATCGCTATGGAGTTCTGTGAAGGTGGAAGTCTGGACAGCATCTACAAAGAGGTTAAAAAGCTTGGAGGCCGCACTGGAGAGAAGGTCCTTGGCAAGGTCGCCGAAGGTGTCTTGAATGGGTTGACCTATCTCCACAGCCGAAAGATCATTCATCGAGGTAAGAGCCATTATCCCCCGGTATACGTTGACCATGAGCGGCTAATGTTTTCTAGACATCAAACCATCGAACATTCTCTTGTGCCGCGACGGTAAGGTCAAACTCTGCGACTTTGGCGTCAGCGGTGAATTCGGTACGAAGGGTGACGCCAACACCTTTATTGGCACTTCCTACTATATGGCCCCAGAGCGCATTACTGGTCAATCATACACCATTACATCCGACGTTTGGTCTCTCGGTGTGACTTTGCTGGAAGTCGCGCAGCACCGATTCCCCTTCCCTGCTGACGGAACTGAGATGCAACCCCGTGCAGGGCTAATAGATCTCCTAACTTATATCGTCCGCCAGCCAATTCCCAAGTTGAAGGATGAGCCACAAAATAACATTCGCTGGTCGGACAACTTCAAATACTTCATCGAATGCTGGTATGTACTTCGTCTTTGTAATTCTTATTTTTTATACTAACTCGATCACCAGCTTGGAAAAAGAACCCCCTCGACGTGCGACGCCCTGGCGGATGCTGGAACATCCATGGGTGCAGGATATGAGAAACAAGAAGGTCAACATGGCGAACTTTATAAGGCAGGTGTGGGATTGGAAAGAGTAAACGAGTCCCCAAAGACCCTTTTTCAGGGTGATTTACTGCTTTGCTGCGTTCCTTTTGAGTATGAGTGGCTGGACCCCAAGGATTGACCAGGCTGTCAACAACTCAACCCCATTTCTCACGACTCTACTTCGTATCCATCTGCGTTTTGTGCTTTCCACTGGCTCCCCCGGGCCGGAACTCGCGGGGCTCGACATTACTCTCATACCCCCTTATCATCAGCAAATGCTTTTTCCTTTTCTTTTCCGACACGAATCTCACTGGCTACGCTTCACCTCCTACGATCCTTGATGGCCTGACATTCTCGATACATCGCATACCCTTCGATCCTTTTTGCCCTCTCCTTTGGTATTCACTGTTTCCCTCATCTCCTTACGATGGACTGGTCTCTCCTTTTGCTTTGGTCTTTTTCTGTCACATTTTGAGCCTGGACATATACTCCATCTTCGTATATCGTGTTTTTGTTTTGAGTGTACAGCTCGCTTTCCTAGTCTGCTTTAGGGTTATGTTTTGGGTCTATTTCTCGCTTGCACTGGATGTGGATTGTTGCAATGCTTTGGAGACTTCCTTTGGGACATACTTAGGCACTTAATACCATTGCATCTTCTCTTCGACTTTGTTTATATGTATACGGGGTACAAGAATATACGTAAAGGTACGGACTTGACCATTTGAGACCGTCCACCTTCTAGTAGGATATCACCTCTGGAGACTTGCCCGGTTCCTACAATTATGTACCTACGACATATACGTACCGGATTTTCACTGGTGGGGGCTGTCCTATTTGAGCTGCCGCCGCTCTTATGAGGGTGCTTATTTGCATGGTGGGTTAAAGTGGGTTAAATGAAGCACCAGCTTCCGAGCGTTAAAACCGGGTATTCGTTGTACATTTTACTTTACTTGAAAGAGGGGCGGGCGCCCGAGCGCCCGGATACCTGCTTACACAATCATCCAAACCAAGGTTGGAAGGTTAGTTAACTACCCCGGTAAATAACAACCCAACGCGAAACGCGTCCATGAATTAGCACTTAGTTAGTTCAACCACCCACCATGCCACCAATTCGCTCCCGAAGCTCTAGAAATCCTATAGAGCAAGAGGGTAGGATCTTATTAGCTATCCAGGCTATAAAGGACCAAGAAATTACCACTATTCGTGAAGTGGCACGCCAATTTGAAGTCCCTCGCTCTACTTTGCAACGCCGCCTCGCTGAAACACGCCCCAACAACCATCAATTGGCAGGAGTTGAAGACGAATCTCTCCAAGAATGGATTCTCTCAATGGATTCTCGTACGCCTACCGCCCCGGCGAGCCGGGGGAGTGAATCAAGTCGAAATTTCGCACCGAAGACGCCGACTGCAGAGGAAGAACTACGTCAGCAGGCTTCATCAATCAAAGCTTTACTTCGAACGAGATCTCGGGGTTCACCTAGCCCGTCAGATCGGGCACTAAACCAGTTTATGAAAGGCTCGCTTCTTATGCTGCAAGGTGCTCTCTTACTCGCGAAAGAAAACAGGGAATTACGCGCCGCCATCGAGCGGAGGAAGCAAAAACGCACTCGATCCCAAAGGCAGATACCCTCCGAAGAAGGCCTCTCAGTTCAAGAGGCCTCTCAATTGATTACTGAGCCGGTGGAAGCAGTTGAACCACCTACTCCTGCCCCGGGCATACCCAGAGAACCGGCTTTGCGACCACGTGTACGGGCTACACCAAGGTGTAGTGGGTGTGGAGAAACAGGGCATAGATTCAATAGATGCCGAGCTAGATAGATCATTTTAGTTCAATTGATTTAATGGCGTTTCGGTTGAGATAACTGTATTCAAATAATATAGATCTGAGTGGGGTAGGTAGAATCCATGGATCCCTAATATCTCTAAATCACTAATCCTAATAGAGTCCTCCAGGGTTAATACAGAATATAGCCCAGGTGATAATGGATGACCAGCTGATCGGTTGGATGATGTAATCATATCCGGGAGCTTTTTGCGAGAGAAATAAACAGGGCAGTGCAGGAGTTGTGAGGTTGGGAAAAATGAGCGAGAGTCCATGGACGTGCCAGGCGTAGGTTATACACTGGGGGAAATCTCATGCTATGGCTCTACAAAACCATTTTTTAACAACCAGTCCTTACGGTTCTAAAAAAAAAGTCTCATTGTTATCGTAAAAGCTACCTACAGCACAGGTCTCAACGCGCATCCTCGTCAACCACAGAAGTAACTGTAAGGATTTCCAACCTTCAGTGACTCGCAACCCCTATCATCCTCGCCTCTACTTTTTCACTGGATCAGCGCCAAGAACCCAACCAATCCCACTAACCAAGCCCCCGGTCATCATATTGCTAACCATATCCCTCTTCCTAACACGACCCTCGCTATCCGGCGACAGCGGCCGATCATCATCCTGAGGAGCAAGCGACGTCGAACCCTCAGCTGCGCCCCTCAACGGGAAAGCATTTTTATGCAGCGCCAAAGCAGCGCCACGAGCAACCTCAAATAGACCCATGGGCGCCTCGTGGCGATGAGAGTTGGGCATTACAGCGCGCGCATGGCGCGCTGCGCGCTGCTGCTCCGTGTCAAAGACGTCGCGCTCTGAGTCTGAGGGCCCGAATCCGCCCGGGACGGAGGTCAGAGTGTCGCCTTTTCTGTCCCAGAGGTCTTCTTCTTGCTGCTCGCGTGCGCGCAGCGATGCGAGCTCTTCGTCGCAGCGACGCCAGGCGCCGAGGATTTCTGGGAGCGGGTCTGGGGATGGGACGAGGACGAGAGAGAGGGAGAGGAGTTCCATTCTCTGGGAGAGGTGCGAGATTTGGGATTGGAGGGTTGGTGGTGGGTGGGTTGGTGTTGTGGCGCGGTAGCGACCCGCGTTGTAGACGGCGCGCCAAGTGATATCGTCAGGGACGGAGGTGGTGTTTAGGAGGGGGGAGGAGGTTGAGAGGAGGGACGGCGGCGTTAGTCGGGTTAGGATGTAGGAATAGGCTGTGCCGAAGTCGTCGGAGGATAGAGAGGAGGCAATTGCTAGGGAGGTGATGCGGCGTTCTGCAGTGAGGAGGGCGTGCTCCTTTTGGGGTTTATGGTGAGTTGGCTCGCCTTCGGCTTCGTGTGATGCCGCTTTCGTGGGCACACCTGCGGCCACTAGATTTCGTCCGATGGAGAGAAGATCGTCTAGTTTGGTGTAACTCTTTGCGTTTTGCTCAAGTACTTTCTCGATCAAAAGGATGGGATCGTGATGGACACGAATGCTAACAGGTTGGAATGGAACACCGTCTTGCAGGGTCAGCGAATAGTATGAGAGTGCATGGGTTGCGGCGATGAGGGCGTGGATCTGTTTGAATACGACAGATTCTGGGAAGTGTGATGTGAATGATTGTAAGCTAAATTGCTGTCAGTATCGAGTCCATATATCCTCTTTTAGTAGCACCACTTACATGTCATAAGCTCTCTTCATTCCGCCCCGGGTTCGATTTCCGTTGCTTGCATTATCATACGCCCTGAATATGGCCTCTTGAACCGCAGCTTCCACTTGGGTAGGATTGAGTGGCGCTGGTTTAGAGTTAATGTATATATCGATAGCCAATTCATACTCTAGAAAAAACATCAGTATTGACAACGAAGAGTGAATTTGGGTCACATTACCTTTAGCTGCCAGCAGCGCCTTCAAGATCTCCGTTTCAACGGTGTCGCGCGGGATCCGCCAGAAAAGTCCATGGTATGTTGAAGGTTCATCCCAGGCGTAGTCGGACTGTTCCGCCTGCCAATCCCGAAGCCAAAGCAATCCTTGTCGAACCCTAGACCAGTCTTGGTCTAAATTCGATTGCTTCACGATAGAATTCACCACGTTTTTGAGTTCGGCCAATTGCATTTCCTCGGTGCTGTGGAGGCACATATTTGCCGCAACCCGGCAAGGGACCAGATGACCAAGTTCGGTCAGTATACGGAGGGAGAGAAGTAAAGCGCTGAGAAACGAGATCGACGGGGGTGACGGTCTGGTAAGAGGGTTCGTCGGTCTCAAAAGGGAGTTCTGCAATAGAGATGCGCGGGATGTCGAGGAGATTGACCCGATATCATAGTGCACAGATGGCAATTCTGAGTCAGGAGTGAGGTACGAGCTGTCTTCAAGATCCAGGAGCTTCGCGACCCTTGTCAGGATCTGGAACGAGCCCTCCAGCACAGCCATCGACGAGTCTGCATGGGCATACATCACAGCAAGACCGGACTGCCCATATCGAACCTGTAAATCTCTCGCCTGCTCTTTGGACAATTGCGTGCCAGCATTCTCGTATCCCCCCAAATCCACATCTGATGGTCCGTCCCAGTGGGTGAAAGCGCTTACAACGCTGTCACGGTCGACAAGACTCCGCGACAATAGCCATTCATTCACATGTTCCCATCCAGCCAATTCGGTTGCTCGAGGTTTCTCGGAACCTTCAATGAAAGCCACCGAACTCTGCTGAGCTGCTTCGTTCAGCCTTCGCCGTTTTGATCGATTACCACCATAGAGCCAAGGTCCAATCAGACCCTTCAAGTTGTTGACCAAGTCCATGTTATTCTCTTTGGAGCTCATCAAAGACAGGAGAATGTTGACCGCGGTTTGATCGTCCATAGATTCAAGGATCTCAAGAGATATAGTTTCGTCGCGATGGGCGTAGAATTCGTAGTTCAGTCGAAGCAATGGTAATAGGCTTGATATCAGCCATGTTTGAATGATTGGCGAGTGCTCGTAGAACGGGACGATAAGATCGAGGATGAGAGGCTGTAGTGCTGTTTCCAAATCAATCAGATGTGCCCGGTGGATAAGGAATTTGGTCAAAGGATCTGCTGAAGCTATCTCGTCTTCCTCATCAGGGCGTTGCAGTGGTCGTAGATGAAGCTTCCGCACGCGCTTCCTTGCGAACGGTTCGGACAAGTCCTGGACGGCAGATGTATCGATCGGCCGGTCGTCGGATGGCGGGTTAGAGCTACTTGCTAGCTCTCGTAGCACCGAGGTGTACTGGGAGGGCTCTGTGCTCTCTGGGAGAAAGGTCAAGATAATGCGCAGGAGGCGTTCCAACGGAAAACAATGGGGAAACCGGGCCTGTAGAATAGGCAGGTCCGCCACGTTACCACCTGCGCAGAGGTGTGTAGCTAGTAGAATAGCATGTACATCGGACAGCTCTTCGAGAGCCATGATCAAGCTAAAGAGACGGGGCAGTCAAGCGAGGTGGCCTCATAGTTGGTGATGGCCATGTTGCATACGGCGGGGCGCACAGACCAAGTCGGAAACGAAAGGGAAGAGTCGCATCCGCCGGCACCTCATCACTACCTTTTTCGCGGTCTCTGTGCCTACCACTTACTCAATTACCTTCTTCCATACATCACAATGGCTTCCGGCTACGGTAACACCGGTGGTATGTGCTAATTTTCCCCATTCCCGGGGAACCTGCTCGGATCCGCGCTGGCATGCCCTCGGATCACAACTGCGCACGCAGTTCCCGCCCCCGCGTATAAAGGGCTAACGAAGTATGGCTTTTTCTAGGTCCCGGCCGCTGCTACCCCTTCTGGCAAGAAGTTCTTGGTTGCTACGTGGTGAACTCGGGCGACGGTGCGAGCGGCAAGAAGAAGTGTGTGCCCGCCCTGGACGACTACTATGAGTGCCTTCACCACCGGAAAGAGGTAAGGGCAATCCCCATTTGATCGAGATAAGTGCACACTTGAATGATGGACCTGAATCTAAAAATGGGAACTTGGAACAACAGGCTCTCCGCACTATGAAGATGCAAGCTGCCTATCGCAAGGCCGAGGCGGCACACCCACGAGAGAATGCCCCTAAGGCTGAGCAAATCCGGAGCTTGGGTCTACTCGGGAAGGAAGAAGAGGCAGCCAATATGCTGAGGCAACGGTGAATGGGAAGGATGTGCTTGTTCTTTTTCAATGCGTGTGATTCCGTGTTTTCGCCCCGGGACTTCTGCCCGGAGCCTGTGACTGTATAGAAACGCTCAACTGGTTGACTTTCAGGTCTGTCGGTGCGAAATGATACTCCAATTAAACGACAGACAGTTTTTATTCTTAATGTCGGTCTGCTCCGTCCATGATGGACATAATGGATTTAAATGGCAGAAGCAGCCATGTAGGGCGAAATATATCCGATCTCAGAAGCCTAATTGACAATACAAGCATGGATTTTAATTAGGCACGACGAAAGAGGTCGAATTATCAGTCCCGCTCGCCTAGCCGCTTATCCCGGGGTTCTTGTATTGCTGGTTTTCTCTTTATATACTTCAACGAACTATCCTTTCAAGATTGTATGAACACCATAAGCCCATGACTGCCTCCATAACAAAGATATGGACTTGTAGACATGATTCACATGCTTGGCTCGAGGGGGAAGGTAAGAAAAATGATGCATGAAGGAAAAAAAAAAAAGTCGTTGAATTTGAAGATCTATATAGCAGATATATACTTCGGTAGGTCGCTTGATGCATTTGGATGGCAACAAAATTCGATTGAAACTTTGTACGTGTATATAAGTATGAAAAGATTCATTTATTACACCGAGATCTAGTCACCTTCCTTCAAACATCAGAAGACTATCACCTGCATCAATGTACATGCACTGCTGATCGTTTGTGATTCCTTGAACTTTGAAGAGGCCATCTGGCATGTCTTGGCATTGCTCCTTCCTTCTTCCAAAGCTTGGACGAATTCTCAGATAACTCTCTACTTGCAATATCCACGGGAGCGTGCTCCATCACAACAGCTTCAATACATTGAATTAAGGTATTTCCGATCAATCTAAATGCTCTATGTCATCTAACGCGTTTCATGGACTCACGTGATCCTTTCAGCAGCAGAAAAAAAAAATCGGCGCGCTGTGAGTGGAAGCCCACCGCCCGCGCTAAACCACAAACGGCCTAGGCGGAGTGACCCAAACATGGACCAGCGCGCCGGGCAGAAGCACCCCAATGATATAAACCCGGCTGCGTGACCTCGACCCTCGCTCTTGTGTACTAAATCTAAATCCCCCGCTGACTCAGCAATCGCGGC
>CAJVRC010000863.1:494696-520885 GCA_911456345.1 Penicillium egyptiacum | reverse complement strand
CTTTGTGGTGTCCTTTTTTTTTTTTTTCCTTTTTCCCTTATTCAAATTGTGCCGCATAGTCGGGAGAAACGTGAAGACCCGCGATGGCTTCCCGGTAAGTCCCTTCAGCCAATCACCACGCGCCTGTCACGTGAAGCTAACCTAATACAGACTCGACCGCCTCGTCACGTGAGTATTTCGACCCAATGCATGGGATCACGTGAACCAACTGACCACTGACCAATGACAATACAGGCTACTTGAGACGGGCAGTACTCAGTTGATTCGTAATACTGCTGCTCAGCAGCTTGCAGATGTGCAGAAACAGCATCCAGATGAACTGTTTAATTTACTCGGACGCATCCTGCCTTACCTCAGATCCAAGTCCTGGGACACAAGGACAGCTTCTGCCAAAGCTATTGGACTGATTGTCTCTAACGCAGATATCTATGATCCAAACGAGGACGATGGACTCCAGATCAAGTCTGCGGCAGAAGAAGATGATGTGGAGATTAAGTCCGAGGTCAAATCCGAAGAGCCAATTCCGGCTGATGATTTCCTCAAACTCGACACCCTGGACATCCCTTCCGTATTAAAATATGGTAAGCGGCTGCTCGGCAGTGCGGGCAAGGAGTATGAGTACTCCCTCGCGTCTATGGAACCAGCTTCACGCCTGCAGCACCAAAAGAAGACCTTGACCTCGAGGCTGGGTCTCGAAGGCGAATACCTTGAAGAAGACCTGATCGAGGATATCGAATTGGCTCCTAAAGTGGTAACTCCTGCCCCAAAGCATGAGCCGACTATCCCGCCAATTCCTCATCATGACAGTCTTCGTGAAGCTTCCTCCCGCCGGCCTTCCTCGCCTAGTGAAAGTGCGATGAAGGAGGACGGGGGGCTGAGCAAGCGCCAGCTCAATCAGCTCAAACGGAAAAACAAACAGAATGCCAAGATGGGGGCCAATAAAGTCCGTGTCGTGGATCTGTCTTCCCGTCGACAGTCCGATATTGTTACAACCCCTCTGGCGACAACCCCCCACCCCGTCAAAGCAGAGAATGGAGATGATCAAAACGGCGAGACAAAACCCGATTACTTTTCCTTTGAACGCACCGAAGAGGATGACGATTCTAAGCTTGTTTCTGAATTCAAAGGAGCTGCCGTCCCAGAGCGACCTCATATCCAGCCAGACATTGTGGAGCAGGGTGCAGGATGGCCTCTGGAACATATGTGTGAATTCTTGACTATGGACATCTTTGACTCCAACTGGGAAGTTCGACATGGCGCCGCAATGGCCCTGCGTGAAGTAATCAGGGTCCAGGGCCCGGCAGCTGGTCGCCTGGATGGAAAATCTCGCTCAGAAAACGATGCACTCAATCGCCGGTGGCTGGATGACCTCTCATGTCGACTACTCTGCGTTCTGATGCTTGACCGCTTTGGTGATTACATTTCAGACAATGTGGTTGCCCCAATTCGTGAAACCGTGGGCCAGACTCTCGGTGCTCTTCTCTCACACCTACACCCGAACTCAGTTCGAGCGGTCTACCGATGCCTATACCGGATCATAATGCAGACCGACCTAGGACTGGACCGCCCCGTATGGGAGGTCTGTCACGGTGGTATGATCGGGCTGCGGTACCTTGTCGCAATTCGAAAGGACTTGCTCGTCAAGGATTCCAACATGATGGATGGCGTCCTGGAAGCTGTCATGAAAGGCCTCGCTGATTATGATGATGATGTCCGGGCTGTTAGCGCCGCCACGCTTGTTCCCATTGCAGAGGAGTTTGTCTCCTCCCGGACTGGCACTCTTGGCTCTCTGATGAACATCGTCTGGGACTGTCTCTCCAATCTGCAGGACGATCTTAGTGCTAGCACAGGCTCTGTGATGGACCTTTTGGCCAAGCTGTGCACATTCTCTCACGTTCTGGATGCTATGAAGGCTAACGCTGCAGATGATCCGGAAGCGTCATTTGGCAAACTTGTCCCCCGCCTCTACCCATTCCTCCGCCATACTATCACCAGCGTTCGCTTGGCTGTCCTTCGGGCTCTCATGACATTCTTGAAGCTGGAAGGTGACGGCACTACAGATTGGGTAGATGGCAAGGCACTGCGCTTGATCTTCCAAAATCTTCTCGTGGAGCGCAACGAGAGTGTTTTGAAACTGTCTGGCCAAGTGTGGTCTGAACTCCTCCACGCTGTTGAACTGCGCGGTTCATTCAAATCCGAAGAGGAGTTATCCGACTCGATCCAGCCTCTTGTCACTCTGACTCTGGGCGCTTTCGGCGTTCCTCGGTACCCCATCCCCATGGACGCCTCGCTCTTTATCAAACCGTCTGGTCTGCCATTCTCCGCCACTCTCCCGGCTCCGACCCCTTCCAAAGGCTCTCCCCCTGCTTCTATTCCGGGCGGTGCTGAGATCAAGGTGGGACGGAGGCGCAAATCGGAGAAGAAAGAGAAAGAACCGCCTCCGCCCTCAGCTCACAACGTGGACGGACACATGCTTTCCGGTGATATTGACCTCGTTGGTACAGATACCATGCTGAGATCCAAGATTTACGCCGCGAAGGCGCTGGGCGCACTGATATCTTTCTGGGACAAGAATGAACTACCAAGCCTTTGGCCGGCAGTTCTGGATGGTCTTAATGCTTCTGCTTCCACAACGCAGCTTGCTTCGGCCATGGTCCTGGAAGAGTATGCTCGCCAATCCGGGCCAGAGAGCAAATATCGCTCGTCTCTATGTGACCGTCTTCGACCAATTCTCGAAGGCGAGCGCCCACCCTGGTATGCGGACATTGCGTGCTACCTTCATGTAGCGCGCTCCCAGTGCCATTCATTGTTGAATACTTTCCGGGATCATGCGCATGTGGCACCTTCTCGGCTGCCAACCTTGGCTGTGGTCGTCCAGGGCGACTCAGAAGCCGGGCCTAACGCATTTTCTTTGGCGGACGCTGAGAAAATTGTCGGTCCTGACTTTGATCGACTGAAGAAGAACCTCACACCGGCACAACGGATCACTGCTACCCAAGTGTTGAATGACACTCGTACCACTGCACAATCCGCCGTCGAGGAGGCACGACTGATAAGGGAACAGCGGGATATGCGTGTTCTTGCTGCCACTGCTGGTGCCCTGGTCGCGTTGCGGGATATCCCCAAGAAGCCTGGTCACATCATTAAAGGTATGATGGACAGTGTCAAGAAAGAGGAGAATGTAGAACTTCAGCAGCGCTCAGCGACAGCAGTGGCGGGCCTTATTGAACATTACACAGCCTCCACAAAGCGTGGACCAGTGGACAAAATCATTGGAAACTTGGTCAAATACTGCTGTGTGGACACTTCCGAGACACCCGAATTCCCGCACAATGTGCAATTGGAGAAATCAATCTTGTCGCTGCGCAAAGAAGAAGACCGACGGGACCATCCAGACGCGGCCAAATTCGAAAAAGAGGCAAGAGAAGCACGGATTATGCGTCGTGGTGCTAAGGATGCGCTGGAGCAGCTGGCAGTCAAATTCG
Organism: Penicillium egyptiacum; assembly: GCA_911456345.1. NCBI lineage: Eukaryota > Fungi > Ascomycota > Eurotiomycetes > Eurotiales > Aspergillaceae > Penicillium > Penicillium egyptiacum. The sequence continues at coordinate 517,400 of CAJVRC010000863.1, read as the reverse complement.
GCCCTGAGCTTTTGGAGAAGGTTCCGAATCTCGCGAAATTGGTTGAACGGCCATTGAGAGATGCTTTGACAGAAGATGAACTTCCCGAGGATATCACTAAACCAGAGAACGAACTTGGCCAAGAAATTGTGGATGGTCTGTCTACGTTGCGGGCTCTGCTGCCCAAGTTTGATACAGGTCTCCACGAATGGGTCATCGACCTTATGCCGATTATCGCCAAGGGTTTGCAGTGCCGACTTTCTGTTATTCGCTACGCAGCAGCCAAATGTTTCGCTACAATTTGTAGTGTCATCACCGTCAAGGGCATGACAATGCTGGTTGAAAAGGTCTTGCCACTTATTAACAATGGTTTGGATGTCAATCATCGTCAAGGTGCGATTGAGTGCATCTATCATCTGATCCATGTTATGGAAGATGGGATTCTCCCTTATGTCATCTTCCTGGTAGTTCCTGTCCTTGGCCGAATGAGCGACTCCGACAACGATGTGCGTCTTCTAGCAACAACATCATTCGCCACCCTCGTTAAACTGGTTCCTCTGGAGGCGGGTATTCCCGACCCCCCCGGCTTCTCAGCGGAGTTGCTCGAAGGCCGTGACCGAGAGAGGAAGTTCATGTCCCAGATGCTGGATGTGCGTAAGGTCGAGCCATTCGAAATTCCAGTCGCGATCAAGGCTGAGCTCCGACCTTACCAGCAAGACGGTGTCAACTGGCTTGCTTTCCTCAATCGCTACAATCTCCATGGCATTCTTTGCGACGACATGGGTCTTGGCAAGACACTGCAGACCATTTGCATCGTGGCAAGTGACCACCATATGCGAGCGGAGGAGTTCGCCAAGAGTCAATCCACAGACTCTCGAAAATTGCCTTCTTTGATTGTCTGTCCGCCTTCTCTCTCTGGACATTGGCAGCAGGAAGTCAAGCAGTATGCTCCATTCCTCAGTTGCATTGCGTATGTGGGCCCTCCCGCGGAACGGACGAGACTTCAACCCTTGCTGGCCAACACAGATGTCATTGTAACTTCCTACGATGTTTGCCGCAATGACAACGATATTCTCTCCGCTATCAACTTTAACTACTGCGTGCTGGACGAGGGCCATCTTATCAAGAACCCCAAGGCCAAGATCACGTCTTCAGTTAAAAAGTTGGCCAGCAACCACCGTCTGATCTTGTCTGGCACTCCAATCCAGAACAACGTCCTCGAACTGTGGTCGCTGTTTGACTTCTTGATGCCCGGTTTCTTGGGAACAGAGAAGGTCTTCTTGGATCGATTTGCCAAGCCTATTGCAGCGAGCCGTTTCAGCAAATCCTCCTCCAAGGAACAAGAGGCAGGTGCTTTAGCAATCGAGGCACTGCACAAACAGGTCCTGCCATTCCTACTCCGTCGTCTGAAAGAGGAAGTCTTGAATGACCTCCCTCCCAAGATTATTCAGAACTACTACTGCGATCCAAGTGAACTGCAGAAGAAACTGTTCGAGGACTTCTCCAAGAAGGAGCAGAAGGAGTTGGCAGACAAGGTGGGCAGCGCAGACCGAGCCGACAAAGAGCATATCTTCCAGGCGCTTCAATACATGCGACGTCTATGTAACTCTCCTGCCTTGGTTGTCAAGGAAGGACACAAGCAGTACAACGAGGTGCAAAGCTTCCTGAGTGCCAAGCGTTCGAACATCAGAGATGTTTCCCACGCGCCCAAGCTAAATGCTCTGAAAGATTTGCTGGTGGATTGTGGTATTGGCCTTGATCACACAGCAGAGGGTGAACTGGATACAGGCGCAAGCTATGTCAGCCCCCACCGAGCCCTTGTGTTCTGTCAGATGAAGGAGATGCTGGACATTGTGCAGAATGACGTCCTTAAGAAACTCCTCCCCTCCGTGCAATACCTTCGCCTGGATGGAGGCGTGGAAGCAACCAAGCGCCAGGACATCGTTAACCGATTCAACACTGACCCGAGTTACGACGTCTTACTCCTGACCACTAGTGTTGGTGGATTGGGTCTCAACCTTACAGGTGCAGACACCGTCATTTTCGTGGAGCACGACTGGAACCCGCAGAAAGATATCCAGGCTATGGACCGTGCCCATCGTATCGGTCAAAAGAAGGTTGTCAACGTGTACCGCCTGATTACCCGAGGTACCCTGGAGGAGAAGATCCTGAAGTAAGTCATTATCATTCTACATGCACTCCGGAGATACACAAAGACTAACACGAACCCAACCACAGCTTGCAACGATTCAAGATCGACGTCGCCTCCACCGTGGTCAATCAACAGAACGCCGGACTCGGAACAATGGATACAGACCAGCTGCTTGACCTGTTCAATCTCGGCGAAACGGCAGACACAGCCGAGAAGCCAAGCGACACAGCCGGCAATGAAGTAGACATGGTTGATATTGACGGCGAGGTCAAGGAGAAGGGCAAGAAGGGCTGGCTAGACGATCTGGGCGAGCTCTGGGATGACCGCCAGTACCAGGAAGAATACAACCTGGATTCTTTCCTGGAAACCATGAAAAACTGATACATACTGCGCCGCCCATCCCCGATTCGAAGCTTACTCCAGTCCAGGCTCGATGTCTACCTCTTTGCTTGCATCTCAGATGCATATCTACCATTTCCCGCACATTTTCGCACCTCTTCGACCCCAACCCTCCCCGAAAACACACCCATATTCTCACAACCCCCAAATGATTGTCATGCTTAATGCCACTGTACCATTCTCCGTCCTATACCATGGAGGCTCTTGTCTGCACGGCAGACCGGAGCGTATTTGTTCTATTGCTGGGAAGGCCTTCTGATTTCTGCTCGTTCTTCTATTATTCTTCTTCGAACCCTTCATGTATTGTTAGCTTCTTTGATGTCTCCCCACAGTGGATGGAGATTCTAATTCATGTATGTTGTACATAGCGAATCCTTTGATTCATCCACAACCTTGGTATCTTTTTTTCCTAAACCAATGGCGTAATCCAACGGCTAGTTCATTCTACGTTGTTGGGGACATCGATAGTTTATAGTGCGTGCATACACTGACCATATTCTCCTGTGCCCACGATTTTCATCACAGAATTGGTTTGAAAATTTTCTTGACAATACGTACACAGAAACGAAAGCACCGTGGTACCGCTCCAATATCAATAGTCCGAAAGCATAACCGCAAACGCCATGTTTCCCACAAAAGGTTTACCAGAGGAACAGGCAAGAAAGAAAGAAAAACAACACCGGACACGAAAGAAAATATTCCGTAAGGTGGGTGGGGAAGGGTCCGAAGACCCCAAAAATGGTAGTGTAGATACAAATCAAGAATGGAAATTTTGGTTCGTTGATACTGCAGAAGAGCATTACTGCAGCGTGTGCTGGACTGCAAGGGTCCAGAATGTGAAAAAAAGAAGTAACAGAAATCAGGTACTAGGTTGATCATAAGGCTGAAAAAAAGAACAATTCGTCAGAGACGCGGCCCAACGCGCCAGGTGTGTTCATCAGGTCATTGCATGTTCAGGCCTGTCTCTTCGGCTTCGAGAGCATGTTGAGGCGGCTCATGCTGAGAACGCCACGACCCCTTTGCTTGCTAGCGGGAGTGCCAATTTGGCCAGAAGGACGCACAGGAGTCTTGATAAGGCGTTTCTTCACCGGGCTTGGAGTAGGCGGGTTGGACTTGAACCTCTTGGTGCTGCGCTCATCAGACTGCACATCGGTAGGTGGCACGTTCTCACAACTTGCAGTGCTGGGAGCATCCTCGTCGTTAACCTCATTGCGGTGCCTCTTTTTATTGACAATGCCATGAGCAATGCCATGAGTCACAACAGGAAGCTCCTGATGTGGAGCGGGCTGTTCACCGGCATCCGACTTGCGAACATGACGAATGGACCTAAATTCGGAAGTAGGAGTAGTGGAGGTCATGATAGCCGAGTTCTTCTCGGGAGTGAGAGCCGGGAGAGTGGGATAGACCACATCTCCGGCCATGGAAAGAGGCTGAGCGGAAGAGGCCTTGGAAGGCGAGGGTAATGCGATAGCAAGTTCGTGACGAGACTTGACACTCGGAGTGAACTCAACGTGCTTCTTTGGCGAAGGGGTTGGAGCGGAGTCGCTCACATCACCGGCTCCTTCAAAGAGCGATTTGGGATTGAAATCGGGCGCCGCAACGTGGGTACCGGACGCAATTTTGGCAGGGTCGCGGGAGAAGAGTGGTTGACGCCGACGAAGAATAGATCTAAGGCTACCAATGGTGGGCAATTTGCTCTTAAGGCGTGGGTTGAAATCAGTGCGAGGAGTTCGAGGTGAGGCTATTGTTTTGGCAGCCGGAGAGAATTTCAAGGATGGAATCATTGAGGTGTTCGGCGCTTTGATGCTGGTAGAGGTCGTACGAGCAAGCGAAGCATGTGTGGGAGTCATAAGGGAACTGCGAACGTTCGTGCGAGGGCGAGGCCGAGGACCTGCAGGTCTCCGAGGGGTTTCGACCTTTTTCTGTGTCTGATCCTTTGATTCACGACGAGTGGACGTATCTTCGCTTTGGTCGTGTTTGACACGCTTAGCTGCTGTAGCGGCCGTGGGAGTGGACAGGTTTGAGATCTTAGTGGCAGAGCGAGAAGGGGACGAGTTCTGGCTCTCTGGTTCGTCAAGCTGCGCCTTGGACTTGGACCGCTTCAGGGACTTGGTAACGGGCTGGAAGCGACCCGGAGTAGCACGGAAAGATGAAGCGTGTCCAGCAATGGAGTCCATTTTTCTGAATTCGGCCATGTGGATGTCGCTGAAGCGGTTGGCTTTGCCCTTTGGCATGGCAATCTTCCGGTCTCCATGAATTTGTTCGGCTTGGCGATCTTCATATTTTTGCTCTGAATTTTCCTGGACCATCTGCGCCTTGATTCGAGCAGCATCAGCACGGAGGCTCTCCATCAGCTGTTTGGCCTCCTCGCTGAGTTCCGTCTCCTGGGAGTGAAACTTGTACTCGAATCCTGGGGTCCCAAACTGATCGGTCGCAGGAGATGCCTTGGACTTGGTCGGGGTGTTGTCACTGATGCCGGGCTTGACCACATTTCCGTTGGCGTCTTTCTTGATGGGATTGAATCCGAGGAGCAGGCCTGAGTCTGGCTGCTTGGTTGTGCTCTGTTGCGCCTTGCTGGGATGCATTTCTTCTCGGGACGGACGAGGCGCAGTCACACTAGTGGGGGTCCTCATACTAGCGCGCTTTTGTTGAGCGGACGCACGAGGAGTTTTTTGAGAAGGAGTTTTCGCACGGGGGGTTTGGATGTGTGGGAGTTTGGAGCTGTCAGGCTCCTCGCCTTCGGCAACAGAGTGAAGTCTGGAAGCTGCGACTGGCTGAGGGGTCATGTCTTCAACCTGAAAAGAAGCCAATAGAAGTTAGTTTACCCCGATTGCAACGGTTGTCAGGACCTCAAGCTGTCCCACAGCAGGCGTTGTTGCTATGTTCTCACCTCCGGGGTGTCCTGGGCACGACGAAGGCGCGCGGAACGGCGGATCGCCATAATTGAAGACGTGAATGCAAGGAATCAACAAATATCAGAAGATTGCAATAGCCTGAAGAAGTAGTGCAGGGGTGAACAGTGGGGAGCATAAGTCGAAGCGAGGCCAAAATGTAAACAAACGCGCTTGACGTCAGATGACTAAGCACTACAAATCTCCAGGGCTCCCGCACCACTTTCATATTTCCAATGTACCTTTCCTTCATCTTTCCTTTCGATTTTACCTATTTTCCTAGATCATTTCTCTCAATCCTTTTATTTTACTCTGGTAGCTTAGCTGCCCTGGCTCTTTATATATCCTGATGGCTGAAAGGAAGACCTAACGTCTGAGCCAAATGTGCAGGCCCACAAAGACTAACTATGTGCTTAGTACTAGGCTTTCTGTCTCATAATAATAATACATCAATCAAACCAAAACATATATATTCATCTAATTTAGTTGCATTGGGAAATGAATAAGAAATAAACTGTGTGGTAGCGAGCACTTCTATAGACCTGATCCCAAGTACGAGGGTGTCTAACCTTGTCATATCTATGGATGCCAGCGATCGGCCCCTACCCAAGGCCGAGACCTCCGGCTAGTTAAGCCTCGGGTCACTCCCGAGGTTCCTTTTTGTCGTCTACAATCCAACAACTCCTGACTACTCGCTTGGGATTCCATGAAACAATGAGTACTAATGAAAGAAAGAGAAGTAATGTGGCACTCGACTCCGGCCCTAGAGCAAGACGGGGGAGAAAAACAACTTCCTGTTCCCAATGTCACGCCAGGAAGCAGAAATGTAACAGAGAACTGCCTTGTTCCCGTTGTATCCAACGTGGGATTCCTCAACTATGTCAATGGCCGGGAAAACAGAAGGGTCATGGGATGCCACCAGAAAGAGTGAGAACAGCAGGTACCGGAATATCCCCTCTGTCGAAACGTATGTCACGACTAACGGTGAACTCATATAGCAGACACCCAGGGCACGCAGCTGGGGCAGTTGTATATTGCCCGGGGAGCACCGAGCTTCTTCGGTAATTCATACTTCGGCCACCAGGTGGCAGCCCGCATGATTCAGGAGTCAGCTCCCGATTTGCCCCCTATGAGCTTGCTGTCTAGCAAGGATTCTCTGCAATCGTTTCGAAATGACTCTGGGCCTTTTTCGCAAGTTTGGGATTTACTTGGCCTCTTACCACGGAATAAAGTGACCGTTGATCGGCTAATCGAGAAATTCTTGACCGAGATTAACTGGGCTATCGACACGGTTCACCCCGAAACCTTCAGATCTCAATTTGCAGAGTTCTGGGGCCGAAAATTTGGATTCGACGAAATTGCCGGAGTAGACCTTCGCTGGCTTGCTCTTTTGTTTATTATTCTCGCTTTTAGTGTGCTCTTGGATAGTTCTGCGATCTCTTCGCCCGAAAAGCGAAAAGAAAGCGAAGAAGCTTCTCTTCGGTTCTACTGGGCTGCCAGGAGGGCGATCGTTATCTCACCCTCTTTTCACGGCGAAAGCTTAGATCTTGTCAGAGCAGGCTTGATGGTTACGCGATATCTGTTATACACCAGACAAGTCGCAGAGAGCTGGCTCACCATCAGCTTTGCCATGCGCATGGCCCAGGCACAAGGCATGCATATAGATGGAGAAAAATGGGGTTTATCGAGGAAAGCCACTGAAATCAGAAGACGCCTTTGGAGCAATCTGTACTTGCTTGACAAAACCATTGCCCTCGCTCTCGGCAGACCATACGCGATCTCGGATCATATGTGTCTTATCAAAGCACCTGATAATATATGGCTGGATGGATTGACTGATGAAGAGTCCACTATTGCTACAGCTCATGAATTGAGCTATCCTACAATGAGCACAGTCACACTACTCGGCAGTGGCCTAGGTAAAATTGCAGGCGAAATCCAAGACCGATGCTTTGGTTTATATCCTGCGTCGTACGATATGGTGATTGAGATGGACAACAAGCTCGTTGCATGGAAAGAGCAACTCCCATCCTACTTTGCCGTGGAAAATCCCGATCTCTCACTGGATTCGTCGCATACATTTTTACCTTGGCATCGCCTCTATCTGCACTCTGCTTTCCACTTTGCCAGAATCACTCTGCACCGACCTTATCTTCTGCGCGAGTCTATAACCAATCGCTTCAGCCTCAGTCACGAGGCATGCATCTCCTCGGCATCTTCAGATCTGAAAATCCGATTGCAGTCCTTGAACTATGGAACATCAGAAAATATGAGATGGACGCTAGGCACTCATAATATGTTTAACAGTGCCTTCATCCTGGGTATTATCGCCGTGCGGCGACCCATTGCCCCTCAAACAGCGTCAATTTTGAACGATCTTGAAGAATATTGCGAAAGGTTACGTAAGGATGTTTGGCTAAACGAGTTTGGTCTTGCGGAGGTCAAAGTCGTAGAGTTGTGTATACTCCGTACCACTGGACTTGCCCAAGCCACCGACCAGCCAGGTGAGCAGACTCCAATGAGTCCACCTGAAATATTGCCAGATTTTATGGCGCAGGAGCGCGAAAGGAATCCAGAAATTTCGACGCCCATGAACATCGAGTCTATTGCAGCGGGCGGCTCGCTCGACCACCCACCTGGTTCTTCGACCGATATGATGTGGCCTGCAGTATGGGAAGATCAGAACTTTGCATTTCCACAGGCTGCTGATCTTGAGACTTGGGAGCAAATGATCTCCGAAATTGCATATCACGCTTAGCATATGGAATTTCTTGCGGTCATTCGTCATTCTCGTTGGTTGTGCAAGCATCTGTCGATCTATATTCTTGGTCTCTATTGATGGGTGTTGGCCTCTCAGAAGATTACATCATTTGATCTCAATATTTGCTAGTACAGAATATTATATTCACAGGATATAGCGGAAGTCCGGATGGAAATCTCCGCCTTTCTTTTCGTATGACCCGGAGCTGACAATGTGCTCCCTCTCCTCCGGTGACAGTTGGTCTCGCTTCGTATTGTGATATCGGAGCAAAGCCCACATGCCAGAATTACCCAAGAGTGCGAGACAGATAGTAGCAAGGGAAACGGAATGACCGACTACATATCGTCCATTTACCGGTGACTTGTAGATTTGACCAGCCTTGAGTTATGTTAGCTTGAGGTCAATGCCACAAAACGAGCACGCCAATATGATATTCCACTCACAATCAAACCGGCGCAATTTCCGATAGTCTGCTGGAGGCCCACTCCCATGGCACGCTTGTAATAGCCAGAATGGCTGTTGGCGTTCCAACTGACCCCCAGTCCAACCACAGCATAGATTCTAGAAGGGACGTTAACAATTGCTCAACAAATACTCCGAGCAACGAAAAATATATACCCAGTAACGCAGACATATGTCGCAAAATATAATGGACCTCGCGCATGGACATCCACTCCTAACAGCATGGCATAGCCAACAGCTGTCACCAGACACAGGGGGACCATGAAAACAGCTCGCATACGCACTCGGTCGGATAAATTGGCAATGACCAGGTAAAACGCGGAGGCCCAGATATACACGGGAACAGTGAGCAGTTGGGTCTTGACCGAATCATATCCAAACCCTCGGATAATAGTAGGTAGGAATGTACTAAACCCGAAGGAACAAGTGTTGACACAAATTTGGTTGAACGAGGTGAGCCAACTCTTAGGGTCTCTCAGTGTTTTCCACACTTCCTGGATATCAAACTCTTCAGTATCGGCGTACCGTGCTGACTGTTGCATACGCATGCGCATCAGCTCTTTATCGTCTTCGTTCAAGAAGTAGGCAGTTTCGTAGTCGTTTGGAAGGAGGAAGAACGTTGCAATACCAACGGCCGCGCTCATGATGCCCTCCACAATGAAAAGCCACCTCCAACCTTCGAGACCGCCCGCACCATCTAGGCGAATCAGTCCGAAAGCGAGTCTAAGATTCACGTTAGCCATCGTGGTTGATAGAATAGAGAGAGTTTGCGCATACAGTCCACCAAAGCCTCCACTCAGAGCAGCAGACACAAACAGATACGAGATTCTCTGTGCTTGTTCCTCGCGCTTGTAAAAGGTAGTTAAGAGAACAGTCAAGCATCTGCGTAATAATTAGTCTCTATCCATGAGTTTATCAAGGCAACCGATATTCTCACGGAAATAGGCCACTCTCAAAGACGCCGAGAAATAGTCTGGTGATATAAAGCCCGGCGGCATTTTTGATAAATCCAGCAGCCAATATGGATACACTGAAGCCAATGATCAATGCAGAAATGAGTCTGTTTGGGCGTAATTTCTTGAGGAGCATAGAGAATGGGATCTCAAAGAAGACGTAGGTTGCGTAAAACAAAGACACGGCATCTGCTCGGGTATTGTTAGCTATAGCTTCGAATATCGGATGACGCTAATCTCACTTCCTAGTTCATTTCCTACCAGACCAATATCTTCCTGTAAGAGCGAAGTCAGTGACCTACTGTTTCACAAAACGTGGACTCGACTTTACCGGCATTCCGGCAACAGCTGCATTCCTAGCTAGGAGTTAACGACAAGAATTCTTGCTGTGTGGATAAAGTCTTACCCCAAGTTGCTTCGATCAAGATATGCAACCAAAAAAATCAGCATCACTAAAGGACAAATGCAGAGATCAAGCTTCCATAGTAGCCTTTTCTCTCGGATAGGGTCAACTATGAGGTTGCCCATCTGTACATCGTGATCCGAGGATAGGTCAGTTTGTTTGATATCTGTCTCCTTGTTCATTTTGAAAGAGTATGTAAATTATCGTAACCAGTGGAATCCATCCCCATCGGTTCTTATATATCCACAGAACTGTTACAGGCGTTATCAATGATCGGGAAATTCCTTCGGTTTATTCGAGCACTTGGCGAATGTGGGACAAAGAATTTCCCGAACATTTTCAGGCCAATTAGTATTCTGTCTCATTGCAAGAGATAAGCTCTCGGGCTGGAGGATAAGCCGGCAGTGACCAAGACTTTTCATGCATTAGTTCGTCCACACTCCTACCTTGGGGGAATTTTAAACTTAAAATTCATAATTTGTATATCTCACTCAAAATTGTCATCTCGAGTGCTTTCGATGTTTCACTACCTCCTCACATTGCCTACAACCATGTATATCAGCTGATCAGCTATCGCTATCTTTACCCGAAGTGGTTTCCCCGCATTTTATTGTCTTGGCATCGGCAATTATGAACTTTAACTTATCTTATTTAAAGAATTTCCCGATGAATTTCCCGATATGCTTTATTTGGTATGGGGAACTGTCCATTGATAAGGAGGTAAAGCACGCACGTACTTTTTATCATTCCAAAATCTTTTATGTCACCATCTCTCAAAATGGGAATTTCGAACGTGAATGGAACGGAGTTCGAAGACACCCTGGGAGCAAAACATCCAGTAAGCGCTTCACCAAGACCATGTTGGAGTAATCTAATGTGCCACAGGTATGGAAGCGCTGGGTTCGTTTCAGAGCGGAAGATGGCAAAATATATGGTGGGGAGCCGGTGAATCCGGATATTGATGGTATGGCATACTCAAGTTCACGAGAGTCCAACCCGTACTGACAGACTCAAGTGGGTCAGGCCATAGAGAAGAATGCCGAAGTATCAGTCAAAGTCGTGGCTGGTAACTCAGCATTGGATTATGATGCTTCATTCACCGGTGAAGTCAAAACCATTGATGAACTGCTATCCCCAGTCTCGCAAATGGAAACTGGGACTGTTCGGTGCATCGGCCTAAACTATAAGGAGCACGCAGCCGAGATGAAGTTGACTATTCCAAACACGCCGACGTCAGTATCTGCTTTTGCTTTTTTTTTCTGGCACTTTCTCATACCGTGCAGTGTATTCCTGAAGGCTAGCACTTGCATTGCATCTGCATCCGAACCGATTATACTTCCCTCCAACGTGGATTATGATGAAGCAGACTATGAAGTTGAGTTGGCGATAGTCATCGGCCGACAATGCAAGAACGTTTCGGTCTCCGAAGCAGCCGACTATGTTCTGGGATATGCAGTCGCCAATGACGTGACAGCCCGCAAGCATCAAGAAAAGACATCACAGTGGTCTTATGCAAAGGGAATGGTATGCTGATATAGTCGACGCCCAAAATGAACTTCACGACTAACCTCCATCAGGATGGGTTTTGCCCACTCGGTCCATGTATCGTGTCTACAGAACAAATCCCCGATGCTGCGGTTTTGAATTTAAAGACCCGTCTCAATGGAAAGATTATGCAGAATGGATCCGCCGATGACATGATCTTCAGCATACCAGAAATTGTGTCTTACGTATCTCAGGTACAGAATAACTCTATCTCTTTCAAGCAAATAGAACTAATTCTAAGTATTAGGGCCACACTTTATTGCCCGGCACCGTTATCATCACCGGAACGCCTTGTGGTATTGGTATCTCACAGAGCCCACCACAGTTTCTCCAGCCCGGAGACGAGCTGCGGATAAGCATAAGTCATGGGTTAGGCACTCAAATATGCCCGATTGCGAGAGCTTGAGCGATGCATCCATCATATCATTTGATCTAATGGTTGTAGCAGAATAAAATTGTCGTGCTACACACTATGGACTGGATGTGATTCCCTGTGTATTGTAAAAAGAGGCTCATAGAATTGCATTGGAATACCCTATATGTTAGCTGAAGACCGGCGAGCAGTATGGGGGAGCAGCTATTCTACGAGAAATCAAGAATATGTAGCTCGAGTAGTTAGGTTCAAAGGTAGTCGACTCATCGTCGAAAGTTCATATCAACTTGAGTGTTTTATATGACTGATTCTTGGAAATATCCTTAGACCAATGGTGTGAGCTGTTGTGGCCGGAACGACGACCCTGCACATATGCCACGGCCTCTGCCACGGCGCTGGCCGGCAGCCTGAGCACCGTTAACTGGACCTAGAAGACCTTACACCGTGAATGTAATAACTAGTATCCAGCGGCAGAAAAACAGCGAAATGGATATAAAGTGATATTCATCAAGAGTCATCCAAGGAATTAGAGTATTTCCTGAAGGCAGAGTTCCTCGAGCAGATTCAAGTTGAAGTTGATGGACAGGTAGAGACAGTGAGCAGGGAGCAGGATGCTGGACACAATACCGAGCCTATCCCATAATTGTTTCCAAATTCAAATCCAGCATAACATCCAGCCAGAACTCCTCTAAACCAGAGTCCGCACGATCCCACGTCTCATGTACAACGTTATAAATGCGTTGCATTGGCAGTTTTGGTAGGATTATGGTAAGTTCAGACAACCGCATTTTGACCTTTCGTCTGGCCTGGGCAATGTCAATATCCAGCGTATTCAGACTGGGGATCGCATTTTCCGTGGCGCCCAGCACAGACCCAGACGAGAAAACAAGATCGCTAGAGATGCAAGCCAAAACTACGGGCTGCATTACCTTCGTTCCAGATGTTGAAGGAAGCTGCTCCAGGAGGGATACAATGTGCAGTGCTAGGGTGTGCCGTGCGTCTTCCACCGAGCACGATGACCATTCGGCGGCTATTGGGAACAACACCAAAAAGAGGGCCGGGATAGGACTTTCGCTATCCGCGGTTTGATTACTTTGTAGCCGTTCTTCAAGGATTTCCGGGAAGACATGGTAAATTTGCAACAGTGCCGTACAGCGATATACCTCGGCCAACGTAAGAAAATGCGACGGTGGCGTGTTTGAATCACCGATATCGACAGGCCCGCAATAGAATGAGAAGCCAGTGAAGAGAATTCTTTCCTCGAGATGTTCAGCTTTCTGTCTGAGATCGAGTTCTTCGGCCATGGAGCTCAGGTCAATCAAGGTGGGATCCAAAGCCTCTGGCCTTCGGAGGTGCGAGGTTCTTGCGGCTCTAATTATTCTTGCTGTTCGATAGAAGAGGCTCAATGAGTACCTGAGAGACCCTGTCCATGGATGGGGAAGGATCTGCCCATCGATAAGATAGACTGAAAGATCCGTCTCGCTGTTTTCTATAGAGCTTTCCACGTCCAGAATTGGCGACTCCTCTGCCACAAAGGCAGCTAATAAGTTCCACCAAAGGAGACACTGCTTGAAAAGCGGATGTTGCTTTGCGAGAGCAGAGTCCGCATTCTTGTACTGGCGTTCTTGTCTCAGAAGATGTTCTTGGGCCGCTCTCAGATATGGAAGCCCCAAATCGGAAGCATCGTGCCACCCAGTGGTGGATCCAATCATGAGTAGTGCCAGAAAGTACTCATCATCCTTTGTCTGAGTGGAACCCTTTTGGACACTGTTATTCAGACACGCGATTGCTTGCTGCTGTGTCTGTATTCCGATGGCTCGCATGGTTGGAAAGTCGTTGGCTAACGAGGCAGCTGACATGCTCTGGATAGCAAAGTAAATCGCCGCGTTTCGACTCCAGAGCCGGCTAATAATAGTTCGGAAAGGATTCAGGGGACAGTCAAAAGAGGACCATTGGTTACAAACCGTATGAAAGTAATATTGCACCAACATCACTGGCAGTTGGATGAGGAAGGAGGGGACGGATGTATTGGCCAGTCGTTGACGCAAAATCGACAACCCTCCCAGCTCGCCATCAGGCTTGGCTAGAGCCGTACCATTATAAGCAGACTCAGTATAAAACCAGGCATCTGTTGGCTCGTCAAAATTCGGCAGCTGGTCAAAGAGGTTTGGGCAGGCCGTATCCCAGATATTCTGGGTTTCATTCTGAAGATTGTCTTTTTCCTCCTGTGTTATGTTGTTCACTTCGGAAGATTCAGTCGCAACCGCGTTGGGAGACTCAATCGGTGATGCTGGCTGATGTGCCTCTTCGCTGCCTTTGAAAACATAGCGCCACTGCAAGCTCTGCTTTTGGTAACCGGGGCATGTTTGTCCTCGTTTGGTACATTCCTGACAGCTTGGCTTTGCCTCGTCACATCTGCGCTGAATAAGTATTAGCTAGAATCCAAAGCGGGCCTTCATTTATGAAGGAGAAACTGTGCATCTTTCACCTCGACTTACTCGCCGCTGCTTGCACCTTTGGCAGCCCCCTCTCGATTTTGGCCGACACCGGTTGGGATTCTGCCTTTTCTTCTGTGGAGAAAGCAACCCCTTTGTGGTTTCCATTCTAATCAAAGCAAATATATTGAGAATGTTGCTTCGCCGAGATAGGGCAAACATCAGTCTGAGATGGCGGGGCATCGGATGGGAAGCCGATCCAAGACTTCGAAGATCGGTCCATGAACCGGGATCCGATCACCTGCCGATAAGCAATGCCTCACTGTGCTGAGAACCACCCCGATTGATTGGTTTGAAGAGGTATCGTTGAGGTGTCCAGGAGGTAACTCGCTCCCGAAGCTTATCTCCCCGCACCTGCCTTTCGCGCTAATCCAAAAAAGGATCAACAATACGCTTTAAGGGGTTCATTTTCTTAATGCGAACTAGCTCCTTTTCTATGCGCGTGATCAGCTTCTCATTTGGGAATCACCTTCAGGCCATCAGCATGGATAGGGGAAATGTGCGCCCCTCCAGGTGCATGTAATTAACCTGGGTGGTATCGGGTACAAGTGCTTGAAGACAGACTTGGGTATATGGGTATGTGTATGTACCAGTTGATGTAAGAGTTGATATTGTAGCATTCTCCAAAACTGCGCAGATCCTAACACAATTCTCGGGGAGGAGCCATCCACCGTTCGAGTATCCCACTTCGCTTTTGGCGGGAAAACAGAATGCCTACCTAACTACATATTCTAACTCTTAGTCAATGGCAACCGGTTCTAATTGATTCGTCCGCGCCGTGTCTTATTATGACGTCATATGCGGAGAAGTCCAAATCCTTTGATAATCGCTTTCTCCGTATTGTGAGGGGAAATTTGAACGGATATCTCCAGCCGGCAAGCTTCATTGATGTCACTATTATAGCCTACCGGGGGTTCGATATGGTAATGCCTTTTATCAATGTCAACTACCGAGCTACGTCAATTGATTACTATTACCTGTACAGGCTCCACCAATCAATACTAATCTATCCCCATATCTTTCTCACAATTTGAGTCCTGGTGGAGGACTCTAGGGAAGTCCGGACCGCGAGGATCCACATGGATGCCTTAATTGGTATAGCGTAGCCGCCATGCACTAGCGTCAAATCTCTAACCTATTTTGTACTAGTTTGAGTAGGTAAAATGTGGAGAGGATCATCGATGTTCAGCTCGCATATTGTCTGCCCAATCTCCTGCTCGTCTTATCTTCACGTCATACGTGGTTGCCTGGTCATTGAAATATCCTATCAAGGGCTATCTCGGCATAAATTCATTTCTCCACTTGGTGGATACATGCTTCGTTTGGGAACGTGTATCGCAGTGGATAGCGGACCCCTGGTGTCTTAGGTCCGATTGGCTTTTAGGATTCAAACGGCTTTGAGTCTCCGCCTCCTTACAACATGGAATACTTCAATTGTTATATCAAGCAGATGAGGAATTTCTGAAAATTTATAGTGAGTTCGTCATTTACATAGAAGCACAATAGTCGACTGCTTACATGGCCTCTATACTTAACGTTGCAAGACCTGGATAATCTATATCCAGGTCATTCAATATTATATTAGAGACGTTTTAATTAATTATTATGCTGTGCTAGCCTATTTTCTGTTGACAATAAAAGACCAGTGTCCCCAATGGTCGCTATGCACTGCGATAGACGTGCCTCGGAGAGATATGGGATAACGGTTTGAGTGAATTCATCCTCACTCGTAAATATGCTTAAGGTTTCATGAGTAGCTGCGCACGGAACCCCCTCGCCAGAATAGGGGATAAACACCCCGAATTCCTAATCTTCATTGCATCCGAAAATTCTTCTTGTGGCGTGGTTATTCGACCATACCCAAGATTTAACTACCTGAAGCTCAGCCTTTCGACCCAGCCTTAGACCATACCTCTTTTTCTCAGGAAATTCTTTATTCCTTCGTTATTTGTCCCGATTTTGTCAGATCTCCATCATGGCGGACGAAGTCACCGCCCACCAGCAGCATTCTTCGAAGAACAAAGGCTCCGAGCCCCATCCACCTGGGGAATTCCCAAGTATTGAAGAAGGCAAACAAACTACAGCAAACGGGGTACTGGAAGCCCTGGGATACGAGCCTGAGCTCGTTCGAAACCGCTCCACGCTTCAGGTTGCTTTCATGTCCTTCGTGCTCGCAGCAATTCCATACGGACTCGCTACGACTTTCATCTACCCTCTTATTGGGGGAGGCCCTGTCAACATAATTTGGGGATGGCTCGCCGTCTCTTTGATTACCCTTTGTGTGGCTGCCTCACTTGGCGAGGTAACCTCGGTCTATCCAACTGCCGGAGGTGTCTACTACCAAACCTTTATGCTATCTCCACCGTCATACCGAAGAATCGCCTCGTGGATTTGCGGATGGTCATATGTTGTTGGAAATATTACCATCACACTTGCAGTCAACCTTGGAAGTACTCTTTTCTTCATTTCATGTATCAACGTTTTCGAATCTGCTCCAGGGGTGGGAATCTTCGAAGCGACAACATACCAAGTTTTTCTTATATTTGTCGCAGTCACATTTCTCGCTAACGCAATAACGACATTTGGGAACAAATGGCTACCATATCTTGACGTATGTCTAAACAACAAACCCTGTGACAACATCACCCCGCTAACACAGACACTAGGCATTCGCAATGTTCTTGACACTTGCAGGGGTATTGGCTATTGTAATATGTGTTCTTGCAATTGCGAAAGAGGGTAGACATGGCGCCGGATATGTTTTTACTAGTTTTGAGCCTGCATCTGGTTGGCCAGCAGGCTGGTCCTTCTGCGTTGGACTTTTGCAGGCAGCTTATAGCACATCCTCCACTGGAATGGTGATTTGGTAGGTGATGTATTTTGTTTCCACCCCCAGGGGAATATCTCCTGTCTCATTCTTCACTATGGAAAGCCTATAGCTGACACATCAAAGTATGTGTGAAGAAGTTCAGGAACCATCAACACAAGTCCCAAAAGCATTGGTTGGAACGGTCATCCTGAACACCCTGGCCGGATTTCTCTTCCTTGTTCCCTTGGTTTTTGTGCTCCCCGACACAAAGGTTTTAGCGGCCCTCCAATCTGGTCAACCAGTTCCGAGTATCATCAAATCCGCTATTGGAAGTCCAGTTGGATCATTCCTGCTTCTCCTGCCATTGATACTGCTCTCCCTGTTCTGTGTCATAGGCTGTACCACGGCTGTCTCCCGAAGCACATGGGCGTTTGCCCGCGATGGGGGTATACCAGGCTCCAAATGGTGGAGGCAGGTAAACACAGACGGCGTACCTTTTAATGCTATGATGCTTGGCATGGTTGTTGAAATATTGCTTGGATTTATTTACTTCGGGTCGACCACTGCATTCAATGCTTTCACAGGAGTCGGAGTTATTACCTTGACTGTCAGCTATGCCTGTCCAATCGTTGTATCTCTTGCTGGAGGTCGACGACACATAAAGAATGGCCAATTTAACCTTGGCACACTCGGGTTGGTTTGCAATATTGTGACACTGGGTAAGTATGAACGTCCTAGCAGAGTTTATCACCATGGCTAACCGCACATTCGTTTCTAGCATGGTCTATTCTTGTCATTCCATTATTCTGTATGCCTTCTTCAATCCCCGTCGCTGCAGAGACGGTCAACTACGCACCGGTGGTGTTTGTTGCGTTCATACTACTTGCTTCTGGATGGTACTGGGTTTGGGGGTATGAGAAATATGTTGGGCCACCGACAATGGACGATGAGTTTCGCTCGTCAGAGTGATGAATACATAGGTAAAGTACGGAATTTAGGGTAGAAGCTGCAATATAAATCTGAATTTGAATTGAATCTATTCTGCTGCGCATTGAGGCTGAGGGGCACGGCCCCTCATCAGCGACTGCCCTTTCCCCCACTTAGTGAGATTTGCTCTCCCTTGCGATTTCTCTAAAACGAGCTAAAAATCCCCTAAATCTTTAATAACATCTAATGAACTAAAATGCAAGAGCAGAAGTCCCGAGCTTGTGATGACCTGCTAATACTACAGCGGAACAAAGGAGATGCAGGCGATTGGCGACAAACTCAGCGGGCGAACTTCCACCTTGAAGCTCCAAACGATCTTTCTGATACCATTCCTGCTTGGTCTAAGATATGTATCATGTATGTAAACCCGTGCAAATCTACAGAAACATCCTAATGTTACGAGTGTCGCCCATTCTACCGAGATTGGGAGATGTTCACAATGTCGACAAGCCTTCGCCGATGCTTTTTGTATGCCTCATTTTTGGTGGTCATATCATTTCCTTCGGGCAAACGGCACCTTTGGATGTGAAAGAACGCGAAATTCTGGAGTAGAAACTGGTTTCAGTAAGTACGCTAAAGATGAATGGTCTAACGGCACTAATTTCCTGAGATACCTGGTCCAGATTCTCCGTGAAAAAGGTAGAACATGATACTAGATACAAATGGTATCATCCAGGTGTCTTCACACGATTGTTGCCCTCGACTAATCAAACTGTGATCCTCGCCTTCGACCTGGACCCGCCCATCAAAGAACGCTTCCTACGAGCAGTGATGAAATCGGATGAAAGCTGGCTCAACGACCCATTCTGGGTCTATCCACACCTACTCGAACAGATTGCGCTTATTGAGGAGCCCGCTGTATGGGCTATCCGAGATCATGTTCGATCGATAGAGACAGAAGGGAAACCAGAAGGGAGGCCACAGCCCGACTACAGACGACTCCACGACATCGCCCGACATGCAATTCATGTGAACGAGACACTCGATGTTGCTGTGCAGAATACAGAACATATCTTGATGCAACACGAGAGCTATACAAACTCGAGACCAGATAATGCTTCTCCGGCTTCCGAAGACATCCATCTTCGCCTGCGATCCTGGCAGTCTTTTATTGGCAACTTGCGATGTCAGTCCATTTCAAATGAAAAGAGATTGCAAAATGAAGTCCAACTGGCCTTTAATACTGTGGCTCAGCATGATGCCAGCGTTACTCTTGAAATTGGCCGGGCAACTCAAATGGACAGTGCCGCCATGAAAACGATCGCCTTTGTTACACTTACGTTCCTCCCTCCTACTTTCATCTGCGCTATCTTCAGCACGTCATTTTTTGATTTTGGTGGGGACTCCGGCTGGTCTATGTCGAACAAGTTCTGGGTTTACTGGGTCGTCGCTATACCAACTACTGTATTCACAGTTCTAGTGTGGACTTATTGGCCGAACATCCGTGGCATATTGCTTTCCGAAAATGAATAAACTTGAATATTCGGACTCTATGAATTAAAGTAGTAGAGAGGCAATAATTTTATTATCCCATCTTTAACCTAAATCATGATAAAGGGAGATTTGCAATGTGATCTAAGAGGGATGTTCTTTCCCCAATATAACTAGACAAACATACAGTATATATAGTTAGCAAGCTCTTGTTCACCTGTGGGACTTGCTTGTTCTGGATATGTGGTGGGCAAACACAGCCTGTGCAGGTGGCCTCAATCCATCACACAGAGCAAACATCTAGATAATAGTACGAGTCACTTGATCAACAGAATTACCCTAAAATGGCGAGAAGAGCCCCAAATATACGGAGTAGCGAAGGAGGATATGCACGTTAAAGTTATGTAGTCCACAGTGCTAATGTTTGTTCCCTCACCTGACACTCGATCAGGGCCTGGACCCCCCCGGTCTCATGCACATGTGTGGATAATCCTGTTGATCAATCATCACGACAGTTCTTGTGTCCTATCATAATGTCAGGACTATATTTTACATCTCCATAAGGGCTCGCTAGCTCTGAGGAAATGGGAGCCCGTAGCGGTTGCAGCGCTACACATAAAGTAGACAATCCGTGTCAAAAGCAATTATATGTGCTTTGGTAGAGCCCACCCCGTATACTAGGTACTTTTGCTCAAGTGTATGCTTTAGTCCAACAATATACCAATGCCTGGAGATACCTTGGGATCTTCCTTTCAAATAAATTCCAGTTGCCAATTGAATAACCGTTATTTTGAATTCCGTCTCTTGCCGAAACAGAAACAGAATCTACAAGCCAACCTAATACCATGCCCTTTTCGCGTACATTGTCAGTCGTTGGATGTCACGCCGAAGGTGAAGTCGGCGATGTGATTACTGGCGGAGTACTCGATGTGCCTGGCAGTACAATGTACGACAAGCTAGTCCACTTTCTAAACGAAAAAGACAACATACGCCAGCTTTTGCTCAACGAGCCTCGAGGCCGGTGCTCAATGAACACAAATTTGATCCTACCACCTTGTGATCCACGAGCCGATGCCGGGTTTTTGATCATGGAAAGCGAAGAATACGCACCTATGTCCGGATCCAATACAATCTGCACCGCCAC
This sequence comes from Penicillium egyptiacum, assembly GCA_911456345.1. Classification (NCBI taxonomy): domain Eukaryota; kingdom Fungi; phylum Ascomycota; class Eurotiomycetes; order Eurotiales; family Aspergillaceae; genus Penicillium; species Penicillium egyptiacum. The sequence continues at coordinate 496,616 of CAJVRC010000863.1, read as the reverse complement.
CGTGCTATTGGAGACCGGCATGGTCCCGATGAAAGAGCCCATCACCCAGCTGACCCTGGATACCGCCGCCGGTCTGATTACCGTGAAAGCAGAATGCGAAGCGGGGAAATGCAAGAGCGTAGCATTCGACAATGTACCCGCCTTCGTATTCGAACTCGACTATCAAGTCCTGGTCACCGGCCTTGGAGAAGTCTCCGTTGACATTGCCTGGGGAGGGATGATGTACGTGCTCGTGGATGCAGCTTCCGTGGGTCTGAAAATCCAATCGCAATATAGCACGCAGCTAGTCGAGATTGGCGAGCGTATCAAACGTGCAGTCCAAGCCTCCTACACCCCTGTCCATCCCGAAAATCCTAAAATCAAGGGAGTCAGTATTCTGGAGTTTACGGAGCCTCTCATAGAAGAGGGCAATTGCAAAGCTGCTGTAAACACTGTTGTTGTCTCACCAGGGCGTTTTGATCGCAGTCCTTGTGGTACTGGCACATGTGCTCGACTCGCTGTTCTGCATGCGAGGGGTCACCTGGCGGAGGGTGAGACTTTCAAACATCGCAGTATTATTGGCACCGAGTTTACCAGCCATATCCGTGGAACCACGCAAGTCGGCAGATATCAGGCTGTTCTCCCGACTGTTGCTGGGAGGGCTTGGATAACTAGTTTCAAACAAGTAGTCCTTGATTCGAGCGACCCCTTCCCGGAGGGGTTTAGGGTAGGGGATCAGTGGCGAATAGCGTCGAGTTGATTGGTTTGAGGCTAAGGGAAGAACAAGAACTGTTTGTGGTCGAGCTGCTGCCTCCAAGAAAGTTTTCAGCATCCTGATATGCTCCCAGCCCAAGGTTACGCCCAAACGCAGAATAACTAACTCAAATGTTACACCGGATAACTCAAGTGTTATTAAAGAGCATGAGTGTTTGATATTTACATCATTCAGGCTGCGCGTTTCGTTCTTCCAACACTGAACTTAAGTACAAAAAGGGATCGTAAATCAACAATCAAAAGGAGCGTGTGGCTTTGATAGAAACAAAGTGTTGTCAGCTTAAACTGGCCATATCAGCCGTAATTCAACGTGTTTGTCCGATCGTTCCCTCAATCAGGGAAAAGCAGTGGGAGGGTAGCTCTGGTCGGGCTGGACGACGTTTCCGTCCGCAAGCTGCTCGTCGGTGTAGGCAGGCCAGATCTGCTGACCCGTCTCCTTATTGGCAACAGACAAGGTAGTGAAGCCATTGGTAGGATCAAACTCGCCGCTCCAGCCTGAGCTGACGGTGTATGCGCCGCATGTACTAGGGCCTCCGTTAGCGTGAGAGGCATCGCTGGCCTCCACGGTAAAGGTACAGTTGGCAGTGTCTGAACCGGAGTCGACGCCGAAGGTCCAGACGCATGATGTGTTTTCGCCGTTGCAGACGCGCTTCATATCTCCTATGGTCCAATCAGAGCTGGTAACAGGGGCAGCCAAGATGGAGGAGGCGAAGAGGCCAGTTGCGAGAAGAAGCTGAGAGATCTGCATGCTTGCAATTTGGTGGACGAAGAAGATGTGTTTGCAATAGAAATGTTTGATGGACTGTGAAAGCCGTTTGATTGAGACTTGTGTGGATGAGAAGGGAATGGAAAGCATCAACAGAAGGAGTGGGGGTATTTAAGTACTCCTCAAGGCTCAGCTCTCGACCTCCATTCACCAAAGCATAGGCTATGGGATAAGGCATCCCAGATTTTGAGGTTTCTTGTGGTCACTCCGCCATGATCTCTCGAAATAGACTTCCCAGATGCTAATGCTATGTTAGTCGATGTCACAATAGGAATGGAGAACATAGGAAACATCCCCACTAATTGCTGGCACGGCTGAGCCTCATGTCTTACTCGTGGCAAAGCAAAACCTCAAGATATGATTGCTACATGGTACATAACTTCGAATGTGTGCGTTTAGCA
>CAJVRC010000863.1:470819-494566 GCA_911456345.1 Penicillium egyptiacum | reverse complement strand
AAAAAAAAAAAAAAAAAAAAAAAAAAAAAAAAAAAAGCTGAGTTCTAGTGCTGGCGATCCCAAGCACCTCCATTATTAAGTAAAAACCCACCTAGAGGCCGTAGGCTAACTTTAATAGGTAAATAAACATACCGCCGAAGGGTCCAAACTAGTACGATTTACACCGTATCTAAAGCTTTCTTATGGTTATATCTACTAACCGTACTGATTACTTTTTACCCTGTGTCCCTGCAAGCTAAGAAACTACATAGTAACTAGTACCATGGTAACATACCGGTAACAACCTGGTAACCCTACATAGAATACTAGTAATAACTAGTACCATTTACCCTGCGACCTTGACCCTGCGACCCTGCGAGGTCGGCCCCCAGGGCCCGATGCCCGTAAGATTAAGCCAAGGGACGGTGGAGCACTAGTGGGCGAACATGGTGAGACATCACCGGATATCCCCGACTTTCTCCTTTTTTCTTATTTTTTTTCTTGCGATTCCAAACTTTGGACTCGGTTCTGCGGGTGCCCTATGGCCCTGGAAACTGTGCCAATTTGGTCTATTGGTCTAATTAAGTTCTGGCCCCTAAAAAGGAAACTGTTCATATACGTTGAAGTGGTCTTCTTTTCTATCTCCGCTTTCATTTTCATTTCCTCATCTTCAATATTCTAAGTACCCAATATGTACACATTCAATAATAAGCTGTACCTCGGGTCCCTTTTGGCCCTGCAGGCCTGCACCAAGGTCATGGGCGCCTCAGCTACATCGGGTGTCCTCGAAGTCGACTTGGTCTTCCCACGCAATGAGACATACGCGCCCTCCGCACAGATGCCCGTCGTGTTTGCCATTCAGAACCCACATCTGGTTGCGCCGCTCAACATGAACGTTTCTTACATTATCACGCCTCCCCGCGATTACAATAACATGGGCGAGCCAAGCCTATTCAATTTGAACTCGACCAGCTCCTCTGACAGCGATCCTTACTTCCTCTATAACAACACTGACTTGGTCAACACCGAGGGCACGTGGGAACTCACCTGGATCGTGGAATACGGACGTTGCACCGGGTCCAGTGGGGGTATTATGTTTTACCCCAGCAATTCCACAATTGATAGTATCATCTTCACCACCAAGGGTGGCGCGGCGAAGCCGGACCTCATTGCTGCCAGCAAGAAAGATACCTGCGCTACAGGTATTGCAGCCTGGAATGTTACGGGGGCAATGGATGTGGAAGGCACCGATTGGGGCGGTCATGACACCTGCGCGGTCGTTTCGAAGAGATCACCATGGGCTACTGTGGACCCTTGTGCGGTCAAGTTCGACTCTGCTACTGCTTCAAATATCTCGGCTGCCTTGAATGTCACTGCGGATGACAAAGACTCCGCAGATGAGAAACATTCTGGAGATGAGAAGGATTCTGACGAGAAAGATCCTGCGGCTGATAATGCGGGCGCAGTGCATCTGCCGGTGGGTGGAGTGACATTGCTGACAGCGGTTTTCGCTGGGCTCACTTACATCCTTGCATAGTCATCTGTTGTCATTGATTCAACATTCGATTCTCTGATCGTACATACAGTACGTCCCCAAACTGGTGCCACCACCCACACTCTTCACTTCATTCTCCAGCCCTAGCGCCAAGTCTACATATGTATATCAGGTCTAGATCCGGAACATCAATATTTCTGTAACAAATCATTCCTACAACTAATTAATGTCAATTACAAAACCAACCCATGAATGTACAATATAGATTTTGCCAGAGCGCTGGGGATTACTGCTGGTGGAGCGTGTGCAAAATAGTTCTGAGCGGCCCTGCGATACAACACACGGTGTTGCATCGCTCCGACTTCGATCGCTCTTGGAAGTATCACCGAACTTTCTATCCTTTCCTTCATAGGGCGAAATCTACGCATTCATCTGAAATGGGGTTTTCAAACGTACCCGTCGAGTTGATCACCCATATCGTCACCTTCTTTAAATACGACAGCTAATTGAACTCGTTCTTAAGAACAAGCAAATCTTTTTACCATCTGCTGAACGATTATCTATATCAACACCATGTCCCCTATTTTGGCAGCTCTGCCCTTGAATGGGCAGCGCGAAATGGTGTCGAGAGTACTGCGCGAAGGTCACTAGAATCCGGCGCCTCACCAAGTGCTTGCGTGGACGAAGAATGGCAGCCAATGGCCTTGGCGGCGGCTCACGGACATGAACAAGCGGTTAAGGTATTCCTAGACCTAGGCCTCAATCCATGTCGAAAGGAAAGGTGGCGACCCCTCACCGAAGAGTTTCAGAACCAGGACGAAGTCGATGAAGAGGGATACCCGAACATGAATTATAAGTGTGAAAGTGATCCGCTTACCCTCGCTATTGAGAAGGGCTTTGAGACCGTTGTACGCTCGCTAATTACGTATGGTGCCATGAGAGATTGGAACACTCAAAATGCGATCGATGCTATATACCTAGCTATCACCGGCGGACACTTGGCGCTAGTCAAATTACTAGCAGAATTGTCTCCTCGAGCATTAATGAAGCTAGTAGGTATAGTTCCAATTATCCTCTTATATATGCGATATAGGGGAATAAGTTGGCAATTGCTCGATTTTGACTACTCTCGGAGCCGATGCAAATGTTATATCTAGAAGGAAACTTACCCCACTATGTTGGGCCCTCCATACGAGGAGATCTTGAAGCTACTAAGTTACTCGGGAGAACGGAGCCTGTCCGGCTCCCGAGATACGTGACGGTGCTATATAATGGCCTTTTGAGATGAACGCGAGAAATATGATATCGTGGAATACCTCCTCTCAAAAATTGACGTGAATACCAAAATCTCTATACGGGGGCGAGGACTTGACTATCCTTCTATTTGTTTCCGCACTCTATAGACTTGGGAGCCTTCTACGGGAGATTCTTACGAGTGGATGTGATGTAAATATTATTTGTAGTCATGACTTTCCTGATATCTCTTCTGAGCTCCGCCTAGCGCTCTCCGCGGCCGTAGAAAGAGGGCGTATTGATATTGCTACTATCTTTCTAGAACATGGTGTAAGACTATATAAAGAGGAAGAACATAAAGACATGGATTACGACCCGGGGTATCAGCCGCTCTTTTCAGCCTATTAAGGCGGTTATATCGAGACAGTGAAGTTGCTGCTCGACCATAGCCTCGATCTTAAGAAAGCAGAAACTAAAGGAAAGTCAGCTATGATTTCAGCTATAGGTTCCCTCGGATCATTGATTTGCTTCTTTCGCGAGGTGCGGACGGACAAGCTCAATTCTTCGAAGATAAAGCAAATCCGATGATAAAGGCCGTCAGTTCTGGGCATATTGCATCTATACAAGTGTTACTCGACCACAATATGCCCGTAGAGGCCTCCGTCTCTTTCGCCTTCGACGAAAGTCTGATTAGCGAAGTAACCCAAGGAGAGGATGGACCGGCTATCTTAGATCTTCTTACTATGCATGGTGTGGTAGCACTAGCGGGAGATAGGGGTACGCAACAAGTGTTAAGAGAGATAGTATACCGAGGAGATGCAAACGTCACTAAGTTCTTCCACAAAAACGGGTTTAACCCAAATTTGAAATAGGACGGTGACTCGCGTCATTCAAGATCATACCTAGAGGTTGCCTTAAGAGCCAAGGACTAAGAAGCTGCAGAAGCAACGATTACTATGCTCTTGCGCTTCGTGCTGATATCAGAAATCTCTAAGGCTACCAACACAACTTCATGGCCTCTGCAGGCGAGTAAAGTGCCTTAATTATGCTCGGCTTCTTCTCGATCGAGGAGCAAATCCTCTTCCGGAGAATCGCTTTGGTTTATCGCTACTTGAGTTCGCGGCTAAGAATAACGTCAAAACGGTTCTTCGCGAGATAATACGCTATATTGGTGCACAAAACCTACCATTTACTGATATATATCGAAATTCCTCTTTGGTTGAGTCGCATCCAGAAGTACAGAAAAATTGGCATGCTATGAACGTTTAAGAGGGCTTCTACTGGAGAAACAAATATCCCATATCTTGAATATCCTGGACCCTCCGACGAATGCTTCCCCTGTCTATATTAACTTGTGAACATTATTTTAAACAACTTTTTATCTATTTGAGTTTGGGTAATACAGTTGTATCTTATAACAAGTGCGGAGTTGAAAGCACACCACGACACCACGGTGACAACATGACTCGTAGGTATGAAGGTGATTCCGACCAAAAGGTGCTAGATTTATTGAAGGTACAACGAATCCATACTTTAAGATGCTATGTAGTACAAGTAAGAATCAATAACTAACTAGTTAGTTAACTACATTTCAACCTTGGAAACCAAACACTGCTTATATAAGCGAAACCCAGGGCCCCGAGCATTGACCAGGGGACCCTACTGAGAGATCAAGCGGGTCCGGTCCGCCTGACCTTTGATCTGGCCGAAGCTACTCTCCAACTGCAAGTCGCACTTCCCTGCTCTCTTGCTCCTTACTCTACTCCTCTATTTTGCTGGATCTGACAATGGAATCTCCAAAGAAACTCAAAATTGCAAGTCTAGGCAGCTCCTTTGCTGCTGGTCCTGACATCCCCCCACAAATCGAACCACGTGCCGCATTGCGATCAGGGCAGAATTACCCCCATCTTCTGGCGCAGCACTTGAAGGCTGATCTCACTGATCTATCCGTATCTGGTGCAACGTTGCTCAACATAACAGTCGATCCACAGTCTACCCCATTCAACACAACCTTCCCACCGCAAATCTCCGGCCTTCCCGAAGATGCCAATATCATCACCGTAACTGCTGGAGGAAACGATATAAACTATATTGGCGGCATGATCGCCGATGCTTGCGATGCTGAGCTCCAATCGTCCGCGTCACTATCACCGAGCGAATTGGCAGGACGGCTAGGGGGAGTCCTTGATCAGATACACAAACAGGCCCCGGCAGCTCGAATCTTCCTCGTTGAATATCTTGCTGTTCTGGGACCTGGCACTCAAGCTGGTCGGGATATCCCGCTGACTCAGGAGAGAATTCAACATTACCGCGGTGTTGCCTCTGTTCTACAACATGCGTATTCTGTCGCTGTGGAAGGTCGAACCGATTGGTGTGAGACAGTCCCAATTCACCAACTCAGCCAGGAACATGCTCTCGGTAGCAAAGAACCTTGGGTTGGAGGATTCGAATCGGGGCCGCTTCTCCATCCGAATCTCGATGGAATGAAGGCCGTAGCGGATATTCTGGTCGAGACCATCCGCAAGAGCACATTATCCAAGGCATTGTTGTGAATATATTCATTATAATACGCCCTATGTGATATTAACTGGGTGATCACGATTGTCAAGCACGCTATTAGCAGGTGTGAGATATCATCATCATCGTGATCACCCGATGATATCATGCTCAGATCGCCCATTTCCACGACATATTAATATATTTCTTCGTTCCACCCCAAATCTTTCTTTTTGAGATCCATACCAATTCGATACAAATAACCAGCCCATCGAGGCCCGCGGGGTATTGGGTGTTCTGGATTCGGACGGCTCAATTTGCTTGGGCCCGCTGGGAAGCTTTCTTCGGACAGTCATGGATTGATTTGGAGGGAACTAAAGAATGCTGTCACAATCCACTGAGGGTGACTCGCATTGCCTAGGGTTGTCTAGCAAGAGGTAGCTCGGTTTCGGCAGACCCGCCAAAACAAGGGAGTTGAATTCGCTATACCCTGATATGTCCGCATTATAGAATGCCGGGCTTGGATCTTAAGTGAGCTTGGACATTCAGCTTTTACGCTCCATAATCATGACTCGCTAGGTGGGTCGGGCCTCCTGCCCAGGTGGACACTTTGCATAATGCAGGTAGTAATCAGAAGCCTACCGTTTGTTACAGGAGGTCTCGTGTGTGACCTGGGGTAAACCCCGCATATGGGTGAGACGGGAACGCCGAGGGCTTCTTAGCTCTCTGCTAACGCAAGCCTTCCTATACATAATAACTTACTTGACCTATTGACCTTGCTACTCATTTGGAGCCTCGTAGAGATCTTTAGAAGAGAGCAAGGAAGCTTGCGCGCCAGATACTTTGGGGCATCGAATTTTCACTTGTAATCAGGCAGAGAGCAAACGCACGACGTACATATTGGTCGATCGTCGGTGAGTGCCATGCATACTTGGCAACTTTTGCCCGTATAACCGACAAAAACATAACCAATAAGACGAGGTTTGCCTTGAACAACGGGCGATCCGGGCAATCAAGCAAGTAGGAGCGCCAACAAACCCAAGCCGTCAATGAGAGCATTGCCCGTGCTATATTAGGTCATGTCCTATGCAAATTATAATGTTGTCAAAACTATATGCCCTAAATTATACTGCGGATTATGTGGGTTGACCGTTCTGGCTAGAAGACATCATACACAGTATTATTCTTGTACAACATCTTGTCTCTCAATAACTCAAGTCTCACGTCAACTACAAAAGCCGCATGAGCTGAGTATTCCTGTAAATTAGCAATGGGTGTCATGCTACTCATCCGGAAGCTTTCGTTCCATCTTTGTCGGCCCGAACACCTCGGGATGTCATCTTCCGGCTCCACGCTTCGCGTACAGCAAACAGACAAACAGACTGCCTCTGCAAACGCATCTGAGAGTTTCTCATTCCAAATTAGATTATCCTGATTAGCCACTGTCTACGGCGTCTACATCAATCTATCCATACAGAGATACGGTGACCTATACCCCGCATTATCCAACCGCCCTCCTACAGACAAGACCACAACATGGGCAAACGCATTGTGATCACTGGAGGCTCGGGTAAAGCCGGACAACACATTATCAACTATCTCCTCCAACAAGGCCATGATATCCTGAACCTCGACCTCGTTCCTCTTCCCGCAGAGCTGGAAGAGCGAGTCCACACCTTACGTGTCGACCTGACCAACACCGGACAGGTGTACAGCGCACTGGGCTCTCATTTCCACTTGTCAGAGCCATTCCGCGAACCACTCGGGCTAGTCCCCGATGCAGTCATTCACATGGCCGGGTATTCCCGCAACATGATCGTTCCAGACGAAGAAACCTTCCGCAGCAACACCTCGGCAATGTACAACATAATCGAAGGCGCTTCGCGCCTCGGCATCAACAAGATCATCATCGCCAGCTCTATCACCGTCTACGGCGTGAGTTATGCAGAGGGTGATGTAGATTATCCCTCTTTCCCAGTGGATGAAACCGTCGACGCAAACCCGATGGACACATACGCTATCTCGAAGGTATGCGGCGAGAGCATTGCGCGTGGCTTTGCGCGCCGGTATTCAAGCGACATTTATATCATGCGCATTGGGCGCATTGTCGCCCCGGAAGAGTACAGACAATCCATGTTCCGATCATATGTTGAGAACCCGGAGAAATGGGCGCCGCATGGCTGGGCGTATGTCGATGCTCGTGATCTCGGGCAGATGTGTGATCTCGCAGTCCAGAAGGATGGGCTTGGATTTCAGATCTTTAATGCTGTCAATGACGAAATTACGAATTACGAGAACACTGCCGAGTTCCTAGCGCGAATTTGTCCTGGCGTCCCGGTTACGCGAGAGCTGGGGGCCAGAGAGGCGCCCATCTGTAATCGGAAAATTAAGGAGCTGCTTGGTTTTCGGGAAAAGCATCATTGGATGAAGTATTATGAATGAGTCTGATCGAAATCACATCTGATTCGTCATGTTCGTAAGAGTGGATGCCTTTCATACAAATCATCTCTAGACGGGAGACTAGGGCTGTGTTAGTCAGTGGGTCACGCGCCAATTCCCGATGACATCAGCAGGTCTTTGTTGCCTTGGGCTTGGGAATCAGGGGGAATCAGGGGAATCCTCTCACAATCCATCCATGGAAGGATCTCCTGTCTTTGTCAAATACTGTCCGTCAAGTGGGACTTGGAACAAAGGAAGGACATCTAATTCACAGATCGAGGATTAAAGGAAAGGCTATCTGCTAAGAAATGAGATTTTCTCCGTGGCGCACTGAAAGCGGGCTATAATCCTGGCAGTGAGGCCGGAAATGCCCCCAAAAAGCCTTGGCTGACTTGGCTGGCGGACGTGCAATTCCACTCATTTAGCCGTGGCCTTTTTGCCGAGTGTTTCCAATCTCCCCTGAAATGAGGTTTTAGAGATAAGTTCACAATCGTACCTAGGTACTGTAGAAGAGACCCCGAATAGATGACACAATATAGGATGTGAGATCGAAAAGAGAGATCCAATCATATACAGTAAGAGATAAGCGAATCCTCGAGGACATTTTGCTTTTTTGGATCTCTCACACCGATCTGTTTTCGTGGATTTGCCATTTTGGGTTTATTATTTAGTATTAACCATTACTACCTTTACGAATGTCATACGTTCGAATATCTACAAGTCTGGGGTACCCCGATCGCCCCCCGCATACGGGATGCGCCCCAGCTTTGCCTCTTTGTCTTGGGGGCTTTTTCTTTCTTTATTTCTTTTCTTTATTCCTTTTCTACTGGGTCCTCGAGTTTCCCGGTCCTATATTCCTCTGCATCCTACACTTACACAAACCATGCTACTCCCCTGATACTGACTCAACGCCATGGGCTTCACTGCCGCCGGGAATGGCATCAGCGGTCATTACCAGGGAACTTCCCTGGGCATGCAGATCACGATCGCAACCCTTGCTGGTGTCACTTGGTACAATTCCTTCGAGCTAATGATTCTCCTCTTCGTCACCTTCGCGGAATACCGGGGTCTCTACTTTTGGAGTTTATTTATTTCCTCCGCTGGTCTACTTCCATACTCGTTGGGCTTCTTGCTCAAATTCTTCAAACTCACCGACGACATTAAATGGTTCCCTGTCACCTTGCTCACAATTGGATGGTGGACCATGGTGACCGGCCAGTCTGTTGTCCTGTACTCACGCCTACACTTGGTCCTATCAAACCAGCGAGTCCTGCGTCGCGTGTTGATTATGATCGTGGTTAACGCAATCATCCTCCATTTACCCACTACCGCCCTCACCTACGGTACCAACGTGGCCAACAACACCTCCCTGTGGACAAAAGCCTACAACATAATGGAAAAGATCCAAATGACAGGCTTTTGTCTGCAGGAATTCATCATCTCAGGGTTATACATCTGGGAAACGGTACGCATGCTACGCTTAGACCCGGACCGTACCAAGCGCAAGATTCAGTACCAACTACTGACGATCAACTTCATCATCATCATTCTGGACCTGGGCCTGCTCGTCGCCGAGTACTTGGACTTCTACATCATGGAAACCATGCTCAAAGGCGTCGTATACAGCGTCAAGCTGAAGCTTGAATTCGCCGTCCTCGGTAAACTCATTCACCTGGTTCACAACCACGTCTGGAAACCAGAATCTTTCTCTGCGCCACTCGACCTCCCGGATTTCGTCGACGCAACCCGTGTGACCTCCGACGTGACCCATGCCACCCATAGCGCCATCCAACGCAGACCGTCCCGGATGGATGCCGACGACATCTCTATCGCCATGTTCGAGCATCTACCGCCCGACCGCATACGAACTAATTCCGATCTCTCCAACTCGTGGAGCAACGAGGGCCGCGCCTATCATGTGGATCATCTCCCCATCGACTTCACCAATCCTTTTGCCCATTATCCACGTTACCAAAGTCGGCGTGGAATGCCTGAGAAACCAGGATGAGGATAGTTCCCATCACGGCTACATCCTCCGAACTTCTTTATGAATCACGGCTTATGAGATATGATCTTCATCAAGACTCTCGATATCCCACTTCGTTCTCCGTGGACATCACACATCAACCAGTCTTCAAACTGGTCTCTTCCCCGACAACCCTGAGGGAACTCAACTTCCCACAGTCAAACCTCGGTATCGCGCCCAGCAGGATTCAGAGTTGAGGTGCCACCGAGCCAGTAACTCTCCCAATGGGGAATCCACAAACATGCAACCCGCAAGGGTTCATTTACGATAATGCAATGTAGATGCATGTTCAGCTTTCCATGTATATAGAACGACTCCTAGTAGTTATCTCCTGAGACGCGGTTGTTATTGAATACGTTCCATTTATATCGATTGCACACTCTTCTGTTTCGGAATATCCAGGCCGCCTTAAGCTCCCAACAAGCACTATAGTCCTAAGATCCTTAATGATTTCTGTCTCGATCTTCGGTCGTGTCTTCGGACCTATCTAGAACTTTGCAGGATGAATTTCCATGGATATAAAGAACTTTAGCCCCGGTAAGCGGATACCTCTAGAGCTCAGATGGCATGGCTCTAGTTTAAAACTGCTTAAAGTGCTCCGAGATTCCGAGGTTAGATATTCTCAATTAAACACCTCTTTCATTGCTTAGAGGATGGATTCAAGGGTAATGGTATGTCTCGATCAAAATACAGATCAACAAATGCCCGTCAATAAGATGATACACAACACAGCAAACAAAACAGCTCATAAATCGTACATAGAAAAAGGTACCAGAGGCCGGGTTTCTCCTACCACCAAGACTCAAGACCCCAAAGCCCCGAGGTCCGAACGCTTAATCTCGAAAGCTCGAGATCCCTCAATCAATCCATCAGAGAACTTGGTCACAGCCACCCACGCCGGACTGAACTGTCTCACCTCGTCAAGAGCGGGGATGAGGCCAACTCGGTTATTGTCGCTCCATAGGCAGGTGATGCGGCCCGTGATAGAGGACCCGTCGACCTCATCGGTCTCAGACGAGTCATGCTTTGAGAAATCGACATCAACGGTCCACTTGTTGTCCCACGTACGACTCCACAGTTGGATCCGGTTCAGACCATCTGGCGACGGGTTTAGGAAGCGGTCGTCTGGAGCGGAGGAGCCAATCACACTGAAGTTCGTGATGTAGTTGCCATCCATGTTGATACGGCAGTTACGTGTGTTTCGGCCTGATACTTGGAAGCGGACGGAGGGACTGTCCGATTGAGGGTGGGAAATGCTGAAGGAAATCCAGTCCGGCGACAGCTCGGTAGCGTCAAGCAGAGAGTCGGCATCCTCATTTGAAACGGATATAGAGGCAGAACTGGGGACAACATGTGGTAATGGTGCACTCCAGGAGCATCGCTGGACTCTGTTCTTGCCTCGGAAAATCCAAGCACAGGTCTCATCTTGGCCTGCTGCACTGGGGAGCCCGTAGGTAACATCCTTGACAAACGGAGGCATGCCAGTCAGTGAAGCAGTGGAGATCCCGTTATCGAGATCGACCTCCTGTAGGAAGAACAGCTTCAGGCGGTTGGAGTCTGCGAACGGGAAGGCGACAAGGTTGTAGATCATGGTTCCGATGAAAATAAAGAGTAGAAAGATAGGCAGATGGTATGTGTAGCGGTGGATAAATGGCAGCATAGGTGCGAAGAGGAGTGCAGTAAGACAGGAAATGAAGAGATAGACAATAAGCTGGGGGCTACCATCCTGACCGGTCTGGCTGAGAGCGCTAGTAGTCAGAAGAGCCAGTGGCACAATCAGCATGAGAATTACTGGAGCTGTGATGAGCAGCTGCAACAGCCACGTCCATCGCGGTAACAGGCCACTCCACCCTTGCTCGTGTTCATACACGTTCGGGTCTTTCTCTTCTTCCTCTTCGTCTAGTTCATGAGATGCGCGGTCTACCCCAACGCGGACGTAGTTGGCAAAAGTGGGGCGGTGTCGGCCATGCAAGAGTGATGTTGACTCAGTCGGGTCCTCTTCAGCATCGTCGTCGTGGTGCTCATCGCCCGATGCAGCAAGCCGGCTTCCCTGGGTACTAGGCCGCCGTGATTCAGCTAACCTAGCGGCGTACTCTGACTTCGTCGGCAGAGCGAACAATTCCAAATAGGAGATACATGTGGCCAAGAAGGTACCGGCAAAGTAAAAGAACATGAAATAGCCGCCAGCGAGCCCTTCCTCATGCTCATAGACGGTGCAAACCACCATGAGAGACCAGGTAAGAACGAACATCCAAGTCCAGGTATAGACTCGATGAAAAGCTGATGGTCGCGCGGAGTTTGCGACGCGAGATACAAACCAAGCCAAGAAGATCCATGCTGAGATCATCATACTCCATATGGCATATGAACTGCTATGGGCAATAAAAGGGTTGACTTTCGTCACCATGAAAGCCAATCCGACAGTCACTGCTGTAGGAATTGAGATCAAGAACGGGAACCGGAAGAAACCACGCAAACCACGCAACGGAATATAGTCGTCGTTGACCTCGGAATATGCCGATGAGCGGAAGAGATACATCTTGTCAGCCCTTGAAAGAATGACACTGGTGACAAGCAATGTCAACGGCGCTACAATCAGCAGAGTGACAGACAATGCAAAGAGCGTGTGCAGACGGAACACGGCAAAAGCACTCCCAAACAGATCGAACCAAACAGCCTGGGTACCTGAGCCGCTAGGCACAGTTCCATCGTCGCGGAGGTGTCCGTTGAATCGATCACTGGTGTCAGATACAAGCTCCTCCGTCGTGGCAACAGCAGTGGAGAGCATATGCCAAAGCGAGTCGATACTGGTGTGTCTGGCATCATCCTGATCAGTATGATAACGAGCTCTGGGTTCAAAGAAAGCGACATCTAGACCGCGCAGGCCCAAGATACCGTTCAGAACGACATAATCCGTCTGGCTGCTAATGAGACCCTTTTCGAACCCGTTGGCGCTCAACACCGAGCCGAATGGGTGCTGTGATTTCGCATACGCCTGGGTGACCTCCGTATCCGAGCTGCGGAATAATGTAGCACGACCTCCAGCACCTGCACCCTCCAGGTTCAGGAACGTGTGGGCAAAGCCCGCCATCGGATGCTGGCTGTATGCGCGTGCGCCGTTCAGATAGTCCTCCTCGCCATTGTTGAAGAGAACCACTAACCCGCGGCGCGGCGCATGGCCCGGTGTCAGGAAGTATTTCACCAGCTGCAGACACGTTACAACACCAACTCCATCATCTGTCGCTCCGTACCCGGTCGAAACGCTGTCGTAGTGCGCGTTGACAAGTACTCCTCCCTTGCCAACGGGCACTCGGCCGGGTGTCTCCCACCAATTCTGTTTATTATCTTCGGAGCCACGAATGTAGACGAGAATATTGGTGCCTTCAAAGTAGACGCCGACACTTTTATCGATGAAAGTCAGGTTAGACACTAGGTCGTCGAAAACAAAAATATCGGGCTTCTCCTCCTTCGCGTCGCGGTATTCCTCAGTGGATGGGGCGGACTGCTTCATCGCGTCGATGCGTTCGAGCAACCACGAGCGGACTTTGTCATTCTGATGCGAGTTGTAGGGATGAAAGCCTTTTGTCAGGCTTTGGAGGTCTTGCCATGCCTCTGTGAGATTGAGGCCGTTGGGGCTGGTCCGGGGTGCGGATGGGACGTTGTGGTGGATCACCAGCAATGGGATAATTAAGGCGAGGTATACGGCTGTGGTGAGAATTGTCACCGGCCACGGCGTGAATGCCAGAGGGTTTCTGGCCTTGTGAGTAGCCATACCCTGTGCTGTTCAAGCTGAGAATGAACGGGTGGAGTGGAGGTTGACGTTGGAGTCGAATTTGAGGTAAATGCGGGGGTAGCTTGTGGTGATGGTACATAACTTCAAGTCACATAATTTATGTACATACATTGCATATCTGCTGCACAAGCCCTGCTACACTTATACAACTGCAGGCATTGAACTGGGGAATAATAAGTGAATGAAATGAGAATTGCTTAAATTCTATGCGATTACACATTGACAAAAAAAAATAATCCAAAGTCCGTAATCGCTATCGTACTAATGCATTTCCCACAATAACACAGAATGAAGGATAAGTGATCTTTGCTCATATGGGTAGAAATATGTCTGCCTGACTGATCCAGCTAGGGATCGCGGATAAAGGAAACAGGGAATTGAATAAAAGGAAGAAATGCGAGGGCCTGGGCTTATTTTCGACTGCAAAGAAAGGGGGTATCGTATCAAGTATTCAAAGGCCCAACGTCGATATAATCATCGTCTCCGTCATTGATGACGGTTGCATTCATCAGCCCAGTCATCTGGCCTTCATCTTCGTCCAGTTCTTCGTCGTCATCGTACATCGTGGCTTCGGCTTCTTCTTGGAATTGTGGTTCATGTCGGTTTAAGTGATCCCGGAGTCGATTGACACCATCACCGCTGAAAACACAAAAGACGTCCCGTTGTTGTTGCGTAAATTCCGGGGGAGCTTCTCGGCAGAATGCAGTGAGGTTTTCTCGCAGGAACTCTTGGACGCCGGTCAGACTCAAATGAGTCAGGCGCGGGCAGCTATTCAGCAAAGCATGAATACCCTAAGACGTAATGTCAGTATTGATATCGTGTACATCAGGACCTTCCACCAAGACTCACTTTCATTCTCAACTGAACGCAATAGCTTAGGTGAACACGCTCTAGACTGCTGACGGAAGGATGGTGGCCCATCTTGGGCCGTGCCAACGCTAATATACTCTGATCGGTGATAGCCTGGCATTTGACTAGCCCGATTCTTCGGAGCTTCGGCAAGGTCGCCAATTGCTGTACACTACGGTCCGTTAGGAGGTTACAGCAGGCCAAGTCGATGTATCGAATGCGGTTGCAGGACTTGACTAGGTTGATCACGGCCGAGTCTGTGATGTTCGAACAGTGGCCCAGGTGCACATAGTGCAGGTTCTTTCCTAGCCTGCAAATGGCAATCACAGATCGATCTGTGATAAATCGGCATTTTGCCAGCACCAGATTCCGCAAACGAGGAGCTGCGCGCACGATTCGTTCCACTGAGTCATCCCTGACGTTCTCGCATGCGGTGAGATCCAGGATGCGAAGGCTGTCAAAGCTCATTTGAGGAGGTAGCGACATGAACGCGTTGTCGTCAAGTTCAGTGCAGTGCGCAAGCCGCAGTTCTCGGAGGTGCCGCAGTGTTGTGAGCAACGGAGTCACTGATGCGCTAGTGACAAGCTTGCAGTCATGCAAGTCGATTTCCAATATAGACGGGCAATTCTCGGCAAAGGACTGAATTGCCCGGTCTGATACATTGGAAACCCCGTTGAGTTTCAACTATCATACAGTTAGCGCTCGGTGTCCACCTAAAATCCCCGCATATAATCCACATACCCTTTTGATTTGACGACACTTTTGCGATACAATAAGCAAAGCGTCGTCGGTGACTTTTGAACATCCCGTGATGTTCAGTCCTTGCAGACGGGGACAGTCCCTGGACACCGTGGCAAGCGTGTGGTCTGTGAGGTGTCGCAATTCTGAAACATCCAGCGCCTGCAGATGCCGGTTCCCCTCCACCAAGTCCGACACGCCCTTATCTGTCAAGTTCTTGCAGCTTGTCAATGTCAGCCGCTCAATCCGCTTGCACTGGTTGAAAGAGACGATGGTTCCGTCGCTAACATCATCTGACAGGGCAGATAGATTCAGTCTCTTAATAAGGTCTGCGTAGTTGAAAAGACTATCCAGTTTTCCCAACGACGTAGTCACGCTTCTCACATTGGCCCAGGTGTTGCAAGTCGGCCGATGCCATAGTATCCCTACAGAGTTCGCAGCCCATCCACGACACACCAGCATGGAATTGAGCATATCTATGGGCGCAACCAATTTCGAGAAAATCGCGATCAGAATCTCGGGTGGGAGGCGGCCGATCGGCGGTAGTGGCTCGGATGGTTCACTTGACAGGCGAGAATCGCGAAAATTGGCGACGCCGATGGAAGATTGGGAGTCGTTGGCCTGGGCCATGAAGAAATCGGTGTCATCATCGGCGGCACGTTCGGGTGACGTCGACCCAGAGGTCTCGGAAGGGGCTGCACTTGAGCACCGACCGGCTTCTCGTAGCCGATGCATCCTAGTCGGGGTAGATTCGCTCTTCGAAGTTCCCTTCAATATATTCTTCGGGTGTCGGTATGGTTGAAATCTCATAACTTCAGGGAACTTTGCATGGGCGGTGCATGTGAGACTGGAACAGGCAAGTCCGGTCCACAGATGCAGCCAGTCTTTGATCGGTCAACAGTCCTAAGACCTTTTTGTCTGAAGCCTGGTAGATAAACGTAATTTTCCGGAAATATCTGCAGTAAGGTGGGTGCACGAGGGATGTAAGCGTGGTTTCGCGGTGCGTGTTTGGATGGCAAGGGAGAGGTGGACAAGGGCAGATCGTTCAAAATGAAGTCGACCCGATCTAGATCATGGCCCCAAGCACCCCTTGGGTCAGATGCAAATGCGTAACCAGGAAAATCAATGCAAGTAAATGTGAAAGGATAAAAGCGGCAATGGAGGGGGGATGAGGCAATGGGGCCGGGTTTCACAGTGCTGCGGAGTCAGTGCCAAGCACAGCTTATCGTTTGATAAGATGGGAGGGTCTGTACCTATGTAGATTGTATAGCCCTTTTGGTTGTGAAACTTGTAAACCCTTTCTATAAGAGAAAGTGAGGATTAGAGTAGCTGGTTGAACCAGGTAGTGAAGGCTGGAAGTATTCAAGGTCGCTTGATGTGGCCTCGTGCTTGATGTACAAATCGATCTACTCGGTGGGGGAAGTTCGGCTGCCATAATGTCTGAAATTGCCACCTTCATCAATGTACCTCTTATAGCTCAGCTGGAAGAGCGTGGGACTGTAATTGTTATTCGCCAGGAAACCCTGGTATCCCAAGGTCCGCGGTTCGATCCCGCGTGAGAGGAGTTTTTTTGCGTCTTGGTTCTCCTACTTCTAGCACTAGCTAGATTAGGAACAATAGTGAAGGACCTTACGGTGGCTAGGACAGGTAGAATAAGCTAATGTGGAATATGGGAAAATAGAGAATCGGTAGTGGTTATCACTATCTACGGTAAGCCTTCCGTATGTAATTTTCATATAGAGGTTATTTTAGCGGGAAGACCGGACATCTGACCTCATTGGAATGTAGGGAAGCCCTGCTTTCTTTCAGGATCTCCCAACACGTATTCAATGTAATCTAATCATCTATGTAGAAATATATCCGTCTCAGCTGTCGTCTTTGTCTACGCTTCTCTCAGACCTTTCACCCAGTCACGCAGGATGTTCTTCCGGATTTTGCCGGTGCTGGTCTTGGGTAGTTCAGTAACCACTTCCACTTCCCGTGGAATCATGAACTTGCTGATTCCGCTAGAATTTCGAGCCCAGTCAATCACGTCTGATCCTTGTAGGCTCTTGCCTTCCTTCACTGTAACAAAGGCTTTCGGTCTTTCGCCCCAGTGGGAGTCAGGAACAGAAACAACACCAGCCTCCAAAATATCAGGATGCATGACTAGCATAGACTCAAGTGCAACGGAGGAGATGTTCTCGCCGCCTAATCATTGTTAGCAATTTGGTCTCTTGGCAGTTGAGCCACTCGCCACACATACCACTGATGATGATATCCTTTGCACGATCAAGAATCTGAATCGCATCATCGGGATGCCAGACAGCCAAGTCTCCGGAGTGCAAAACACCTCCTGCAAATAGTTTCCGAGTTGCCTCGGGGTCCTTGTAGTATCCTCGGGCACATAGATTTCCAACAAAAACAACCTCGCCAATCTCCTGGCCATCCTTGCGGACGTCCGTGATGGTCCCTTCAGGCACTTCCGTCTTAATGACCCGAACTGGAAGACTTGTAATAAAGCCGTGGCCTTGGCGGGCCATCCTCTGGTATTTCTCCTTGAGAGGAAGCATGTCCCATTCTGGCAAATGGTAGCCCTTGGTGAGTGGGCCGTACGTCTCCGTCATTCCATAAACATGTACAGGGTGCAAGTTTAGGTCGGTCATTTGTTCGAAGAGAAGGGGTGTGGGCGGGCTTGCTGCCACCGTGACGCGGACAGGCTCGGGCAGTCTCTCTGCTCCTTTCGCGTTGCAGAGTAAGGTGTTCACAGTCGGTGCAGCATTGAAATGGGTGATATGCTCCTCTTTCAGCAGCCTCCAGATCTCGGGGTAGTCTATCTTGCGTAGGCAATAATGGGTTCCGCGAACGGCTGTCACTGCCCATGGAAATGTCCAGCCTATATGTATAAATACATATGTTAGTTATGCAGGCTGATTTCATATCACTCAGTTAAGAAGATGCACGAACCCATAGCGTGAAACATGGGTAGTGTCCATAGGTAACGGGCACGCCCGCGGTGATAGTTCAGACCAGTTTCAATGACGTTTCCCAATGTTGCCAGATAGCAGCCCCGATGACTGAACTCAACACCCTTGGGACGGGCTGTAGTCCCACTTGTATATGCCAATGCAATTGTAGATTCTTCATCGGCAGCTTGGCTCTCGAGCCCTTCCCAACCCTGAGAACCTGTATCGATGTCATGCCTAAGGCCTTCCAAAACAGCCTCATCAAAGGGGCCCGTCAGCTCACCCTCTGTCGCATCAGTATCGGTATCTACTATAATAGGGATGTGGGGGTATTGGGATCGATAGTGCTTCAGAAGTGGAACATATTCCTCGTCGACGATGATCACTTCCGCGTCACCATGATCAAATATATAAGCAATGTCTTCTTGTTTCAGACGATAATTGACAGCTGCAAACATGTCAGTTCAATTGATACCGCCGCTCAGAAGACGATTAGGTTACCGATATTAACAGCGCCAGCTGCGGCAATTCCGAAAATTGACTCGAGGAATGCTGGGGTATTCGGGCAGAGTATCCCCACTCTGCCGAACCCATGTTTCTTGAGGTAGTAAGCCATACCCCTCGCTCGGTCTGCAGTCTCACCATAGCTCCTGCGAAGGACCTTGTTGTTGGCGGTTACGTGGTAGATCGCCTCGGCCTGTGTAATTCTTTGTTAGGCTATTGAAGGAGTACCTAGGTACCACCTGCGGAGAGCTTACATTGGGTTCAACGGCGGCAGCACGCGGAAGAAAGAAAGTCGGGGATAGCGTGTGGGTATTAACACGGTGTTCAACCGGCGGTGTTGAACCTGTGAAATGGCCAAGCAGGCCAGACAACCGAGACTTTGAACCAGACATGCTATACCGGGAGCGTAGGTTGCAACAAAACGTACCAATGTCGAGGAATGAAGAGATAACGATTGGAATTATGCAGGGTAAAAGATTATAGAGGGATGGAGTACTCCAAGTTGGAGAAATCCGTGGATGCGGGGATACCGGCACTAAAGCGGTTAACCTAGGCTATGCCAATCACAAGCGGGGGATTTTCGGGTATTACCTTGGTAGCTCTGGGGTATCCGGACTAAGGGATTGAATATGGCCTCGGGAATCCGTTGATCTACATTGTAGTCTCCCTTCAATGAATTATCATGGATTGGTCTGTACAAGACCTGGTACAGCAGTGTTCGAGCTCACCTGGGCAGTTATGCCTCTTGCTCCTTGATTCCTGAACAAGAATCGGATATCCGCTAGTCCCAATGTAGAAAGATGGTGGTCATTCCGCTTTTCAGACCGCTTCCTTGGAAAGCCTACATAGTTATGTATGTTTTTGAAACAGCTATATTGTAATTTACATTTACACGTACATAGTTAACTGCCATACATACTAGTACGATGACTATGCATACTATTGTACGGAGTACAGTGACTACGCATGTCTTAACACCTTCGGAGACCCACATGTCACACCGCCCGTTTCAAGCTCTACCGCCTACCAAACCGCTCATCAAGTCCTGATTTAAGGCGTCCAAAGTCTCGTAAGCATTTAAAAATATAGTAGATTTTCAAGTGTCAGTTTAGTCAGAAATGTAATTTTTGGCGTAGCAAGTATGCTATAATAGCTACCTGGCTAATCTTGGGCGGATATTTCGACCGGCAGAACAGTCTGTAATATGTAATATGACCTCGGGATGTGGGACCACGGGTGTTACTAGTAAGATTTATGCGTCGTCACTCCTTCAAAACTCCATCTCATACCTTGTACGTCCTTTCCCTTCATTCTTCGCAGATTATAACACAAAAGATTGTGCATATTATGTAAAGAGCTACCTAACCTTGGAACCCTTGCGAAGATGCTTCTTTTATATTTCCATGGCTTGTACTGTCTGTATTGTATAGCTCCTGGTCCAAGTTGATATCGACTAACCTCATTTGAGTGCCATGAGGTGGACCCGCTCCTCTTAACTCCCTGAAATGGAAAAGCCGTATTCTGCCCTGTGACAAACTTCGTGGGTCGAGATTCATATCGAGTTTACTTTCTTTTGCCCACCACTTCAACACTTGCATGCATTATTTACCGGACTTCTCACTGTATCGAATTTCGACAGACACTATAAGAGACCAAATCCTCAAAACCTTCGTTCGCTATGCTCGTCCATCTTTTGCAATCGCTTCGAATTTCCATGAATCATCCTCTTGTTATTTGTTGTGCTATAATCCTCATACTTCTTCTAAGCATCCTCTCGGCTGTTGCTGTACAGTGTGGGAATATCCATACAACATGCAGGAAGTTAAGACACCTACAAAGGCTCGGCTTAACTATGAGCAACATGGCAGACCAGTATAATCCTAGATTCTGCCTGCCACCGGGGACTACGATTGATGGACCACCGCGCATCAAAGCAATATATCTCCATCCTATCAAGTCTTGCGGGCCTGTCGAGGTAGATCGGGCCTTGCTCACTAAGACTGGTTTTATGTATGATAGATGCTTTGCATTTGCGACGAAAACTGTCAACAGCGACGACACCGCGGCCTCAAAATGGCGATTTATCAGCCAGCGCACGAAGCCAGTCATGTCTCAGATTAAAGCAGATTTATGGCTTCCGCACAAATATAGCAATCCACAGGACCCGCTAGTGCAGTCGGGTGGGTGTGTGGTCATGACATTTGAAGACCCAGACCTCCCGAGTTGGACTAGTCGGGTTGAGACATTTTTCCATACAAGGAATCCCTTCTCACGACCCCAGCTATCCTTTATTGTGCCTCTCAATATTACCGCCGCCCAGGCGAAATTGAAAACGTTCGGCATCCATCGTCGTGATGCAAAGGGCCTCGACATTGGCGGGATACCCTCCATTGCAGCAGCTTTGCCCAAGCTAAAGAAGTTCTTGGGAATACCAGGAGAGCAAAGCCTCACGCTCTTCAAATGTACTCCGGATACCATGACCCGTACGGATAGGAACCTTGCGCCACTTAAACACATTGGTTCACCGGCTCTCCATGGCTACACGGATCAGCAGCCTGTCAACATTAACAGTTTGTCCTCGGTTCATGCTGTGTCCGCCCTCCTTCCCACCGAGAACCAGCCCTTGAATGCACTTCGTTTCCGTGCAAATATATGGATTGCAAACGCTCCAGCATATGAAGAAGAGACGTGGAAACGCTACCGCATCTTGCAAAAAAGTAGCGGTACCCAGCCACGAGCCAGTGTTGCGCCTGCATTCTCTGTTGTCTGTCGTACATCTCGATGCACAATGCCTAACGTCAACCCGGAGACTGGAAGTTTTGACGCGGATACCCCGCCTGCTCATAAAAAGAGAGGCAAACCACAGCCAAGCACAACATTGGTGCAGTACCGCACGGTCGAGATGGGAAACAAAGCGGCACTCGGCTATCTAGGCATGCATTGTGTTCCTGAGGATTCGAGCCTGAAGAGCGCCGAAAATCAGGAAGCAGGATTATATATAGAAGTTGGCGACGAAATTGAGGTACTTGAACGAGGGTCACATCTCTATGGGTCGACGGGTGACGACTATTAGAGTACCTAGATTGTACCCTCATGAGATGATTATTGGTCGGTATGGCAGTTTCGTGTAAAACACAGACACTGTTCTAAGAACCGGTCTGGAAAGCGGGGATCATATCCGAGTCGCAAGAGTGTGGAGGTATGACTGTACTACTAGTACTATGGAGCCAGAAATATCTTGGATTTTTAATGGATTCAGTCAAATCATGTTATAACTGGACGTGGGAGTATAACATATAAGTTATACATCTATGAAATGGATATACCCAGGGCAGTACGGGGATAAATGTAGGCAAGAATATGTATGCGCATACTCATAGTGTGAATAGCCGTACGTTACAGGCTACCAAGCAGAAAAAAGTGTAGGTCAAAGTATTTTTTGATCATAAGAATCATGTTGAACTCTTGAAAATTGTTTCTTTGGATTAAACCGCCACGGCGCGAGTCAACGGCCAGCTATTTTGAACCTTTAATCCCAATCGACTCCGTGTCTTTTCGACTTTTGAAAATTCCGAAGACCCCAGTCCCCAAGTTGTCATGTGCGTCACAGACAGTGGTATTCATGAGCTAGGGAACCGGGCCGCAGAAAAAGGTCGGTCGGCTTGCCGTTCAAATTCGCTGAAAGAAAACCGTCCGCGATTCCATCCCAGAACCATCGCTCGACACAACAACCAGCCGCGCTAAAGGTATCTAGTAGCCATACTGAGCAAGCTGGGTCTTGGTCTTGCTGTCCACGTTCGCTCCCTGCTCGGCCTTGGCAAGGACACGGCGAGCGGCCTTCTTGCGCTCGTAGTAAGCCTTGCTCTTGACCTTTCTGCGCTCCTCGAGGCTATAAAAATGTTAGGATTTGTCGATTGCGCCAGTAAACCACAAAGGTGATAAATCAGAGATTGTACGTACCGAGAAACAACATCCTGGTACTTCCAGCCAACCTCGTGGCTGAGACGGCCAACGGTGCAGTACTTGCGACCGGGGCGGAGACGCAGGACACGGAGAGCCTGGGGAACAACGACACGCTTCTTCTTGTCGTAGGGAGGGGGGACACCCTCGAAGACCTTAAGGCGCTCCATGGCGGCGGCACCACGGGCGGTCTTGTGGGGAATCATACCGCGGATGGCCTTGTAGAGAATGCGGGAAGGGGCGCGGAAGTGGAAGGGACCACCACGGGTAGGGTTGAAACGAGTCATCTTGCGAAGGTAGGCGTGGTACTTGACTGTACGGCGGAATTTGAGTCAGCTTTCTGATACCCAAGTTGTAGTGCATTTCCTCCAAAAGTTGGCCAACTGCCATAGAAGAACCGCCAGTGGTTTCGATTCGCCGGTGTTGTCGATCGCTTCATTCCTCCACACTGATTCACACTGTCCCCAATATCACACAGAACGCAAAGGAAATATTCGAGATAAGGGGTTGAACGTACGCTTCGCGCGGAAGAACTCGCCGGAGATGTTGAGGGCCTCACATCTCACAACGACGATCTTCTGACCGTTGAGCAGCTGCTTGGCGACAGTGCTGGCCAGACGACCGAGGAGGTGTCCTTTGCCGTCGATGACGACCTATTTCCAAACAATTCAAGTCAGCCACAGATTCGATATGCACACTTTGGAGGCGAGAGTGGCGGCACTCAAGTCGTTGGGTATAAACGCACCACTGATTCGAAGGAGGACATCCTGGTGATCTAATGTCCCGTGGGATGGATGTTGTCGGCGGTTGTTGTCGTGGGTGTCAAGTCGACGCACACAACGAAGTCGGATGGCTCGATGAGAATGGGCTAAGCGAGGGTCCGCTCACTTTGTGTTAATGGCGAGGGTCGCAGCCCTAAGCCTGACGAATCATGGGCCATATAGGTCACGTGCTTTGTCTCTCCCATATCCGCTCAGTATCGTATTACATAATACTTTTATTTCTCACTGTGCGCCATGGTGGTTCTTCTTCTTTGTGCCGTTAGGGCATTGGCTTAGGGCTGATGTACACACTCCAGGTTCTAGAAGGGAATTCTAAGACCGACTGATTATCTTGAAGGAAGTCGGAAGGAAGGGGGGTTGAAGCCTTTGGTATAATTCCAATGTTCGCTACAAACTCTTTACATTATACCAACTTATACAATTGCAGATCGCTTTTCGATTCTATGTAAACCTGCCTCTTGTGTAAACAAGTCTATCTTATCGTCTTCTTCGATTGTCAGATCTATGA
>CAJVRC010000863.1:447662-470718 GCA_911456345.1 Penicillium egyptiacum | reverse complement strand
GTTTCCCCCCCCCCCCCCCCCAAGGAACTTGCTTCTCGCAGAGATAACCAACGCCAACGAGACTTCCCACTGGGCCTCATGTCCCGCTTATCCTATTCGCCTGCGATCCCACCATACACCAAGAATCCAAATTGATTTCCCTTCAATATTACAACTTGAGGCAAGGATTCTCTCTATACTCGGGTCATGCGACAAAAGACGCGTTTTGTCTGCGTCTCTGATACACACGGATATACGCCCTCCGAAGCCGGCTTCAAACTACCAACAGGGGATGTCCTGATTCACGCCGGCGACTTGACAAACAATGGAAGCCTAAAGGAGCTCCGTAGGACAATGGATTGGATCTGCAAGGCCGACTTTGAAATCAAAATCATTGTTGGTGGTTAGTCCTTCAACTTGTTGTTCCGCGCCCGATTCACACTTGATTTATCCTGGGCATTAATGGAATATCTTCGCTGCTCGCCAAAATGCACCATTTCATTAGTAGGAAAAGGTCGAAACAAAGCCCCTGACCTTTCGAACAGGCAACCATGATGTCACCTTGGACCAAGCATTCTACAGAGAACATGGAGAAAGTTTTCACGGCCAACACCTCGAAGATTCATATCACTGCCTAAAACTTATCACGGAGTCGCCTTCGGTCGTTCTACTTCGCCATGAGCCCGCCCTGATTCGCCTGACGCGAGCGGACGGACCAAACACAATATTTAAAATCTTTGGGTCTCCGTACTCTCAATCTCCCGGAAAGTGGGCATTCGGATACGAATCAAACGATGCTGCTGCGCTGTGGGGTCAGATACCAATCGACACAGACATCGTCGTCACGCATACGCCACCACAATCTCACTGCGACCAGAAACCGAATGGAATGTCCGTTGGGTGCGTTGCGCTTCGCAGCGCATTGAGCCTCATCAGGCCGCACTTAGCTGTTTGTGGCCATGTGCATGAAGGACGGGGCTACGAACGAGTTCGCTGGCGAGGCAAGCTTATCAACACAGAGACAGAAACAGAAACAGTGCCAGAATCTGATCTAGTTGACCATGTCACTCGGGGCATTCTGCCACCCATGGGCAGCAAGAAACAGATCCTGGTCGATTTGACGGGCAAACGGGACAAACGACTAGACAACGAGGGCTTTTCTCACCCTGGACCAAGACAGCATGATCTGACAGAGACTCTACCGATGTCATCAGCCTCACCAGGGTCAGAGTCATCTGCTGGGGTTCCTGAAAAGGCAAGTCCACAAAACTGGCCGAGTGCTCATCCGTCCCTGGGCGCGGGTAGCCCTGGCCCCAATAGCCGTGGTTTTGATTATTCCTTGCAAACACTAAGAAAGGAGACCTGCATTATCAACGCCGCTGTCGTGTCCACTAGCTGGCCACACCAGGGGGGCAAACGGTTCAATTCGCCGATCGTGGTCGATCTTGAACTTCCCGTGTGGCAGGACCACGCGGTCGCGAATGGGTGAATGTGTTTTTCCATGGACTTAAGTAACTTGATATTGCATTTCATTTGGCCCCATCGATCTTAACGGCAATCTTCCCTTTGCTTTGGCCGTGCATGTGCATGGTGGCTTGATGCCAGATTTTACCTTCTCCCTAGGACATACAGTGACCCTTGTGGGCTTTGGCCCTCTTGACGCCGGGGATTGGACGCCTTGATGCTTCATGATTTTCTAACATTGGTCGGCTAGTGACTTGATGCACGATCCTAGTGCCGTCAGACTCTCTACTCCGTACTCTTACATCATTTCTTAGACTGTGCGCCGCATTGGCCTCGGGGGTGGTAGGTGAACCCGTCAGACAGCCCTAGAGTCAATGCAACTCGAGCATAAGCTCCAGACTATACACTGTAGGGATACCTGTAACAGATTCTGATATTCACCAGATTGTAGAAAGAAGATAATAAGGAATTCCCACAATTTACTCCCCTTGTCTCAAACAACACAAACACTGGACTACCTACCCCTCTTGTCTCGTGTACGGAGTATACCCCGCATGCAATGTACAAACCCATCTGACCGATCGCAATCACATCAAGCCACACGCGCCTGTGATATCACAACTCGAGTTCTTGATTCTCATCAACGTAAGTTCCTAGTAAGATGTACACAAGTCATCTGCAACGGGGATCTCCCCCAAAACTCAAAACTTCCAGAAAGTGCAGCGCTTCCAAACGACCTGTTAGTGGCTGAATTCTGGGCTGTCAAGAGCACAAAAACTTGAGCCAACCAATAAATGGCTCATCCTGCCATCTCCCTAATACCCGATGTGACCATGCACGGCCGATCATGCATCAATCATGGGAGGTTGGGAGCTTGCCTTTGTGTTCGGTTCTTCAGCAGGGATTTGGGACTGGAACACACTCTCTCACACCACCCTCGTGGGAAGCACATGCTTCTCGCAAGTATTGCCACTTAGTCTGGCGCACTCCTTTCTAGAAGGTGTTTAGTGGCTGAACGGAGAGGTCTGGCCACCTTACTCCGTAGTACATAAGTACTATGTATTAGTAGAGAGTTTTATTGCATGAGGGTAATACTCGACATCATTATTGCAGGCAACCCGCATTGCATTGCATTCCTGTTTCCCCGGTAGCAAACCGAAAACCACTTTGAGCCAGCCATGGCCTATATAGTGCATTTCGGTATGCACTCTATATATCGCTAGCCGTAACTTGTTTACATGGTTACCTGGCCGGCTCCGACTTTTTGGTGTTACTCATATTCTAACTATACGACACACACGCCTTCTATCCTCTAGCCTGCTAACGTCCAATCATGAATTCACCCAACCCCAGTCCTAGCGGGGTTGCGTGACTGTCAGGGAAGAGGGGTAGCTGTAGATCACGATTTAAGCGTATAAGGTTACAACCCTGTGTTTCGGAGGGAGGCATTGTGTGACCTCACCAGCACAACTGATGGGATCGGAGGATTATGGATTCGGCTGGTGCAGTCGGGTTGGAAAGAGCGAGAGTGGTCTAGTGCTATTATCGCCTGGGAATAAATCTACCAACCCCAGACCGAGAAAAGGTATAGTACAATCACTATCACAGAGGAAACTGTCAAGTGACAGAGTCAGGGAGATAAAATAGTAAGGGTTATAGAGGTACGATAATTGAGGCGGAAATTTGAATGGATCGTGGGCCATTCCTGCCTTAGGAGATAGAACGCTTAACACTATGTAACTAGTTAACTAAACTAGAAAGATTACATGGCATTCTTAGCTAAATTGGGACTATTTAGACAATAGCGAAGTAACGCAGAGGAGTAAGATAGAAATACGATGATGCTGACCCGGCGTCAACTCGCTCAGCATTTGCACTTTTTCCAATAAACTTGTCATGAACCAGGCTGGCATAGGCAGCTCCATTCAGCATCGGTCTGGATAGTTACTGCGCCGCGAGGACCGCAGTACTGGGTCCAGATGACTTGGAACCAATGGATAGGCCGGAGTGCCGGATTGTCCGAGACAGAAGGAGTACGGGAGTACAACGTCGTTTCATCAAGAGAGTTTACAAAGTACAGATTAATGGTTGGAAGATAGGTTGTCTCGGGTGGGGTGTTTAAAGACACGTTGTATAATGGGGCCGGTGGGGGACAAATGCCAGCTGTGCCAGCTGTTTTAGCTTGGGAAGTTATTGGGTGCAAATCAATGCCTGAACAGTGTACTTTCGTGTTCCGAGATATTTCCAGTAATATTAGAGAGCTGCATTCCCATTGAATTCAGGATGAGAATGAAATATTGGATATTGAAACATGATAATCTGATAACTATATATAGAAACCATGCACATTCTTTAGAGAAGGAAATTTAAGGCCCACGGAACCTTTCGGGAAGGCGGGGGACCTTACCATGGAACAAGGCAGGCACTGATTTTCTTTACTTCGTAAGATGTCCAGATACAACGTATACTAAACACCCAATTAACCGTTCCAGGTTAAACAAGCCAGTTGGATATGACTGGCTGTGGGGTGTGGCTTGGACAAGGCGAAAAAAGAAATAAAAGTAAAATAATAAAGAGAAATAAAGCGAAATAAAGCGAAATAAAGCGAAATTCCTCCGTTAGTGAGGCAACCGAACCTAAAATGGCCAAAAACCCGCAGGCA
Organism: Penicillium egyptiacum; assembly: GCA_911456345.1. NCBI lineage: Eukaryota > Fungi > Ascomycota > Eurotiomycetes > Eurotiales > Aspergillaceae > Penicillium > Penicillium egyptiacum. The sequence continues at coordinate 466,613 of CAJVRC010000863.1, read as the reverse complement.
CTGAGGAAAAGTTGGGGATATGCAGGAGAGACTGAATCGAGAAGAAGGAAAGATTAGCGTCGTGACGATTTCAAGAAGAGGGGGGCGATCCCTGTGGACTGGAGGGTGGTCCTCGTGTTGATTGATCGCCCCATAGGCCAAATATTCAGGCGAGGCTTGATTGGCAGGAATTTCAACAAATCGGATGAGGTGCTCAGGCCAATAACCGGTGAAAGTCATGGAGAAGAGAAAGATTTTAATGATTACTCCTATTTGAAAGAAGAGGATATTAGATTGGGCGTCTTTGTCTGTGAACGTCTTGATAAGATCTTTTTCTATGTCTATGTGACTCTCTATGTCTCATTATCACAATAAATTCCAGATCTTCTTTTGTGGCGCAGTCATTCGCCCCTGACATTATTCGGTTGGCTCGGAGTCTGAGAATAGACGGCAACTCTGACAGCTGATTCATTGTCCCTTCTTTTTGGTCTCTTTTCTCTTGGTCTTTGGTCTAATTCTGATGGCAAATTGGCCATATTGTTGACAATTCCCTTTATTTTTTTTCTTGCAAATCATCTCCAGTTCATTCTAGATCGGTGTGGAATCTTTGCTACGTCAACATCAGGTTGTTGACATTCCATATCTCTCCACCGCCTCTTTCCCCTCTCTCACTTTTATCTTCTTTCATCCCATTCAATCTAGGGCATTGGAAACAAACATTGCCTACAATGTCCTCACCACCAGATATAGACCCATATGCAGTGCTTGGTGTCGCCAAGGAGGCCACTATCCCTGAAATCAGGGCCGCCCACCGAAAGCGGGTTCTCAAGTGCCACCCGGACAAGATTCAAGATGAGTCGCAGCGGATTGCTGCCCAAGATGAATTCCAGAAAGTCCAGCAAGCCTATGAACTTCTCTCAGATGATGTCCGACGGACTAAACATGATGAAAAAGTCAAGATAGCCGAGTTGAAGCGTGAACTGCTGGAACGCAGACGAACAGAGTCCGCGTACAACTCTCCGCGAGGGAATGGATCCGGCAATCGCGAATTCCGCAATGGCCACGTCGTGGAGGAGAGAGTCCCGATGGAAGTCTTCTTTGAGGAAGCCATGCGATTTACGGACGAACCACGCTCCATGTCTCGCAAATTCGAAGAGTTTGGCGTGCGCTCAAAGACGAAAGCGACAGAGGAGAAGAAGAAGGCTCGAACACCGATGAGCACGTATCACCAAGCGAAGGAACAGCGGGAGACGGCCAAGGCGACGCATTCCGACCGTGCGAAGACGCGCGATCAGGAGCGACGACGACAACGACAGGCTGAGGCAAAGTACGAGGCAAAGTACGACACTACCTTTGAAGTCTATGCAGAATCCGACGATGCATCTGATTCCAGTGCTCCCCGCTACGTTCGCAAACGAACTTCAACGCCCCGCCGAGAGCGTGATTCACGATCCCGACCATCAGAGTCCTCTCGTCGCCGTGAACGCCGCTACGACGAGGACGATGATGTGTCGGATCACTGGCAATCCAAGATCGATAGTCAATACTTCAATGCGGAGGATTATATCGCATCCAAAGCCCGGAGGTCCAAGTCCCCACGACGGTACCATGGTCACGACTCGGCGGAACCAGACTCGTCCGCTTCGCGATCCGCGGGACGGTCCACCCGCACCCGCCGTCGTTCTTCGTCGCGCGACAGATCCTATGAGCACCTAGAGTCGTCCCGTACCTACGAGGTCAAGCCACCCAAGATGCAACCCTCCGCAACCTCCCCGGGTATCAAGGCGTCTATCCGCCCTTCGTTCCTCAACGCCCGCTCCGCAACCACCTCTGGCTTCACCCGTCCAAAGCGGGAGAGTCGCGACTCAACACTCTACGACATGGCCCACGAGCCACTGCCATCGCGAACTTCTAAAGTGCGCGACCGCAACGACTCGGGCTATTCCAGTCCCGGTACCCCTGAAATGCTTCCGAGGGGCTCTCCTCCCAAAACCGCAACCCGCTACAAGATCGTCCAGGAACCAGACCACGTCGTGGTAGAACCAAAGTCATCAAAGTACCGCTCGGCGCGATCCCCCGACCGGGATCGCGTATCCTCTATACGACAGCCACCCAAGCGAAGCAGTACTTACACGGAAGCCGTGCCTCGGGTTGAGACTCGGTCTGCGCGCCCTTCTTCTCGCCCTCACCCGGTTGAATACATCGCTACTACTCCGAAAGAGAAGGACATCAAGTACGCCCGGGTATACAAGCAAGATGATGTCAGTTACTCGCCGAGACGCACCTATTACTACGACGAAGAATATCGTCCTCCTGCTGTGGGGAGACGCCAGTCTGCCTATTAATTCAACCAAACCCATGAAACATGATCACGACAAATCACGCCTACAGTTTTACTTTTGAACATTATCTATTCTTCTTTTTTTTTAAATCTTATCAGGAGTCGGGGCGTTTCCAATTCTCCGCTTTTCGCATATCCGTCGTTCCACCAGATATTGGGACTCTTCCAAGGATGGGGGAGGACTTCGATTCCCATTCGTGGCACCTGGTCTACTTATCCCCGCGCAGTCAGGACGAGAGGCCTGTCCAGGGGACCGGGGTGTATCTTTTGCCATTGCCGATGGCGCATTAGGGCGGGTATGGGTGTGGATGGTGTGTCGCATCTGTGCCTCGAATCCTGCACTTGTGGCGTATGAAATTGTCTTGTCGGGTTCTGTTTACTGATGAGTACATTTTTCTTCCGTTCTTACGTTCTTGTTTTATTTTCCACTTTTTATACGTTGTTGCTCCCGGGCTCTTTCTAGATACCCTGTGGACTACCCTATTGGAGAAATCCAGTTAACGAATTACGCTTTTTCAATGATATGATATGCCAACCTTGTTAGTTAGTTTCTTTGTTTCTTTCTTCCTTTTTTTTTTATTTGTTCCGACTTGTAAGACGGATATGTCGGTTGGGCTGGAAATTGGGCCACGGAAAGTGACGGAGAAAGCCTCATAAGTTTCTGTATGGTTGGATTTTCTAAGAATACCTATGTAGACTGTTGTACTTAGGAAGTTGTCCGTTCAGTTTAAGGAAATGTTTAGAAGACTGAAAATACTGATCTGTTATATAGTATTCGAAATCAGGTTTAACTCCATTCACGAATTAATTACCAACCCATAGAGAAAGCCCTAGTAGCCGGCGCATTGTAATTTGACAAAGAGTCTACTTAAATGAATTTCTATGTTAAATTTAGGTAACCCCACGCATCACACCGCCCGTATCCAGGCCTAGTTTCGATTTAAGGCACCCAGAATATCTCAAGCACCCGTTGTATTTGGCTTCAGCTGAAAACTCGTAACACCTGAACACTTCAAGAGAACCTCCTTCCAGTCTTTCCAGAGCTCACTTACTGGCTTGTAGTTTCAGCAAATGATATAGGTAGCGAAGCCCCTGCTCGACTGCTCAGAAGGATCAATCCTTAATTTCACAAACTACAGAAGAACGAAGCAATGGACCAAGACAACGCTACAGAAGCAGAGCATATTATTGCCGAAGATAATACTGAGCGAAGCGACAATGCAAGAAATCATACTGAAGCCGTGAATGAAGTCAGGACTCAGACAAAGGATGAAGCTGCACCTTCGACCAAGCCCCTTTCTAAAGACAAAGCTGCATTGAAAGCTGAACTTATGCACCGAATCTTGAATCAAAAAAAAAAAAAAATCAAAGCTGAAGAGGCAGAAGCTAGGTCCAAGGTTAGAGATGATGAAGGAGAGGTACTCTATACCTTTCATCGCCGCAAGATCGTTCGAATCAGCGAATATCTTGTGGTGAAAAAAGCCGATGATATTCCGGTCCATGAAGCTCCAACCCTTTTGTTCATCGCTGAAAATACTACAATCCCAGTGCCAAAAGTTCATGATGTTTGGAGAATGGTAAAGTGGTTGGCTTTGTCATGGACTATATGCCTGGTAAGTCACTAGACGAAGTTTGGGACACCCTAAGTCCTGGCCAGAAACAATCAATTGCTGAGCAACTCCTTCGCTATATCTCCCAACTACGAAACGTCAAAGGCAATTATATTGGTGCCATTAATCGTGGTACTGTCTCAATGGGCGAGTGGGGGCCTATCTATGGAGGACCCTTTGACTGAGCAACGAGTGGATTCTAAACGACCTCAGTTCAGGACTATCAGCTCCACTCAGATACTATGCAGAACATGCACTGGTGGATGGCCATGAAATTGTCTTCACCCATTCTGATTTCTCCTCTCGGAATATCCTTGTGCATGAAAACAGTGATTACCAGGTTACAGCTATCCTAGACTGGGAGTTTGCTGGCTGGTATCCAGAGTGGTGGGAATACTTTAGGGCATACAAGAGCTTCCACCGAGGCAAGGATTGGGGTGATTACCTGTGCTATATTCTGCCCGCTCGATATGACCGAGAGTTCATTGCTATGTCTTATGTATCTGAATACTGCAGTAGCTAGAAGATTCACGTTGGAACTCAATTCATATAATAGACCAAGATCCAAGTCTAGGATCTTGGTTATCTTGTTAAAAAACAAAGAATTTGGGATGTAGACCTGATAGTTGTGCCGCAAATAGTGCACTAGGTCATGGCTGTTGTCAGTTGAGATTAAAAGATTAGAGTTGTCTTCTCATGGTCTCCATTTGCTTACGGAGGCTCTTCGTATGCTTCTTGTCCCACATTTTGAGGCAAGATGCTAACAAGAATAGATTTACTTGTCCAACGCACATCAGATCTCGTAAGCTGTTCCCTGCCAACAGAGCAGTCTGCTGGGCTTGGGAGATGACAACAGATTCCTATGGCCGAACATCCATATGTTCGAAGGTCAATTGATCGGCGAAATGTTCTCGATATGGCCGGACACCTGGGCAAGGCTATACTAATGACTAACTACTAAAACAATATCCAACAATATCCTGCTGAAGTAAATAGATATTCAATTATCCAAGTACAAGTTCGCAAAGGACAGAGGCCACATAAACGGCTGACTTTTCTTTTTACGGCGGTGTAAGCAAGTGGTATACTTCATTACAAGGCAATATCAATATCAAATCAGAGTGCTGACAAAAAGATAACGGAAGCTATGTACAAGAGCAGGAGACACCTAGTAATGGTATCATATATTAATAGCAAGCCGCCAGGGTTCTATGACTTCCTTGGCCCAATTTACTTCCTAGTTTGCCGTGTCTAGGCACATGCGCACCAAACCTCCGTCTTAAACAAGGACGTATAATGCACACATCTAAGAAGCAAGCAGGGTTAGCACCAAATATACTGTGATGTTGCATATCTCAGAGTGAAGATGTAGAGCTTACCATAGACAGACCCAAGATCATTGAGACCCAGAAGAAGGCATTCTAGGAAGGGAGTCAGCGAGGACCGCAATTACTAAAGCAAACAAGTAACGGCTTACATTAAGGATTGTCCGGCCACGGAAAAAGCGAGACTTTTGAATCGCGACAATAGGCAGCTGAAGCATCATAGCCAGGAAACCGTATCCCCGAAGCTTCTTGGTGATGCAGCTCATGACTAGCTCGTGGAATATAGAGCTGACCAGGAATGTTATAACCATAGCCACAGGCTGGGAGAAGTTACATCGAGCGGGCCAGTAGACGTGGCGGAAGAGGAAGTGGTGGACAGGGACGTTCCACTCGCGGGAAAATTCCATCCTAGGTAAAAATCGGTCAATCGCATTACCCGAACGCATAAAACCGCAGTTTTAACTTACCAGTCACAGGAATTCCACCAGTCTGCGTAGAAGTGACGATCGGCGAACCGAGTGAGCTCTGCAAACGCACCCAGCACATATTCGAAGATGACGAGGAACACCAGCAGGAATATGATCATGAAGGGAAAGAGGAGCATGCTTATGGTTTCGGCAAGGACGAGAGCCTTGTCTGTGGCGTTGGAGACAACACGGAGTTGGGCATTGGCCTCTGCCAAAACGGGGACGATGAATTCCTCGCTTGTCAGGGTGAGCAGGAAGATGCAACCAAATACAGCAGCGGCCTTCCAGCCAATTTCTGACCATCGTCGCTCCTTTCGGCGGGGATACTCTAGCTCATAGCAAAGAGTCGGACAAAAGAGGAAGTCAACATAGTTTCCAAGGTGCAGGTTCTGCGGGTATGAGATGTTGCCTAGCGGGGAGGTCAACTCCGTGGCCAGGTCTTCGCGAAGCCTCTCTAGTGGCTCTGTGGACTGGTCCTCGTCACGCTGCTTCATTGACTGTCGACGTCGGTGTACCTCCGGGTAATGAATGGCAGCCGGGGGCTCAGGCGTCTTTGGGCCTGGCTTATCGAGGGAGGCAAGGCGGCGCTGCGTCTCGCTGAGATGCCCGTTATAGAAAGCGTATGAATGCAGTTTCATTAGAATGGTCAGAGTATGCAGCGTGAAGAACACCTGCGCAGTCCAGGTCCATCGCATCATGAAGGGCCAGCTGGTTTTTCCTGTCAGCGCTCCTCCGAGTTTTAGACAAGCCACAAACTCACTTTATCCATAGAACCAGCCAAAATGCCTCCCCCAAGCTCTGTAAGATTATACCCCCGCGCGACCATCGAAGCCACTGCGGACCACCCCGCCACAGCCGGTGCATAGGCAAGACGAGTACTGAGCTTATCACCATGGCCGCATCGCTGAGCCCCATCCCCCACACATTGGCCGTCAAGAGACTCCAAACGCGCACCTGTAGGGGGTATCCGGTATCCTTGATATTGCGCAAGATGCTGGTCCCGACCATGATGGCCAAGCCAATCCAAAAGAGAGTAAAGAACCCTCGGAAATTATGATAATCGCTATCGGGATCAAAATGTGACACGCGAGGTACATAGTTTATAGTATAAAACAGGCGATTGCGGGCGCGGACTTGCTTCCTCGCGGATGAGATCGAATGCGCGGACGGGGGAGCATCTTCGGAAACAGGGGTCGAGCGGCCACTGCGGATGCGACATATAGATTAGTTGCCTTAAACCTAGCCCGGTCGTGCAAATTGAGATCTCACCTTGTGTCCTGGGCTAGTTTATCGACTGGCAGAGCGAGAGCCATGCCGGACGTTCCATTCGGCTGGGTCGGCACGGCGCGCGGCCGTGAAGTTGCAGATTCATTCTGCGAGACGGCGCTAGACATCCTATATGGATACAATTGCAGAAGCAGGTGGTTTGCACATTGAAGACACTGGGATAGAAACTTGGAAACACCTAAGAATATGTGGGAGCTCTGTTTGGATCTGTTGGGACTCGAAACTCGAAACTAAAAGTCACGGGCCACTACGTCAGACTCCCTTTATTGTACTATATACGGTATACACTAGTATGCATATGGGCTAGGCAGATGTATTTAGAGATACAAACTGTTAGATTGTTGAGATGTTCACATGTCCTTTGTCCTGTCCGTATATTCTACTTTGACGCAAGTTAACCGCTGTCTTTTCTCTTGTGACAAGAATGCATTTATACTTCGTCCTTTATATGCCTGTATTGTAGTACCTCCAAGGTTGTGCAATAAATCTCCCACTTATCTCATATTTCCGCCTCAGGTATCTATTCAAAGGCGGTGTAGCTGAATGGTATCAAAGAGTCATGTGATCCATGGTAGCCGAGCTAATCCTCTTCCATACTAGTGCCCCCATGCCAAGATGCCAGGTCGACTTGCCATGAGGAATAATAATACAACAATCGAGACCTCCAGACCAACAACCTTGAGATTTCTTTTATTCCATTGGTTCTATGAGTGTGGTGCTTGGTTCACCTACTTGCACCTGATATCGTCCGTCCTTCTCCATTGAATATCTCCCCTCCTCGCCCCGCCGGGGGTCCCTCTGGCCGCCATGTCTTCCCGTAAGTGCTGCCCGCCGCCCCTCCTCTCCCCTGAGATGCATTCTGACCATGCGATCCAATCTATCTACAGTCAAGCAATTCATCCGTAATGTCCGATCAGCAAAGACCATCGCCGATGAACGTGCGGTTATCCAAAAAGAAAGCGCCGCTATTCGCGCCTCGTTTCGCGAAGAGAGCCATGACTCCAGCATCCGGTTAGCTTCACCATCCACCTCAATAAATTACTCAATCGACCTCTAATAATTGATAGGAGAAATAATGTCGCCAAGCTCTTGTATCTGTTTACTCTCGGAGAACGCACTCACTTCGGCCAAATCGAATGTCTGAAACTACTCGCCTCACACCGATTCGCTGACAAGCGGTTGGGGTATCTGGGGACCATGCTATTGCTGGATGAGAACCAAGAAGTGCTAACACTGGTGACCAATTCTTTGAAAAAGTAAGTCTCACTGTAGTTGACTTGGCTGATGCTGTGCTAACTAAAACGCAGTGACCTTAACCACTCCAACCAATACATCGTCGGTCTCGCTCTCTGTACCCTCGGAAACATTGCCTCGGTTGAAATGTCTCGTGATCTGTTCCCCGAAGTCGAGACCCTTATGTCGACCGCCAACCCCTATATTCGACGGAAAGCAGCGATCTGTGCCATGCGGATATGTCGCAAGGTTCCAGATCTGTACGAGCACTTCCTCGAGAAAGCTAAGAACCTGCTGTCGGATCGGAACCATGGCGTTCTTCTCTGTGGACTGACACTAGCGATTGATCTATGTGAAGCGGAAGAAGAGGAGGAGGAGGAAGGAGGACCAGTGGGCGTGATCGAAATGTTCCGGCCTTTGGCTGGAGGACTGGTTCGCGCTTTGAAGGGCCTGACAACCTCCGGTTATGCTCCCGAGCATGATGTGTCCGGCATCACAGATCCTTTCCTCCAAGTCAAGATCCTACGGTTCTTGCGTGTATTGGGTCGCGGAGATGTGGCCACCAGCGAATTGATCAACGACATCCTGGCCCAGGTGGCCACCAATACGGATTCCTCAAAGAACGTCGGCAACTCTATTCTATATGAGGCTGTTCTTACGATTCTGGATATTGAAGCCGACTCTGGTCTGAGAGTGCTGGGCGTCAATATTCTCGGCAAATTCCTGGCTAACAAGGACAATAATATCCGCTACGTTGCGTTGAACACCCTGAATAAGGTTGTTGCAATTGAACCAAATGCAGTGCAGAGACATCGCAACACGATCTTGGAATGCCTGCGGGATCCTGATATTAGCATTCGCCGGCGAGCGCTTGATCTCAGCTTCATGTTAATCAACGAAGATAATGTGCGGGTGCTGGTGCGGGAACTGCTGGCCTTCCTGGAGGTGGCCGACAACGAATTCAAGTCCGTCATGACGACACAGATAGGTATCGCGGCCGATCGGTTCGCACCCAACAAGCGGTGGCACATGGACACCATTCTGCGCGTTCTCAAGCTGGCTGGGAACTACGTCAAAGAACAGATCCTGTCCTCATTCGTCCGTCTCATTGCGACCACCCCTGATCTGCAGACCTACGCTGTACAAAAGCTGTACTCGTCATTGAAGGAGGACATCTCACAAGAAGGTCTCACATTGGCTGCGACATGGACCATTGGTGAATATGCCGATAGTCTCCTTCAGGGCGGTCAGTACGAGGAAGAGGAACTGGTCAAGGAGGTTCGGGAGAGTGATATCGTTGACCTCTTCACCAACATTCTCAACAGCACCTACGCCTCCCAGATTGCTGTCGAATACATCATCACTGCATCCATGAAGCTTACTGTGCGCATGTCGGATCCCGCTCAAATTGAACGCCTACGCCGTTTGCTTTCCAGCCGAACCGCGGACCTGAGTGTTGAAATTCAACAGCGTGCCGTTGAATACACCAACCTTTTCGGTTACGATCAAATTCGTCGTGGCGTGCTCGAGCGGATGCCCCCGCCTGAGATCCGTGAGGAACAGCGGGTACTGGGTGCTGCTCCCGCTGCTAAGAAACGTCAGAGTAAGCTTCTCCGTGGGAAGTCGACGACAAAGGTAGCCAAACCTGCAGAGCACGACCTGCTCCTTGACCTGGTTGGTGGATCCGACGCCCCTATCACGAGCCCTACCTCGAACGGATCGAACACCGCCGATCTGCTGGCAGACATTCTTGGCGGAGACTCAGGCATGTCATCCCCGTCGCCGGGGCCAGCTGGCCAAAAGAAACCGAACAGCGCCATCATGGACTTGTTTGGCTCCAACGGTCCTTCGCCATCCCCTCAGCCCACACAACCCACATCCGCCTCGATGGATCTGCTAGGCGCAGGAGGCATGGGTGCCTCTGCGCCTTCGCCCACCACCTCTCCCGCGCCTGTCACTTCTTCGACCCCTGCGCACACCGCGCTCAACAAGGACGGCCTCGTCCTTACTTTGCAGGTTCAGCGGAGCGGCAACAACGCCCAGATACTGGCCCGCTTCCGCAACGACTCCAACTTCGACCGATTTACGAGCGTCGGCTTGCAAGCTGCCGTGCCAAAGAGCCAGCGGTTGCAGCTGAGTGCAATTACCAAGGCTGATCTAGAGGCCGGCGAGGAGGGCACGCAATCACTGCGTGTGACCGCTCTGAATGCAGTATGTCCAGCTTCTCCTTCCTATCCTACACTCTTACTTTCTTTTGAGTCTCAGACTAACCTATTACCTCCAGGGTCTTCCTGCCAAACTTCGCCTCCGTCTTCGTGTCACTTCCGCCCGCGACGGTGGAGACCCTGTCACCGACCAAGTGGACTGGTCCGAGCCGTAGATCAAATCGGTGGCAGTGGTGCTAAAATGCATGTTTAATTTTCCCATGAACAGTCAAATCCAGTTCTATACACCCGGTTCTCTGCACCCTGCTTCGCTATCTATCTAGACATATCTTTTTTTGCCGTTGATTTCCTTTTATCTTGTACTTCGTTTCACTACTTGGAGGGAGGGGTTTTTCTTATTGTACATGCTTCAGATGAAAGTTTTAGCGTATAAGAAAGTACAGGGTGTATTGCATCGAGTCCATGTAATTAATGGGCCCATATCAGAATCGTACTAGTAGTGTGTTCCTACAGGTATGTACTCGTTAGATACTATAGGTGTCAAAGTGCATTGTGACACCTATGATGCAGACTAAATCCAAAAACACAAACCAGAATGCAATAGACGACAGAAAGCAAAAGGCTCTATGACTTCAAAAAACTCAGATCAACTGCAGCCTCCGCAAGAAAAGACCAAAAACCAGTATATAATCCCAAAGAAACAAAGACGCAATCAACTCCATCACAAGGAACAAAGGAATGCAAGATCGTATGATCTATCCAAAATCCAAATGAGTCCAATCTATAAGGCAGAGCCAGAACATGTCGAGAACCAGAATGGTATATAACATCGAGAGCAAGTCCAAAACAAGTAGCCAGGCTAATCAGATGTGCTCAATGGGGCCTTCGGGAAGTAGCACCTCTCCCTCTCTCCGGTCACGGGGCAAACAAGCCTTGATCGGAGGACGGACGATGTCATTGAACATGAAAGTTCCATAGACAAGAAGCGCGAAACCGACAACTTGGAGCCATTTGAAGGTCTCCCAGCCGAGTCCAAGCGAGACGAGCCAGATGAACAGCGTGCGGCAGGTATCGATTGTGCTACGAGAGGTAGCAGAGACAGTGCGGGTGACGGACAGACCGAAGAAGTTGAAGCCACTGGAATAAACATTAGAGGGAAGGGCGGGAACAGGGAGTTGAGAATCAATATAAACACATACCCGATACTGATCATGATAAACACGCTGGATATGGCAACAGCACGGTTATGAAGAAGCTCGTGCAACCCCTGCTTCATATCAAAGTAGCCATATCGGCCGGCATCGGTCCGTCCAACAATAAGATACATGATCACCATGCCGACGGAAGTAACCAAAAAGCCGAAGATACCTTCCCAACCTACGACATGGATCGGTTCCATGGCGTAATGCTCCAGAATCCACTCCTCCAGCACAAACTGTGTGGCTGTGAAGATCTGCGCTGCAGCAATAAGCAGTACACCAATGATAGTCTGGACAGCCTCAGAGGTCCGAGCGACATCACGCGCCTGCATTAGAGCACGCGAGGCCATATCGGTAGCACTCGCATTCTGGTTGATATCATGGTCTGACTCACCACTGTATAGAGCACCAGAAAGACCCACAATAGCAACACCTAGGACGACAATGAAGAGTGCGCTCCACTGGTATAAGTGGAGCCTGCGACGAAGGAAGAGAACACTGAACAGGCCCACGAAGAGAACAAGGGCACCCCGGGTCATCTGGTAGATACTGGCTGCCACAAAGAGAAGACCCACGTTCATGAGGGTGGTGCCGGCGATATCGCAGCTCGACGGCGCTGCAAGAAGTAGGATCTTCAATCCGCGGAGTGGGATGCGGCTGTCAGTTTCGGGCAGGGGCTTGGGGTGTCTGCTGTCGAGTTCATCGACTGTGTGGTCATCTTCATGATCGATGCCTTCGTCGTAGCCGTTTATCGGGTGGTATCCGCCAGTTAGCAGGGGTGAAGGGTCACTGGATAGGCGTGGTGCGATGTATTGGCGGTAGAGGAAGGTTAAGCCGACAACTAGCCAACAGCCCATTTCACCCATAAACATAACGGCTCTGTGTTACCGCCTGATGTCAGCAGTAATCGCCAGTGTTGCAAAGCCGTATCATCAACACGAGGTGAGACCTACGTTTGAATGACCGGCTGCTCGAACAGCTTCCGCTGACTGGGATCTGGGGAATCGCAGTTCCGCACGCATTGCATATCCTGTTCGAGATGGGGCGATTAGTTCGTGTATCTTTGTAGCTCTGAATCAAGGACGAACCTGATACTTGTTGAGAATGGTGTTGCACACTCCGGTCACGAGCATCATCGTGACCAGGAGGGGGATGAGGGCATTGTTTGCCATCTTGTCCCACTAAAACTAGTTGATAAGAGTTACTCCAAGTGTTAAGAGGAGAGGAGATGAAGTGATCAAAGGGCCAGAGGCCAAGTGAGGAGACAAAGCGGAGGTGAGCTTATCGGAGCTTGGCAGCTGATAAGATGTGTCACGGTACCTCCAGGGCCCCCACAAGGTACCCGTCGACATCACCTGGACCTACATTCAAATGTTGTACGTTGCACCTATGTAGTAGGATAGTACGACATATGTCCTGAGATATGTATTATATCTCTCAAATGCTACATACATGTAGCTATGCATGTATAAAATCCACCAAAAATTTGAAATAAATAATCCAGTTAAAGAACCTAATCTCGGTGTTTTCTCCCTCCAAACGCCATCGCTGAGGCCAATGGACAACATAAAGGTCCAAAAATAATTAGAAACCCAAAAGGTTGATCCCCAAGGATCGCAAGAAATTAACCAGGAGTCCCGCGCAGTGTACAAACGCATCGCTCCTGAACCATATATACGCTGGAAACGAACCGCCGAAATAAAAAATGTTTCATACTCAGTCCATCTCCATGTAGGACTAGCGATGTTACATCTCTCAATACAAACCAGAAATTTCACTTAGAAGTCGTGCGGATGGAAACGCCCTCTCTCTCGTAGCGCGCAACAGCATCCCAATCAACCTCAAGCTGGCCCATAGGTCCGATGCCCTTGACCTGGATCTCAGGCGGAATGCGCATCCAGTCCGCAGCCCTTGCAATAGAGTCTTCGTCCCAAGGTTCATAAAATTTCTCCAGGAAAGCAGCCTCCTCGGCCTCGTCTGGGGGAGTCAGACTAGCGAATGCAGCCCAGTCATCATCCACCGGAGTAGCTTCATTGATATCGAAGTCCTCGAGCGAATCATAGCCAAGGTGAGGGAGATCCTTGCTCGCGAGGTTTGAAAATGTATCATGTATTGTGTCAAGTGAGGTGGGACACTCCGCCCAGGGATCCTTTGTGTCGTTATCCTCCAGTTTGATAACATCCTTCTTTCCGTCCTTGTCAGCAGGCTTCGTTGCCTTGACAGACGACAACTGCGGAGTGAGCAGTTGAGTTGATGCCGCAGCAGGAGATACGGTCTTGGCTCCGAATTGGCTAGTGACCCTGGCCATGGGCGTGTTGTTGGCAATGAGAGGGGTAGCAACACTCTGTTTCGCGGGAGAAGCTGCTGCACTAAGCTTGGTGGAGGGTGGTAGTTGTCCGAGTGTGGCCATCTGCTGGGTTTCCGGACTATCATCAGGGTCCAGTCCAAGACCCATCGAAATACTTTCATGGTAATATTTGAGAGGATCTCCGATTATCTCTTCCTCCTCGGGTTGGTGGCTTTCTTCAACGTGCTTGTCTAAGACAGCTTGGGTCGGGAATCCTTGGTAGTGGTGTTGACACTCAACCACACTGCATTTGAAAGCACCTGCCATGGCTGCAGCATTGGATGTAGCATCCGCCACCGCTTTGTTGTATTTTGCCGCTGCGCCTGGAGCTGCAGTTGCTTGAACCGGGGATGATGCCACGCCATGAGACTGCTTTCGCTTTTTGGGGGGAGGCAGTTTAAGATTCTCGGGGGCAAGTCCGCCTGGGGCATATTGAGGGACGCCTCTGGGAGATGGAGCCGCGAAAGGTGCAGCTGGGGCATTTGCAGCAGACTGGCTAGAGGCCCGCCGGGCTCGTTGTAGGGCTTCTTCTTGTGCCTGCAACTGCTGCAAGTTCGTCGCGTTCAGTGCTGGCATGTTGCCTGGCATTTGCTGGCCGTTGGAGCTAGGAGCTTGGGAGGCGTTAGGACGCTGACCTTGTTGCATGCGAGAAATCATCACTGCGAACAACTTCCGCATAAAAAGGATGGCACCAGTGAGGTAATCGGGCGTAACGGTGAAATGTTCATTCATAACCCAATCCTGCGAGGGCTTGAACTGCCTCATCAATTGGATTCGCTAAGTGGGATTAGATTAGTAAACAAACTCTTATATTATCAAAGGAGGACTTACCATGGCAAGAAGATTCTTCACATTCTTCTCCTGACCTTGCATCCTTGCAAACCATTGCACGAGGGCGTCCAAGCGGCCGAGAACATCCAAGGCTTCACGCAGTTGTTTGGTCATGGCGGCCTTCTGCTCTGGCGAGACAGGTAAAGGCTTTGCGGGTGGAGCGTTCTTGGCGATGTCATTATAAACTTCCATAACTTGCGGTGGTAGGTTCCTGTTCCATGCCTCGTCGGCGGCAGCTCTGCTGAGTACCTGACCCCGACTTTGAGACTGTTGCCTCCGCATGTGTGTCTCAACCTGAGCTCGCTGTTGAGGAGTCATTTGTGCAAGCTGTTCCTGCGTGAAAGGAAAACCGTGGCGTTGGGGGGCCGTCCCTGTGACGCCCGGAACTGCCACAGGCTGGTTCATCTGGGGTGTAGCTGTAGCTCGGGCTTCTGTTGTATCATCTGCGCCGGGTCTCTTCTTCGAGGTCTGCTTCCCGGTAGCACCCTTAGCACCTTTGGCCGCGGCTCCAGTTTGAGTCTTTGCGTTCGCCGCTTGGGGAGTCGATTGCGGGGGCTGGGGATTCTGTGGTTTGATTTGCGGGACAGGCTGGGCTGCAGGAACAGGAGGTTGCGCCGCCGGTTGACTTAGCTGGCCAGGCTGCGTGTTCCCTTCAAGTTGCATTGCTCGGTTCTGTGCAGCCTGCATCATCTGCTTTTGGCGGTTTCGGTACAGAATCTCCCGAATCTGCTCGTCGGTGAAGTTTGACGCCTGGTGTCCAAGCTTTTGGCGAGCCATTTGGATATCTTGGGCGGAGATTGGCCGCATGGCAGCTACGTTGAGACCAGTGGGTTGTTGGCCAGGAGGGAAGCCTGGCGCGTTGTTAAACGGAACCTGGCCGCCTTGGAATGGAGTTGCCACCGGAACCTGGCCATTCTGGTCTCTGGCTTGATTCGTAGAAGCTGAGATCAGTTGACCAAGATGAAGCTTCTGGAGCATCATGAGGCGCGGGAGGTCGTTGGGGCTTGCGATTTGAGGGTTCGAGTTTGCCCATTGCTTGAGCTGGCCCCATGATTTGATGTTGCTAGGAACTTGCATCGAGGTGCCATTCATGTTCAGAATAGACGGCGGGAAAGACACGCGGTCCATTTGCTTGCCCTGCTCAGGAGTCATCTCCACGCCATTGTTTTGCTGTCGCAGCAGTTGAAGCTTATAAACCTCATTCTGGCGTTGCTGACGTTGCTGCTGAGTCATTTGTTGGCCTTGGGACATGCCTCCCGAGTTCAAATCCTGCGGGACACTCATCGAGCCTCTCATCATGGCGTTGCCCATTTGGTTATTCATCATTGATTGGGCTTGGCCTGGTTGAGGCTGCGGCTGCTGACCGGGGTTGGCTCGAGCCATGTTGTTAAAAGCGGCACGACGTTGCTGCTGCATGATAAAAGCCCGAGCCTGTTCAGGAGGCATGCGAGCGAGTTGTTCCTGGATGTGAGGCGGGATATTGGGAGGAATTTGGGGTGGACCTTGCATCGCAGCCTGTCCTGCAACGCCAGCCGGATGCTGGCCCATGTTCGCAGGTCGGGATGGCGGTCGGGCTTGAGCGGGCACCTGGACCGGAGACATCTGACCCGGAGCCATGGGTTGATTCAGCATTGGCATGACGGGGCTCTGTCCGTTCAGTTGCGGCTGTGGTTGGGGGGTCACTTGGCCACCATGGCCCGACATCGCTATCTGAGCTTTCTGGGCCGCTTGCGCACGCGCCTGAGCCTGGGCTTGAGCCTGAGACTGTTGTGCCTGGAACTGCATTCGATCCTGGGGGGTATTAGACCCACCCTGCAGATGCTGCTGGGCAAGAAACTGAGCCTGAGCGTTTGTATTATTGGCGTTCATACTCGCCTGGCCATTCTGGCCCATCTGCTGTGGGAACATGTTGTTGTTATTATTCGGGAATGGAGCCTGGTTCATTTGGGAAGAGCTTGCAGGAACGACTAGCTGACCAGCCTCCTGTGAGCGCAGGCCATCTGCTTGCTGTCCTTGGATATTTTCCACATTGCCAATGAAGTTTGGGGGTTCCATGGTCTGACCAGGATTTCCGGGAAATGCAGAATTGCGTTGAAGGTTTAACATGCTTTGAAGCATCTGTCGCTGGTGCTGAGAATTCATCATGGGGTCCCCCATCATGTTACCATTCGCATCCACCCCGGCATTTGGCGCACGTCCCCCCATCTCCAGACGAGCGCGACGATGGCGTCTGATCTGGTTCAGAGCCTGAGAGCGGAAAAAATAGGTCATTGGCTCGAGGTTTTTCCGTGCCAAGTATTGCCGCTGCTCCGGTGTCATATTTGACAGGTTCGATTTGATCTTCTCCATATCTTCCGGGTTCGTTTTATTCAACATCTCGTTTGCCAGTCGAGAGACGTGGTCAAGCTCCTGGGCGGAGAGCGTGCTGAGGTCGTCGACCATCGGAATTCCATTGCCAGGGCGCTGTTGGGACCGCTGTTGTTGCTGCTGTTGCTGCTGCTGCTGCTGCTGTTGGAGCATCGCCTGCGACTGCTGCTGCTGCTGCTGCCGCTGCTGCATTGCTGCCTGCTGGTTCTGTCCATTCATTCCTATTGCCATCTGCTGTTGGCCAGAGACCGGGGAGGCCTGCATGCTCTGATTGATGTGCTGCGGAAAAACGCCTGGGATCTGATTTTGACCAGCGCCCGTCTGGGGCATCATTCCACTTTGGTAAGCGACCGCGGCCTGTCTCTCTCGGGTGTTTCTGATGTGAAGGAGCTTCTCGGTGCATTCCTTCTCGTATTCGATCTTCTCGTTGGCTTTGGTGAATGCTTTTAGTTCGAAACTCATGGCCGCCTGGGCCGCTTGGTGGAGATCGATGCGAGGTTGGATCAAACGGAGGGAGGTGATCCTAATTTACATAGAGGTTAGACCAGATAAAAGTAAAAAGCGAAAGCAAGTTTCGCAGGCAGAAAATAACTTACATTTGATAAACATTCGTCGCCCGAGTCTTGATTAGAACGTCTGCCTTCCAACCTCCGAATGGTCCCTGACTTTGCAACATTTGCGCGACATAGGTCATCATAGCTTGAACACTGTCATTCTTCGGGACCTGCATATTTGCGTTCATCCTCATCGCGGTATTCGGGGCTGGCCGGCCAGGCCCCGCGCCCGGGTTGGGGAACTCTCCGGGATTCATAGCGGACACCCCATCAATGGGGGATCAATGGGCAATCCGCGAAGAGGTCTCTTGGAGGTTAGCATTCGCTAGAGTACCATGCGCAGCTGTGAAGACGTCGCAAGGTTAGTGATGAAGACGTAAGGAAGGAGTTCAACACGGGTCGCTGATCAGCGGGAGGGTAAAAAAAAAGGTAAGCAGGTGCTGGTGTGGAACCGTGATTCGAGTCGATCAGGGAGGGTGGGGATGGGTGAGAAATGGACGAAACGGAGGACTGGAGGGACTGGAGGGACTGGAGGGAACCAACACCGACCAACACAACGAGGAGAGCAAGGCGTTCGGGCACCAGCGTCAGATGGATTCAATTCGCTGGCTAGCACCTGATTGTGGCTTGGAGCGAATGAGAACAGTCGTAGGGTGGATAGCATCCGTGACAGGGATCATGCAGCTCAAGTCGCACCAGGCCTCAGTTGCTGTCCTCTCTGCACAATGGCGAGAAGATTGAGGGGGTGGGAGAGAAAGAACACAGGCACTTACCAAAAATTAGAATGACACTGAGACAAAGAGATGAGTGCACAGATCTCGTTGAACTGGAGGGGGCAAAGAAAGAAGTGGCGGTCGAGGGAAGGTTATTATGTATGGTTTAAGGTATTATTCGTAAATGAATGAGAAGTGACAAAATGAAATCAAAGGAAGGGCTATGTTTTATTGAACCAATCGTCCCATTGAGGGTTTTGATTAAGATGAAGGATAATGGCATCTGGGAATGAATGGGGCCTGTATCAATAGGCCGGTATCTATTCGTATTGTGATGTTACTACTAGTCCTATTTGGGATGGGAGGACGGCGGTCACAAGGTTAGCTCTAAGGTACTTCCAGTTTTGCCTGGCTGTCCGTGTTTCATTTCTTACATGTACTACAAATACATCGCTGCCAATCTCGCCCCGGCGATCCCTCAGGCCGTTATTTAAGTACCTGGAAGCTCAAAACACGTCGTCATCATGGTGTGG